>CM037857.1:1072500-1470000 GCA_021292105.1 Anadara kagoshimensis | reverse complement strand
ATCCTCGGTTTAAAACATTCTGGAGCAATATTTCCTAAAATGTTCAGTTTTAGATTGCAAATTAAATAGATGCCAGCATACACATTTTGAAGTATATGTTATCACACAGTGAATGCATTTTGATAAGCACATCAGTAATTTCAACTAGACAACTATGTAAACAAAGTTTATGTCCAAAACACAGAATTACTCACTTATACAGTCAGAGTAATATATTTACAAATGTTTTTAACGATCATTAATTGCCAATCAATTGTAAGAATGTTCTCCAGTCCTCTTACACAAAGTTCCATGTAATACATCCAAACACAGATTTTCATTTATAATGTCGCAGCAACATATTTACCCATGCTTTCCGCTCATAAATTGTAAAACAGTTATAAGAATATATTCCAAGTCCTCTTAAACAAAGTTCCATGTAATATATCCAAACACAGAATTGCTCACTTATAAGGTCGGAGTAACATAGTTATCTAAACAAAGTTCCAATTTATATATCCCAAACACAGAATTGCTCACTAATTAAGTCACAGTAAAATATTTACCTATATTTTCCGCTCATTAACTGTTAAACAATTATAAGAATATACCCCAGTCCTCTGTAGATTTGTTTATATGATTAGCATTACAAATGGGAGAGTCATACAGTTAATTAAATATTGTTTCAATCATCGATATTCATATAGGCAAACAACTTTTACCTGTCCGCTTGACCTTACATTAGGATATATAGTGCGTCAAGTTTGACCTGGCCGTTTGACCTTTAATTTGAATATTCAAACAGACATATCCATTGTGTAATTTTAGGGGTTATATAAAGTTGGTATATAATGACAGATGATAGCAATACTGGTTCTCAGGTATTTATGGTAATGAAACATGCTGCCTCACCTAAATCACACAGTGTATTAGCCCAATCTAATATTCAAATTATAAGTCAAACTGCCAGGTCAAACTTGACGCACTATGTGATGAACCACTCCTGATCGACACATGGGTTGTGTTAGATTCGTAGTTAATATATAGACAATGAATGTTTCCCATGATGTACACGAAATAACCACCCGTGTTCCTTATTCATAAATGTAATAGTCCACAATAAATATTAGCAAAGACATATTTTAGCGATTTTCTTCATTATAAGTAATTGGTGCATCTTTATTTTAGCGCACCAAGTATTTACTTGTACCCGAGTTCCTTATGGGCAATTTTAGCACAGTTTTATTTTAGCGGAAAGATCCGACTGCCAAAAGCGGTAAAAATAAAACTCAGTTTTATTTTTACCGCTTTTGGCAGTCGGCCGCTAGTATTTAAATCAAAGGTCAAGCGGACACGTCAATGTTGTTTATCTATATATAATCCATTAGGAACACTTTAACTGTGATAGGTATCACGACCCCCCCCCCCCCAAGTCATGACATCAATTTATTAGGAACGGTGTAGGTGTTTGAATATCGTCCAATCAAGTAACCGCATTATTTCTATATTTATTACATGATCATAATTGGGTTTTATCAATTTTTCTATCAGATAGAAAGGGAATGAGTTATGCATTCTTTTCCATTACTACGGCTGCATGATTATTGAAAAGTGTCCCTGAGCGGACAACCAACTTTTATACATGTATATGCAAGGTTCGGTTCCGGCAAAGTTTTGCTTTCCCTTTTTGAAAAGTTAAAGTGTTGCCAGAATGTACCATTTAATGTCGTAAAATAAGAAGAACAACAAAATATTCTGGACCCCCTACCTGTATGTGGGAATATGGTAAAAGAAGGACAAACACCTAATGGGGCCACTTGATTGTTTAACTCTCTACTTCGAAGGCACACCGGTTTATTTACAAGGTGGTGTTCGATGTCCAGTTGTCTGGTTATAGTATACTAGTTATCTGATAACCCCAATGAATCATCCCACTTACTAGTATTTTAAAACCAGCAGTCAATAAAAAATAAACCGATTGCAAAACTCAGTTTCCATTAGACATTGGAAAACGTTTTGTTGTCATACATCTTTGAACACCAGTACACCTACGGACGCTTTTAAGACAAACAAATAAAAAACATTAATAATCATTTTGTGTTTATTGTATATTTTTGTAAATATCTAAAAGGTAAACACAAAAATTTGAGAATAATGTTTATGAATATATGAAACCAGCGAAATTTAATACTGCATTAAATATCGCTAATGAAACCCTCAAAGGGCGGATATATGATTGGAATATTAATGTAGTGAACAGCGATTGCGCATGTCCAATGATCATTCATGTAATGATGTATATGAACTACACGATGAACTCTCAGAATCCAACATTCTAGACTGAAAATATAAAAAAGAGAGTTTATACTTTAGAACATTCTCTCCGTGTGAGAAAACGACAAAATTTTCTATTTTGTGACTCGGTCAATAAAATTCTTTGTAAAATATTTCAAAATTGACTATTTAGCTTTTCGTTTTAATAATTTGTTATAAATAATGAGACCGGCAGTCTTTGAGTAACCCTCCATTCCTTGCAAAATAGCTATATGTAATGACTGCTTAAGTGAAAGATTTATTCTTGGTGACTTGTTCTGGAAAGCTCGAGTGTGTTGTATATTCAAAAACAAAGATACTAGCACAATCTCAAAACAAAGTAAAAACTTTGAAACTTGCAATTCAGGATAAACACGTGGATTTCCACCAGGGAAGTGAGACCAGGTGCTCCGGAAAGGTACCTCCTATTTAGCTTGTGTCATAAACCACTTTCTGAATTTAATCATAAAATACATTCAAAAAGTGGTATATGAAACTAGCTACATCCGCAACGTGTGATATCGAAATTTGGAATAAATGGAACTTAGGAATATGGACTCCAACAATATTGTGATGACGGTCATACATTTCGAAAACCTTATCAACGTGATGACCATACAATTTTTGAGAACCTTGACAAGCCCCGTCTTGCAATATCCCTGGGTCAACTATTGATTTGTAAGGAGTTTGTTTCGTTGTTCGCAATCTCTACCATAGCGTATTAAATGTGAAACAAATACATTGTACACCATTGACAGAATAATAATATACAGTTTTTTGAGGTAATTTCTTGTTTTTTTTTTGTGAAATGTATCTCCATCTTAAGATAACGTGTATAAATACTTACCCGTTCTTTGTCTCTAGCAGGCGGGTTACGTATAAAAACTAACAAAGGAGCGTATAGTGAACACAAAAAGGCGAATATCCACATTAACCTGAAAAGAAAAAACAATTTAAGATTTATTTCTATTCGGCATAACGGTTCATGTATAATTTTTATTGATAACATATCCATGTAGGGGTTGTTAGGTTATTGTTTTGCAAAAAAAGACATATCTTTAATTTTAAATGTGCATATACATGGCCAATTGGTTATAAAAGATATCTTTATGGTCCTACAACAGTACTATAAACACCTAAAGTTTAAAGATTTAAGATTTAATCCATTGCAAGTAAAAAGTCAATGCGTATGATTATCTTTTTGTCCTATTGTTTCGTTCGTTTGTTGGATTTTTCTTCAGTTTCATTAGTTTTGATTGATTTCTTGTGTTTATTGCAAATAAATATTGTTATTTCACTTTTATCCTTTCAACAAACATCGTATAATAATAATCTTTTTGTTACAGCCAAAAGTTTTAACAGTGGTCCTTTTTTGTCGAAAAAACAAACATAAATAATATGGGAAAAGCAGCCATGATAAATAAATTTCAATACACTCGTGCAACACTTAAGAGTCATATTAGATGCTATTAACATTGCTTTAGATGATATGGGACAACGTAAGCATATTTTTATCGCAATTCATATGACCTTTAGTTATTCAGTACGCTTTGCAAATATTTTTTAGCTTACCATTCAAATCCTAAAGCTTCAACTATTACTCCGCTTAATGCTGGACCTAAAATTAATCGACAAAAAGTGTTTTAATATTATAAAGGCATTACTTCAACAGTGGAAAACTGAACCTTTTCAACTCAAACTTGTTTGAAAAAGAAGTACGTTTTGTGGCCATTTGCCAATTACAACATGTATCTTTAAAATTGCACCAAGACACAAAAACTCGAGAATGATGGTTTTTAATATAAATAATGGAATAATGAAATAGTCTAAATTATTATATTACGTGACGGGTGTAGCTAGTTTAATCAAAAACAAACATACTCATCCATGTCTGAATCACAATCCAGAAGCAAAATAAAAACTTTGGAACTGACAAGTTAGGTTAGACATGTGAACTTCCACCAGGGAAGTGAGTGATCCGACTTCTAAGTTTCAAAGTTTTTAGTTTGCTTCTGGATTGTGATTCGGACATGGAGTAGTATGTTTGTTTTTGAAACATCTATCAAAAACAAACACACCGCTCCATGTTGAAATAGCAATCCAAAAAGCAAAGTAAAAACTGGCAAAACATGTGAACTTCCACCAGGGAAGTGAAGCCGGAGACTCCGGAAGGGTAAGCACATGTATAGCTAGCTACATCCGCAAGTATAAAATCGAAAATAAAAATGAAAGAAACAATGTATGCATAAATATTATCTGAATTAATTCCAAAATCAAACCGGGGACGGTAATCAATTTCAAACTAGATGTGTTATATGGTCTGCATTTCACCATTCAGTCAATAAATTTATCTAAGCTTGATAAAAATGGCAAAAATGTCAGTGTAATTTTTGTACAGAATTTTTAGTTCCTTTGGCTACAGAGTAACCCATTTCTAAGATAGATAGATATAGATTTAAACCTACCGACACTAAAGCCAACAGCTAATGACATATCTGCTATAGCGTAAACACTTCCATACACAGAAATATGTCTGATATCAACCAGGTAACCTAATTGTGGAATTAATGTGGAATCCACCATAGCTAGAAGGTATTAAAAATATTTTTTTTTTAAATATAATTTCACTCCTGAGTAATGTTATAAACCTTACAAAAAATATATGTTTTGCTTACACTTTCACCTCTCAACAAAACAGCAGGTAGGGAATGCGGGAACAATTTGTTTTTGCCTATCGTAACTTTTAAAAATGTCATCTTTAGTAATGTATTACATTTATGTTTTAAAATACAGTTAGAGCAATAGAAAAAATACTAATACCTTTAAATCATAATAAACATAAACAAAATGTATATAAAAAATAACCATTTACCTGCTGATAAACCTAAGCATGACATTGGTATAAATAAATGCCATATTTCTCTGGCGAATGGCATCTGAAATTAAAATAACGGAGACAAATTCTCAATTCTCATTTATTGATGAACTTTACAGAGAAAGCATTAAATGTATAATGAAGCTATTTGGATAGGAATTATTCAACGGCATTGTATTTGCACAATTAATCAACAAAAATAAACTTCCAATTTAATTTCCAAATCACAATTCAAAAACAAAGTAAAAACTTTGAAACTGGCGAACCAGGATAAACATGTGAACTTCCACCAGGGAAGTGAGACCGGGTGCTCCAGAAGGATAATCACTTCCTGTTTAAATAGCCACATCCGTCAAGCATGTAATCAAAATTGAGAATGAATCAACAGGGAACTTTACGGTACAACCTACATAACCTATAAGATATTATAATAAACTACAGGGAAAAATGGAACTAACTTTTAAGGCACAATTAACCAGCATAAATATTTGATAACTCACCGAAATTAAAGTTAATGTATTTAAGAACATTCCCAGTAACCCTATCAACCATCTGAAAAAAATACAGAATTATGTATTCAATTTTTTTTTAAATTTAATTAAAAATCAAAGATGAATTCTCTCTTTAAATCTTTACGTGTTACTAAAATTTTCTATCGATACAGCTATCGTTGTTTAATTGATTGTCTTTTCTTGTCTTGGTAATTATCTTGTGTTGTGTCGTGTCGTGTTATACGTTGCGTTTAATGTTGTCAAACAAAAAACTTAACATTTCCAATTTGATGGGGAAAAAGACCAAACACAATGGGACCTGTTATTATAGAATTACTGATTTTTGACAGGTATAGGAGCAAATTTCCAATGCCTTTGTAAATTACTTTTAGAGGATATCAACCATCCAACGTTCTTAACGTCCAGTGGTCCTGAACTACAAATGTACAAATTACACGCATTATTTACCCATTTTTAATTTGCCAGCACTGAACGACCGTTTAGAAATAAAATTCCTTATCAGTAGTGCTAGGGCAAAAATTGTGGAAATAAGAAATAAATCTTATCTTACCAATCAATGCAACAACAACTCTTATATGCACATAAAAAACAAAAACATCATATCATCACTGAAAACTAGTATTATTTCTAAAATACAAAGAAGAAAAAGGAAAAAGTGAGAAAACATAACTTACTTTGAGATAAAACAAAAATAATGATTTGTTATATTTTGAAATACAGTAACTGCTGCTTTCATACCTTCCAGCTGAATATGCACACTTGGCAATAACTTTGGAAACTAATGCGTAACTAATGACAGCAGGCATGAATACTAAACCTGTAAATAAGAGAAAAATATTTAGTCGCCATGCAGGATCGAGTTAAATTGCAAAACATTTTTGGACGTATTTTTTCACTAAGAGATTCAAAAAGTTTGTTAATCTTATTTAACAATTGAACTGTTTTAAAATGACGTTCATGGTCAATATGAATGCCAAAATATTTGCACGACAAACTGAATAAAGCGCGATAACGCATTATGATCGGTTTGTCGTGCTGACATTCTTCCCAATTTTACGTGATATTGCTCACATACTTTGAAAATAAAGCGTAACCTGGATACCTCACTACATTAAACGTTCTGGTTCCAGCAAACAATACCTTGTTCCCATACTTCACTGTTCATTTCTCTGTGCATTCTTACAGGTAACGTCGGCTCTGATATAGCAAGTCCAAAATTATGAATCATTAGAGCACCTGTTTAAACAAAATAAAACATAATTTATTAAATATGGTTATTAATAATTAATAATTCTTCAATGGTTTTTAAAACACACTTTCTGCTTAACACTGACACTATCTTTGCCTTTACCTGTTCTTGAAAAACGGCTGTAGGTCACATACAGTACTCGTTCTTCTTAAATAGTTTCTGTATTGTTAGCAGCTTATTTTACATTAGTGTTTAAAATCAATTGGGCCATTTAAACTTTATTTTTAATTTTATTCTTTAATATACCATTTAACGACAGTGTCATGAGCGACTAGTCACTTGTGTTGAAAGACACTTTGTGTCATAAATATCTCCAAAGAAATCAGAATTCTGTTGATATTTTTGTGATACAGCTGATAAGAACCTTTTCTTCCTTTTCATTATCCACATGCAACGAGGCAAATCGCTTACAAAAATGATATTACAAGCCTTAGCTTATCAAGGGAATAAAAAGTTAATATTGTTTCTTGGTGGAAGTTTACGTGTTTACCTAGTTTGCCACTTTTCATGTTTGTACTTTTTGGATCATAGACCAAGATGTTTGTTTATGATTTGATCGCTGTTTCATTTCCTTCTCTTTCTGTTGCCAGTTTACCCATCAATAAATTTTATACCTGCTATCAGAAGTATATAGGGATCTTGTAGTAATTCTATCAATGACGATCCTTCTTTTGTCTTTTTCACCACTGATGGTCTTAACACCAACATCTGCAGTACTTCATAAAAGAAATGAAATTATTTTTTCTTCTTGTTGTAGAAAAATAAATAGGAGTAACAAATTATGTTAATTGTGCAAAATGTCCAATTCATCCATATCAGAAAGAAAAATTATGTTTTTCTTATAATTCAATTTGAAGAATTTTTAAACAAACCAGCGAATTTAATACTTTTACAACCATGAAAGTAAAAAGTACAATCCCAATGGTGTATGAATACAAATGTCTATGTGTGTCGTTTCCCCGATCACGTCAGTGAGACCCGAGTCCTTCACATTATAAAAGAAACATTTTGACCATCCAAGCCTTGAAACGATTGAAAATTGACTGATAGCATGTTAAAATGAAATGATAGAACAAATTCTGTCTGAAAAAGTCTGAAAATATCCAATGTGATCCACAAGTAGGATAGATACAATAAGAACAACGATTTAAAAACACGAAATAAGATAATTGAAATACTTTGCGAGAATATTGTTATAAAACTCCAAAATTTGGATGGGCAATAACAAATATCAAGCAAAATATTTTATGATTCAAACAAAAAACAATCCAAAATCCAAAGATAATTTGTTATTCAACATAATTGCACTTTAGAAGTCTTGACATCGACATGTAAAATATAAACTGCTATTATTCAAGACACAGATTAAATGAAAAAGGCCAATTTACCTGCATTAATTAGTATGAATCCTACTAACACTAAAAATGTAATTTCTTTTCCACAGAACTGATACATTAAACCACCATAGGGAGGTCCAGCTGAAATAAAACCAAAAAAGAAAATAAATGTTGATTGCAATGGGGTTACTTATGTCCCCCATACCAAAACAACTTCGGCCCAATTTGGGCCCAAAAAAGCAAATTGGAAACGGGTCCAAAAACAGTAGCAAATATTCCAATACATGAATAAAGGTTTAAAAATAACCGACAAACTCATCTTCGAGAAACATTTCAGAGCAGAAGAATTAATATGGCAAAACCAATATGTCCCAACTTCGTTTGAGCTGAATACCTTTATTTGGCATGTGAATGCAATTTTGCAAGAACCAATGAGAAAAATTGGAAACACAAACAATAATTATTTGCAAATATTTTTTAAAAAGTTAGCAATTTTGTGCTTCTTACAAATTCTAATTCGTAATTTACATAATTATGGTGCTCGTCATATAGTTAAGTTTAAACAAGAAAATGGACAAAAGTGGGGAAAAATCTTATCCCAGAGCAACATACTAGTATACAGAAAGGCCTCGTTTTTCAATGTACAAAAGATCTATACAATTAAGTTTGTAATCCTATATATAAGTGGAGATGTTCTAAATACATTATAGTAAATAATTTCATAAACGTGACTGGTGTAGCTACCCTAACAGAAGACGCTTTGCTTCCAGAGCACCTGGCTTTACTTCCCTAGTAGAAGTTCACGTTGCCAGTTTTAAAAATTTTCATTTTGCTTTGTGATTGTGACATGAACATAAATTGGTATGATAGAATTTTTTTTTAAACTTTATATCCAAGTTCTTTTTATCAAACACAAATTATGAGGAATAGTGTTCCAATATTTTATTCCGTTATTATATCAATTCCTTATTCGGAATTTACCTAGTAATCCTAGTGCCAGCCCTATTAGCACTATACCTATAGCTTCCCCTCTCTCCTCGTCATCCGGGAATACATCAGATATCAAACTGAGTCCTGAAATAACAAATGCATTGTGTTTAGAAGAATAATAATGATGATTAACGTCTACGTCAAGGTTATTCAACTTATATGGAGGCGATCAATCCTGAAATGGTTAAAAAAAACCACCAGCCATCGATAAACGAAATGACAAAACTTCTCGAACGAGGATCTGACCCTAAGTTGGATTCGAAACTAGGTAGTTAGGGGTGCTGTTATCTGTAAGACAGTACTTTAGGAATACATTATTTTTAAGTTATTGTATTTATTTAAGCTTCTGAAAAGTGTTCTGTTGATTAGTTTAACGTATAAAGACCACATTTACATCCGTTTCACTGTGCCTAATGCATCAATTGTTACCGTATTACTGTTTCTTTAAGCTTCTGTCTTACTTACAGTTTACGTTATGAAATTTCTTTTTGTAGGCTTTGAATACTGCTCAAATTGTCAGAGTTCTTATCGACATCTATGCAATGCATTTAGAAATATAATTAACATTTCATAATGACCGACTAGATGGACATTTCCAAACAAACCTGAGATAGTGATTTTTCGGTTTGCAATATTAGCTATGGTTATGATCCATCAAACATTGACAGAAACTTCTTTCTAAATCAATGATGTCCAGTATCTGTTCTAAGTAGGAGGGTAATATATTTCAATATATGTTTGTCTTGTGTCTTTTTTATGTCTTTTTAATGTTGTTCGTCTTGTGCGGTTGTCTTTGTTGTTGGTTTGAATGTATAAAATTAAATGAACAATTTACATACCTCCAACAGACGAGCAAGATGATCCGACTCCCTGTGTAGCTCTAGCCACCATTAATACGGTGTAACTCTTACCAAAAGCGAACACTGAAATGTAAGATTGATACTAAATCTTATACGTATATTTACTTACATAAAAATATTGAATTGCATTATTTCCAGACATTGGAAATCAAAACTTTTATATTTTGGTTGAAATGTACATAATTAATATGGTAAAACTTCACATCTGGTAAAACTGTTTATCGCTAAAACTGTACATATGTTAAAACTACACATATATTAAAACTGCACATGTGGTAAAATTATGCATATGTTAAACTATTCATATTACACTATTAATATTTGTTTTGCTAAGAATGAAAATTGAAAGTGCACATAAGTTAAAAGTGAGCGCACCTGTGTTAAACTTGTGTACATATTTTAAAATATATACGTCATCACTTTGTTCGGATTTAACTTTAAGTATATTTTAAAATAAAATGACTTACTTGTATAGCGCTTTACAGAGATAAAGTATCGATTTTATGAATTTATGAATCATATGACATCTGTTCTGCATGCACGTGTGATAAAGTTGTGCACATATTTTAGAATACAGTTCTGGTATGTAATTTATGACGTTGTTCGGATTTAATTATGTATATTTTCAAATTCTTAAAATGACTTACTTTACAGATATAAAGTCTCGATTTTATAAATTAATAAACATCTAACACAGACATTCTTTCACTCGGTTTTATTCAAAGGTATAAGAACGTAAACACCCGAAATGAGTCCGGGTGATCTGGTATTCTACATATATATATATATTATTAGATACATACAGCTGTACTTATCAACAATATTGTGATGGCCATCAAACTTTTTGAGGGCCTTGATAAGCCAGAGTCAACTATTTATTTGTAAGTAGCCTGCATCGTTATATAAAGTTCCCGTTGTCAGAACAAGCACTACCATAAATAGCATATTAACTGTTAAACAAATACACTATAAGCGAGAGGCAGAATCACTTCATTTTTTTATGGTAGACTCCCCTTTTCTATGCAGTAATATACCTGCTTCTTTTACTTATGGTGTATTCGTTCCATAGCTAACACGATGTGGTTGAGCATGTTCCTACTACGGGGACATTATACCAGATTTAATTTTACGGTACTAGGCGGCCGTTTCGGAATACAATTCTCCATCAGTAGTGCTTGGTGCCAAATTATGAAACCAAAATTGTTTTCAAGATGTTGAAAAGATACCCAAGGGACCAAAATATAGGTTACCAAATTTAGCAAAGGAAATACAAGTAGAATGAGAGAGTTTAGTATTATTTTTTGAGAAATTTCAAAATTTAACTAAAATTTTTCAACAAACATTAATTAAACTTAAATTGTAAATCGGGCACGTATGCCTTTTATTGGCGTTAACATATGTTTCAAGAAAAACTATTAAAACTTGTAATAGATTCATGATTTTATACAAATAACCATTAACAAAAAAGGACAGCATGGCATTCAGTAGTGATAATGATGTCAATTCGTCCATTAAATTTGTTATAGATTCAGGATATTAGACAAAAAACAATAAACGAAAAGGACAACATGACGTTAATTAAGTAATTCGTCCATTAAAATTCTACAAATGTTAAATTACAAGCCAACAAGTATCAATTTTACAAACAATTAAAATTTTTAAATGCTGTAAAAGCTTAATTAATTTTAGCATTGGATGGTTGAATTAATCAATTTTACTTTCCCTTAAAAGTGTAATTTATAATAAAAAACCCAGACTTTCTCCAGACTATAGCCATCTGACATTTTCTATCTTTTTATAACTAGGAGTACAGTTTACAACGTTTTGTTAGGTGAATACGTGAAGATGTCAGTTTTTGAAATTGTTTTTAATTACAGATTATACCAGTTTTACAGCACTAGACGACCGTTTTGGAATACAATTCCTCATCAGTATTGCTTGGACCAAAATTATAAAACCAAAATTGTTTTTAAGATTTTGAAAAAGATACCCAAAGGACCAAAATATATTTTACCAAATTTACCTAAGGAAATACTTTGCGTAAAGGAGTATACCTTAATTTTTTAGGAATTTCAAATTTTGACTTGCAGCAAATTTAGACTATAGTATACTCCTAACAATAATACACAATGGGGTTCGCCGCTGTACCACGTGATACCCTCTAACGTTTGTGCGGAACACTTATTTCCAATGGATATGGAATCGCATGAGATGACGTTTTCCCGCGAAAACGACGTCATTCCGGGAATTTGTGACGTTGACGTTTTCCAAAACGTTCCGCACAACGTTAAGAGGTATTGATCACGTGGTACGGCGGCAAACCAATTATTGTCTACTAAGTTGTGATATCCTAAATTAAATAATTTTGACCTATACAATGAAAAAGTACCGTGGGCTGCTTTTTTTCCTTTTTTAAAATTGACTTGGATTATCTTATTTTTTTCATTTCACTAACAGTCAAAAACATGACAAGTATTGAATAATAAAATTTCAAAAAAATTATATATGAACACATTAAACCATGTCCAAATCACAATCCCAAAGCAAAGTTAAAACTTTGAAAACTGGTGAATTAAGTTGAACACGTGAACTTCCACCATGGAAGTGAGGTCATCTGTTCCGGAAAGGTAAGCACCTCCTGTTATGCTATTTACGCCACGTGTAATAGAAATTGAAAATAAAAGGACCATGGAATTACTGGATGTCAAATACAGTCCAACGTGCCTTAAAGGCAACCTCTATATAAGGGTCACCTCCCCATAAAGGCCAGTAGAATTGTATCCCAATTGTTTTTATTCATATTAATTGAACCTAATATAAAGGTCACTTTTACTGGTTCCCTTGGATGATCTCTATAGAAAGGTTTGACTGTACATGTATATTCCATTTAATGTTGTGTGATGCTTTTATGTTACTTTATTTGAATTTTTTCTGTTGTGTTTTACTCTATGTTTAGCTAGCTAAACAGGAGGTACTTACCCTCCGGAGAACCGGGCCTCGCTTTCTTGATGGAGGTTCGCGTGTCTAACCTAACTTGTCAGTCCCAAAGTTTTTACTTTGCTTCTGAATTGTGATCAGTATGTTAGTTTTGAATTTTAATTTGTTCTGATGGTTCATTGTGTCTTTTGTTTTGCCCTATACTATGCATCATGCTGTCATGTGTTATGTATGTTAATGTTAAATTTTAACATAAGCGTATAGTCGATTTTAAAAGCTCAATTGAACTGTCATGTGTTACTTTTGATGTTTTATAAAATAATGCATTCAAATGTAGCACGTCATAAAAATTCAAAAGTTACAAATAACAGAACTTATGTTATTTATCGTATTTTAACTCTTAAATACTGTCTGATTTTTATTTATTTATTTATTTATTTATTTATTTATTTATTTATTTATTTATTTGATGAAGCACTTTTCATAATAGCTTGTGATCAAGTTTGGCTGTGGTTTTGAGTTCAAACCTGGTTCTGCACTATGACTTATATTCTGCTGTAAGCTGTAAATTACCCATTTATTAAAGGTACTTAATTAAAAAAAGTCTCACGGGGATGAAGTTAAACTATTTTGAGTTAAGGACCCAGCTCACTTTTGAAGAGAAGTTGCAATAGCAATATACAGCAAAAGTCTTGAAAATTTGGGTGGTCAGACAAATTCCTTGAGGCCATGGACTACTAGGCCCCTGTTAATTTCAATCCCTGTCTCAGTGTAAGTGTATAGCATGCCTCTACATCCGAGGACCCAAGCATAGTGTGCAGGTATGTGGAACATCCAGACAAGGCTGCTAGCGAAAATAAATTTTAGACTGATCACAGTCATAATTGCTGAATACAATACAAAACTTTTCAAATATATAACTTATACTTACTAAGTGTTGACAATAGTACTAGAATTACACCCAGTAACATAGGTATTGAATATCCAATCCTGTAATACAAGGTATAAATAAAATTACTGGATTCTGTTGTCGAGTGTTCTGATAGCTACTACAATAAAAGGTACAAGTTAAACCAAAGAAAGAAAGCGAATGAAACACGTGTATTTAACTGACAACATCCAACTACGGCTGTTCTAACCGAGCACGTGCAGTCGATGATATGGATGACGTCATTTAAGTCGTATGCAGAAACTACGTATTTACTACAAAGTATATGATAAATGTCAATAACAGAAACAGATAGACAAGACAAAACAAGAAAAAAACAAATACATAATGTGCCCATTGCCATATTATACTCATTTTTGAAAATTCTGAATGAAATATTTCAAAACACATTTGCTGCTTGCAAATAAATTGTTAACTCAGGGCATTGCAAGCCTAGGCTTATCAAAGCCCTCAAAACGTTTTATTGCCGTCATCACAGTATTGTTGATAAGTTTGATGTCTCAGTGTCAAGGATTGCCTTGGATATAGTCCATGTTCCTTTTACACAATTTTGATAACACATGTGGCGGGTGTAGCTAGCTAAACGGGAGGTGCTTACCCTTCCAGAGCACCCGGCCGCACTTCCCTGGTGACGTTCACGTGCCTTACCTGACTTGTCAGTTCTAAAGGTTTTACTTTGCTTCTGGATTGTGCATCGAACTTGGTATGTTTGTTTTTGATTGCATAACTGATACAACTTTGTATAGACACTGTAATAAACCATCAGTTGTGTGGTTATAGCACTGTTGGAGGACTCCTACCATCCCACTTATTTTACAACCAGTTGAGTGAGTAATGGTGTTTAACGTCCCAGTCAAGAATATTTCACTTATATCGAGACGTCGCCAGCTATAGGCGAAGGTGCAGAGATTTTGCCTGTGCGTTGTGCTGATGGCATTATACAGCAGGGTTCTTTAGCGTGCCAAGCCTACCGTGACACGGGATCTCGTTTATTTCAAGTTCCCATCCGAAAGAACCGTGAATTTCATTTCGTAATGCCGAGTGCTTGGCGAAAGAACAGTCACTACCCACTTTCAAGTATTGGGTCAGACCCGGCCGGGGATCAAACCCCCGACCTCCCACTTACGGAGCGAGCACTCTACCAACTGAGCTACCGCAGTGGTTTTACAACCAGTTGCCCCTGAATACGCAATATTTAAAATAAAGATAAAATTTATCAAACACTGAAATAAAGAGCCAAACATATGTTATCCATAAAGATCTTTTTTTAAAAACCACATATATTTACATAATCATTTTTTAAATGTATTATGGAAATAAAATTAATTCTTCTTTTTAGCAGCATATATGTGTTAGCTATGCAAAATGGAAATTTTTGTAGTTTCCATCAACAAAAATAAAACATATTTTCATTTAATATGATTCAATTTTATTCAACAAATCAGCGTGTTCAATACTTCCACACACCACTGTGGTAGCTCAGTTGGTATAGTGCTCGCTCCGTAAGTGAGAGGTCGTGGGTTCGAGCCCCAACCAGGTCCGACCCAAGACGTGAAAGTGGGTAGTGATTGCTATTTCGCCAAGCACTCGGTATTACGAAATGAAAGTCACGGTTCTTTCGGATGGGAATTTAAAAATAAACGAGGTCCTGTGTCACGATAAAGCACCCTGCTGTATAATGCCATCAGCGTTACGCACAGGAAAAATTTCTGCACATTCGCCTATAGCTGGCGACTTCTCGATATAAGTGAAATGTTATTGACTGGGACGTTAAACACCATTACTTAACTCAACTCAACTCAACATCCAAACTGGGCAGGGTAAAGCAATCCGCTTAGTTATATATATATAAACATTTCTAGTTATGTTGTTGCGAAGTATGCGTGCTGACATTCATGCAAATCTAATCAACACACGATGTACACATCCACATGGTGTGAAAAAGCACTTCCCCATATGTTTCAATAAAACACAAATACTCAACTCAACTCAATACTTCCACAGACTTAACGAGTAAGGGACATTGGCATCCTCATGGCGTAGGTCTATAGATGCATCGTCCATAATAACGTGACGTCACTGAGAGCCAATTCTTTCATACAAAATAACAAAAAGGCCTAACCATTCAAAATGTTTGAAACAAACGAGGTATGAATTTTCATTTGGATGATATACCACAAAAGTACACAACAAGAAAGCTCTTTTTATAAATAAATAAATAAATAAATAAAAGTATATAAGAATACCTGTTTGTCATTGTCCCGACTACTGGGTTCACAATCAGTTGAACTATAGCTTTTATCGCAAACAAAAACCCAATTTTTAACTGTACATTTTTATTATTTGGCTCTAAACATTCTGTGTCATTACTATTGGTATTCGTCGTTCTGTTTAGTTCTTCATGATTCTTCATTGCTGTAATAAAATCAGAACTGTTCCTTCTAATGTCCAATTGGTCGTTTTTGGTGTTGGTAACATTTCCGGTTTTGTTGCACCACGTGACGTCTGTTGTATCCATTAATATATTCGCCATTATTGGAACTGATAGCGAAATGAAACAAAAAATAATAAGATTTTCACTAGTTTTTGTGGCTTTCTTTTGATTCTGATTCTATTTTGCCAGCAGCTTTTTCATACGATAGTGATCAGAATACATTAAAAACATATTTACTTGGTTTTATTTCAACCTTTTTAAAACTGTCCAAACTATAGTAGAGTCCTATGGTAGCTCAGTCGAAGAGCGCTCGTTTTGTATAATAAAATTCGAGGATTTGAAGCCCGGTCTGGTCTGATCTTTATAAAACTGCCCAAACTACAGTAGACTACTATGGTAGCTCAGTGGTAGAGTGCTCGTTTTGTATGTAAAAAAGTCGAGGGTTAGAAGCTCGGTCGGTTCTGACCAAGACTTGAAAATACATGTAGGTAGTCGCTGTTATTTCGTCAAAAACTCGTCATTTAGGGGGTCCTTCGTAAGGAATCTTAAAAAACCGACGTCCCGTGTCACGGCTGGCATGGCATGTTACAGAACCCTCCCTGCATATTGCCCTAAGCCCACTGCAAGGCACTTCGCCTATAGCCGGTGACGTTTCGATATAAGTAAAATATTCTTGACTGGGACATAAAACCACACAAAACCAATCAATCAAACCAAACTACAGTGCTAAGAGTGTCTAGACACTTGTGGTAAAAACGCTTTGCACCATATTGAAGCATTCATCATGACTGTGTGGATGAACATTTAAAATCACACTTTGTTTTATAACCAGTAAAAATCATAGATGAACATCTCCAGTCAAACCGGAGATGATAAAGGTTTTGGTCGATATTTTTGAAGTACATTCTGCTAATCTCGGTTTTCAGAACCTTTACGTCCATTTTCATTTCGAAAAAAATCATTGATAATGATTAAAGGTTTGAAATGAAATATAAAACTTTATACAGTCGAATAATAACAATGTAATGACATGAGCTATTCAAAAACATACCAACCACTGCGGTAGCTCAGTTGGAGTGCTCGCTTCGTAAGTGGGCGGTCGTGGGTTCGAACCCCGGTCGGGTCTGGCCCAAAACTTAAAAGTGGGTAGTGACTATTCTTTCGCCAAGCACTAGGCATTATGACATGAAAGTCATGGTTCTTTCGGATTGGAACTTAAAATAAACGAGGTCCCGGTAAGCTCGGTACGATAAAGAACCCTGTTGTATAATGCCCGATGATCAGCGCAACGCACAGACAAAATTTATGCACCTTCGCCTATAGCTTGCGACGTCTCGATATAAGTTAAATATTCTTGACTGGGACGTTAAACACCATTTCTCGATTAAACTCAACTCAATAACATACTAAACAAAACAAGAAATACTGAAAACACTATGAAATACTACGAGGAATTACCGGCGGCACGACCGTTGTTCCGTAAGATTTCTAAAAAAAAATATTAAAAAAAAAAATAAAATAACATACATACCAACGACTGTCAATAAAAATTTGTCAAAGAATATTGCAAGAAAAACTATCCCGATCACAAAATTCCGTGATTTTGATAAATCTGGCAAAAACTGTAAAACACGGTCCATCCTTATTAGAAAACACAGATAAAGTTTATCATGGTGTCGTAATATATAGATATATCACACCGTAGAGGCCTGTCAAAAGTTTAACACTTAGACAATGAATTGGTCCCGAAT
Source organism: Anadara kagoshimensis (assembly GCA_021292105.1). NCBI lineage: Eukaryota > Metazoa > Mollusca > Bivalvia > Arcoida > Arcidae > Anadara > Anadara kagoshimensis. Next base: position 1,451,814 of record CM037857.1, on the reverse strand, counting down.
CGGCAGCACACCGGGGTTCGACATCTCGACCACTTTTCGACGGCTGATACCTATATCTTTTGCAGCTTTTCGTTAACTAGCCACCCATATCTCGTCCATTTGGCAACAAGCGACGATTTATTTCTGTTAAGTGAGTGTTAAACTTTCGACAGGTATGTAAATCAAAAGCACACCTGTCATTGTATTGTCATCACACAGTTCATCTGCAGTTAAAAAAAATTTTAAAAAATCGATAAAGAGGAAAAAGTGAAGTTGAAGGCAATATTGTTCTCTTTTAAACGCCATTTAACTTAATGTTCTATTACAAACGTCATCAACTTTAATTACGGATTTATTGAAAAATTGCTTTCTTTAATATACCACAGTACATGCCTGTCAAAAATTTAACACTAAGCTAACGAATTAGTACCAAATCGACATCTTGTCTCTGCACCTCGATGGCTGGATTTTGACTGGTTTTCTAGACTGCTGCCACCTATATCTATGCAAACCAATGCGGTGGCTCAGTTGGTAGAGTGCTCGCTCTGTAAGTGGGAGGTTGTGAGTTCGAACCCCGGCCGGGTCTGACCCAAAACTTGAAAGTGGGTAGTGACTGTTTTTTCGCCAAGCACTCGGCATTACGAAATTAAAGTCACGGTTCTTTCGGGGGGGGGGGGGGGGGGGACTTAAAATAAACGAGGTCCCGTGTTATGGTGGGCTTGGCACGCTAAAGAACCTTGCTGTATGATACGAGCCCATCAGCGCAACGCAATGCCAAAATTCTGAACTTTCGCCTATAGCTGACGACGCCTCGATATAAGTGAAATATTTTTGACTGGGACGTTAAACACCATTACTCAGTTATATCTAAGCAGCTTTTCGGTCACTAGTTATCGGCCTTTTGACAGCCGAGCTTCGGCTACTTATGGTTAGCTTAGAGTAAAACTCGAAGGCCTGCACTGTATAATTTAAGTAATTTCGCATAAATCTGTTTTATATCGCTACTTTAGTCTTTAAAGTCTTTTCCGTAGTCTATAAACACTTGTCATATAGATCTAAAAACTGTAACAGCTTAAATTTTATTTCAAAACTATAGAAATTACAAGATATTAAAAATTTTAATTACATGTATTGTTCGATAGGACGTAAGAACGTGGGAAGAAATGCGTATAGCTTTCGTTTTAAATTCCGACATAAATTAAGATGTTCAAAACGACCACATGTTCTTTTATACAGAGAATAAAGCATAGTAAAATCCATATCACGTGACATTTATGCCTGAGACTCCAATATCAACCAAAACGGAGATGATAAAAGCTTTGACCCTTATTTTTGTGACACATCCTGTTAGCTTCATTTTCAAAAACCTTTCTTTCTCTTTCATTGAATCATCATGACTGATCATGACTAGATGAACATCTCCAATCAAACCAGAGATTATATAGGTTTTGATTCATTTTTGTTATGATATTCTGCTGATTTTACAAACATTTTTTTTCTCTTTCATTGAATACTTCCTTGTATCTGACTAAATGAACATCTCCAATCAACCAAGAGATTATAAAGGCTTTGATCCATATTTATGACACATTCTGCTAAGCTCGTCTTTTAGAAACTTTATCTTTTTGTTTCATTGAATACTTTCTCGTGTCTGACTTGAATAATATCCCCAACCAAACCGGAGATTATAAAGGTTTTGGTTCATATTTTGTGACACATTCTGCTAAGTTCGTCTTTTAGAATTTTTCTTTCTCTTTCGTTTTAAATTTACCACAGATAAACTACCGACAAGCCGAACCTTATAACGGTTGTTTTCTCAATTTTTTATTATGATATTCATTGAATAGCTGTTGAAATACATTACTTTTAAGGACCAATACGGTAGCTCAGTTGGTAGAGTGTTCGATTCGTATGTGAGAGGTCGTGGATTCGATACCCGGCCGGGTCTGACCAAAACTGCTAGTTACTGTTCTTTCATCAATTTGAAATGAAAGTCACGGGCCCCTGAAGAGATCTTAAAAACCGATGTTCGTGTCACGACAGGCATTAACCTGCCCGTTTGGCCTTTAATTCAAATATTTTTGTGTACATTTATATACTAATATAGGGAATGCGAGTCTTTATTTCGTCTACATAATGGGAGTTATGTATTGTTTATGCCTAACCTAGGTGTATTGTCAAAATAAAATAAAATAAAATGTTGTTATGCCGTAAGAGTATTTTAAATATTTCTTTTGAAATAATGTAATTTGAAATACGACATGACAATATTATATCTATTTACTACACATATTACATATTACTATTATATCTATATCTATATACTGGTAGTACATTTTATTGTAAATAAGGTTATTCCTTTGCTTGTGCAAGCATAGAACCAAAGTAGTTCAACTTTTCACATTTTACAGCTTTGAAGTTGAAACAGTTTAAATGAAGATGACCTATTCCAACAATTATAGGGGCGATAGTTGAAACACTCTCGGCTAATTAATAGTACCATAACTACACCACTGGATATTTACACCAGTGCCTGTCCAAAGTCGTGAATTCTATATTTTAATGTGTTTGTTTCTTGTCTTGTCTGATTTGACTGTTTCATCATTCATTTGTATTGTGTTGTGTTCTTTGTTGTTTTGGCTGTTGCCAAGTAACGTACATGTTTTTCAGTTACAAATTTCGTTCTTCTATTTTAACGTTAAACAATTAAAAACTAGGTCGTCTGGCCATGAGTCGTTAGAAATAGACAAAAATGAATTGTCAATTTCAACTTATTTTCGGTGAGTAGGTGCTAAACTTTCACAAGGCCAGAACTACATAGCGTAATCTTTGACTAAAGGTATTTATATTGAACGCGCCTCAGTTGAGCCCAAAACCTAGAACACAGCGAAGTCTTGTACATGTATATAATGTCTGATTAGAGCCAAATTTCAATTCACTAGTACTTAAAGGCGAAAGAGCGACGATACAAAGTTGAAAGAACGAAGTCAGTGCCAGGGAGCGAAGTTGCAATGGCGAATTAACGAAGTTGCGAAGGAGCGAATTTGCAATGATGCAAAGACAAATGAGAAAAGTCGCCAAGGTGACAGAACAAAAGTACTATCGCTCCTCCCCTTTTAGGTCGAAGGAGAGATAATTGAAAATTGACCCTAACCGGGCATCATACAGAAGAGGGTCGTCGGAAGTTTAACACTTACTATTGTTCCAGGGATCCTAGACAGTTTATTTATCTTTAATATAAAACAACGTGTTGTAATCTTAGCACTTATTTTGATATTTCTGTTAATAAAATTATATCGCCTACCAAATCTAAGAGGTTTGCAGACCTGGAACTTTCTTATAAGACGGGTACATGTATACAAAGAAGAATCAGTGCATTGTGTAGTCAAATCTGTCTATAAAGGCCACTAAAGAGAACCAGTAAAATTGGTCTTTATGGACAGGTGGTCCTTATATAGAGGTGGCTTTTAAGGCAGGTTGGACTATACCTTATTGTACCCCCACACACCTGGTTGACCTGTTTATCATCACACTGGTAAAAACAAGGTTCGGGTTTTACTTATACAAAATACATAAATATAAATGTATAATAATTATCCTTCAGGCAATGCTAGAACTTTTGCTTTAATTTGCATACGAGACACAGATCTACATGTATTTGCAAAGTTTGAAGAAAAAAAAAACACTTTTCGGCATGTAGGGCAAAACTAAACCGGGGTTGTCTTATACTTTTATGTTTTTATATTCCATCAGGGTTTTATATTAAAAATTCAATATTAATAACATTAAATACAAAATGTTAAACCAGGATGCTTAAGTGACACATAAGCGACTGTCTTAGCTGCTAGAACAAGAATAGTCAAAAACAAACATACTAATCCATGTCCGAATCACAATCCAGAGGCAAAGTAAAAACTTTGGAACGTGAAATTCCACCAGGGAAGTGAGGCCGGGTGCTCCGGAAGGGTAAGCACCTCCTGTTTAGCTAGCTACAACCGCCACATGTGTAATCAAAATTGTGTGAAAGGAACATGGAACTATGGGACGTCAAATATATCCAAGGCAATCCTGGACACAGAGACATCAAACTTATCAACAATACTGTGATGACGGTCATAAAACCGCCTTGATAAGCCTAGGCTTGCAATATCCCCGAGTCAACAATTTATTTGCAAGCAGCTAACTCTAACTCTTTAGTGCCGAATCGACAGCTGATCTTGGCCATATCACGAAAGCTTTACAGGAACTGTTATCTATTTTTCGGCAATTGCTATTTATCTTTCGGCAGCTTTTTCGGTCACTTGCTATCCATGCCCCTCGAGAGCTAAGCTTTGATTCCTATTCTTTTTGTTAGCTCAGTGCTTAACTTTTGACAGGCCTGTACTGCATATAAAGAGGATTCAAAATATTCTACATTATACTGTGTGCAATTGTACATGTATATACAGTCAAATCTGTCTATAAAGGCCACCTAAAAGAATCAGTATAAGTTACCTTTATGGGCAGCTGGCCTTTATATACAGGTTCAAATAATATGAATAAAGAACAATTTGGATACAATTTTACTGGCCTTTATAAGATGACCTTTATATAGAGGTTACCTTTATGGGCAGGTGGCCTTTATATACAAGTTCAAATAATATGAATAAAGAACAATTTGGATACAATTTTACTGGCCTTTATAAGCAGGTGACCCTTATATAGAGGTTACCTTTATGGGCAGGTGGCCTTTATATACAAGTTCAAATAATATGAATAAAGAACAATTGAGATACAATTTTACTGGCCTTTATAAGCAGGTGACCCTTATATAGATGTGGCTTTTAAGGCAGATTAGACTGTAAAGACAAACAACAATAACCTGTCCGTTTGGCCTTTAATTAAAATGTTTATTATGGGCCAGAACATTTATGGAAAACGGTGTTTATTTCATGTCATCATGAAAAACATGAATTATTTTTGTATAAATTGCTAATTCCTAACACGTTGATCAGCATATACTACTATGTATATTCCTATTGAAAGGTTAAGCGGACATGTCGATGTTGTTTGCCTATATTAGTGTAGAAAAAGAATAATAACACACAGTGGTATATTTGTTTATTTTGTAATAAAAATAAACATTTGAATCATAATTCAACGAAATTGTTCTAAACCAAAATGTTTAGAACTCGAAATGCTCTCCATTAATAACCACCGGTAGTTAACTTGTAACTGGCATCTACAAACTTTTATGACCGTCTCCAAGCAAGAAAATCCAAAAACGGGACACTATAACTTATAAAGCTAGTCGGATTGCATATCCGGTCGCTTTCATTAGGCGTTCTATCCATACTCCTTATACGTGAATTTTCGACAAACCCCGGTGGTCATTCGGCAAACCTCGTTCAAACTTTAACATACGGGATCAGACGAAAGCTGACGAATGTTACCCAGGATACTCACTCGGGTGTAACGGAATTAGTCGAATAATGGCGAGTTTCCACGAAGAGGTATGGAGCGACGCCTATTGGTAAAGATTTATATGGCGAAAAAACAAGCAGCAATGTCTCTAATCTTGGCGTATCCGGTTTTATAAATAAATCTTTTTCAATTTGTTTGCGAAAGAATTAAATAAATGGATTTCATAAGCAGCTCTAACATTCCTCCCATCCGATTCCATTTTTTAGCCGAAGAAACTACCGAACATCCCACTCACTGCAATAAATAAATAAATAAATAAATAAATAAATAGGAGTCAAAATATTTCACTGATATTACATACATGGCGGATGTAGCTAGATAAACAGCAGGGACTTGCCCTTCCGAAGCACCAGACTCACTTCCCTGGTGGAACTAAATTTGCCAGTTTTCAATTTGTTATCATGAGTGCACATGGACTGTATGTTTGTTTTTAATATATTGATGCAGCCAGTTATGGGATGATGGGGAAATCGGATTGCCTGGGAAAAGCATTGACATTCACCAAGTGAACTAGCACTCTTTTTCACACATGGATCTGACCCTAATGGGATTCGACTCTATGCGGCTATGAGGGAACATTTTATTAAAGAGGCACGAGTGAACATACATAAATTGTCGAAATCTATAAAAATAAGTCAAGGTGTATTTCATTACTAACATATATACAGAAGTTCCCATATAACTTATCGTTAATGCAGGTATTCGACAACATCTCCTATAAACCAATCAGATGGCGACATGAAAACCGGGACGATTTGTGACGAGTGACAGATAGATTACCAATAAACCTACACCAAATGTTAAGATGTCGTGACAACATAGCCGAAGTCCCCTAATCATCACACATGTGTTTGACAGTTGTGTGTACATATACCTATATGTGTACATAAATCAGTATGTGTAAACGATTGCGGACTGCCGACGTAACTTACCTATATTTGTCCAATACAGCGAAGTTAATGTCAATTAAGCAATAAAAACCAATAAATGCATGATCATCAATGTTGATATTATAAAAGGAGGGTGGTTAAAGAGGGTTCATGTACTGATCAAAAAGTTAAAGATGACTTTAATTAAAGAAAACTTGCTTCATATTATGCCCCTTAAGCTTGTGCTGCAACATTTGAATTTTACATAACAATGGGGTTCGCCAATATATCACGTGATGAATACCTGCGCAGAACAGATTGGAAAACGTTTACATTGCACATTCTTGGGAAAACGACGTTTTACGGAAAACGTTGTTTTAACGTGAAATGTCAACTGATGTGATATCATGCCCTACAGAAACAATTGTTCGAAACAAACGTTAGTGGTTAGATGAACCTCGTTCTGGCTAGTGATGAAATGCCAGAGAGCAACGGTCTAGCAATCCGTTACAAGGTCACACAAGATTATCTGGACACCGGCATGGCACGGTTAACAATCACGCTGCGAACAATTTTACTTCACTGTTAAATTACTTTGAGCAGGCATGGATTTCCAACGATAGATATTTCCATATGCTTATGTTGATGACTAATTAACACTACTGCTTGTGGTAGATCATGTGCTAGCAAATACCCATAGAACACTCGTTTTAAGAACAAACTAATGTTTCTTGTGTCCTAAGCAATGAAATAGATGAATACCTCCAATTAAACGATAGATTATAAAATATTTTTTTAGAACAATTTTTTGTGAATTTTATACTTTGCGCTATCATGTCTACTTTAATTTGTCTATTTTTAAAACATACAAATTTTCATGTTTGACTTATTTAAGGGCAATACTTAAAAAGATTTTTAAATCTATGAAATTATACAAAAGGTATACTTACAAAACCCGCCTCCACGTGGTCGTGGTCCCATTGGAGGAGGACCCATTGGTCCCATAAAAGGAGGACCCATGGGTCCCATTGGACCCATTGGGGGACCCATCATTGGATTACCAAACATTGGTGGTGGGAATTGTTGCCCGAAGGGACTTGGTCCGCCAAACTGTTGTGGTCCACCGAATCCTTGTGGGCCAAATCCTTGGTTAGAGAATGGTGGTTGTTGTCCAAAAGGTGGCTGTTGTGATCCGGGTCCTAGCATGTTAACAGGCATACTGTTAAAGTTTCCAAATGTGTTCATGTCATTTGATGGCGTTCCGAAGGACATTATATCATTAGGATTTCCCATGTTCATACTCCCTGTACTTGCAGCCGGATTTCCGAATTGATTACCCATAGTTCCCATTGTATTTCCGAATTGATTACCCATAGATCCCATTGTATTTGGTTGCGTCATTCCAGGATTAAATCCTTGCTGGCCGCCGGCTGTCATAAATTGAACATCAGGGGAGTTCCCTTGGTTCATGGTATTAGTTGCAGGTTGAAATTGGCCATTCTGGGCCATCATTGGAGGCTGGTTCTGAGCTGATCCGAACTGGAAAGATTGCTGTGCAGCATTACTTTGTCCAGCAGTGTTAAATAATGCATTTTGAGAGTTCTGAGGTGTTGCTGCTAACGGATTGTTTTGATTTGTACTAAAAGGATTATTTTGAGCTGAATTAAACAAATTTTCGTTTGCATTAAATGTTGGTGTATTCTTCATAGCACTATTTAATGCATTGTTTGGCGTATTCGGATTCGCTGGAAATGGATTTAATGCATTCAATGAATTTTGGTCGGAAGCTCCTGTTGCGAATGGATTTTGAACAGCGCCATCTTGTGGTTGACTATTCATTCCAAAAAGTTGAGGAGCGGCTCCCGGTTGAGTGTTCTGATTCGCTCCCAAAAATGAAGTTTGAGCTGTATTGAAATTTGTGTTTGATGGTGGTGGGTTTAAGTTGAAAGAATTTGCTCCGCCAGCTGCATTATTGTTACTTGTTCCAAAAGAAAAGCTGTTCGCATTTTGGCAATTTGATCCTTGAATAAGCAAGACGAAAAATAGTCCGTAAAGAATCATTATAGAGTTCTGAAATAAATAAATAAATAAATAAATAAATAAATAATAATAAATAAATAAATAAATAAATAAATAAATAAAATGAAGTATACAAGAACTTCTAAACCCACACACACACTCTCTCTCTCTCTCTCTCTCTCTCTCTCACCGAGTCAGTTATTTTGATTTCAATAAATTGAGTAATTTAATTTCTTTACGACAGCAATACTAAAGCTATTGCTTTAGTTTAATTTTCATCATCAATGAGTGTTGCAAAATTTAAAAAATCAAATTTTTGCCGCCAAAAAATTAAATATTCCATAAAACTAATTGTAGGAAATAATTGATAGTTAGTTTAAATAATAAACACAAATACAAAAATAAACGAAATATATAATTCAAATAATCAGGTATGTGATACTAATTTAAGATCTTTAACAACTAAATAAAAAATTTAAATATTTAATAATAAAGCATTTAAATCGGATTTTTTTTATTTATTTCGTGTATTAATTCACTTTTACTTTTATAATTTATTATAAGGCCTTTTTATCTTGCTAATTAAATAGTTTATGAAATAAATAATAAACATATGAAATAATAATTTTTTAAATTGTACTTTGCCTCGGATTTTTATGTATTAATACACTTTTATTTTATTTCTATAATTTACAATAAGGCACAAAAACTTTTTATTTTTATAAATAAATAAATGAAATTAAATAATTTAAATAAAAAAATATTAATATAAAATAAGAAAAATTTAAATTTGTACTTTACCTCAGGTTTTTATTGGTTTCGTGTATTAATCCACTGTTAATATAAGCTGACCGGTATATATGTGATGGTTGTTGTTCAGAATTGGTAAGTAACAGCTCTGCCGTCTAATTTGTGTCTAATAGAGGAAGATAAACGTCATTTACTTATCAATAATGATGGATGAGACGAAAAATCAACCAACGAACGACCAGATAGTCATTATAAAATACACGTATATTTGGCGTTATACACCCGGAATTAGGTAAATTTACACCTAATTGACACCTTACTGCCTCGTTACCTGAGGAACATCGTCATTTAATGAACTATGATTAATTCACTAATAATTCCATTTTTGTGATAACACTAAAAAAAATATGCCCCGGCCTAGCGGTGACAAATGTGTATCTTAATCTTGAGTTTTATCACTTGATTATCAAATATCACGTAATCCACACCCACCCACCCACAATAAAAATTACATACACTATGATGCATAAATTTATAAATTAATCAACTAATCGTGAAAAACTGCGTTCATGTATAGAAGGAAAGGAGGGACTTCCATTTTGTACTCTCCATTAAAATCTTAATTCTGACTAAAAACAGAAAAAAAATTACGGAATTGAGCCATTGTTTGGAGCATCAGTCTGTTAAAAATACTTTGTTTCGCTGTCCCCACATTCACGTTTTGAAAATTTCAAATTCCGCATAAATCTAGGCCTACGACTTATAATGACTAAATAATGACTTAAAAATGAGTTAATTAAGGTCAATAGTTTAGGGTTTAACCATTTGAGAATGATTACAGGTCAGATGTATATATCTGTATTCTGCAAAAAAAAAAATAAATAAAAAAATAAATAAATAAACAAATTTTCAAAAAGTGAGAAAGAAAAAATTGTATTCTGCAACTTATAAATATTTTTTTTAAGTTAATAAAATTAAAGCATAATTAATGGCATATAGCTTTCAATGATACTTTTAAAGTAGGAAGCTAGATGCTGCAGAATTAAACCCCATCCATGTTTATGCATACACATGTGCATAATTTTGGGTTTTTATCAAAATAAATATTCTAAATTTTACACATAACACATGCACCCACCAACGATACCTTCAACCAATTTTGAAAACTTCTGAAATTAAAAAAAAAAATTCAACCATTAGAAAACTCGGTCTGTTTTTTATTGTAATAAATAATTTTATTCATTGCAATTTCAGGATTGCAATGTCACTCGCTGCTGGTGCGCGCGTGTGTGTGTGGTGTGTGTGTGTGTGTGTGTGTGTGTGTGTGACCCACGTTGTAGTTTTTTTTTTATTTTACAGCATAAATAGCGCGTTTCCCTGCCACCTACGCTGTATCTCTCGGGCAATGTCACACGAGTGCTTTGCATTTAGACCTTGAACCAATTTCATCTGATGAACTGATATTTTTTCATACCAAGTCAGCGAAAATTTCCCGGCGCCATCTCAATCACTGGCGGTCTACTGGTATATATCACATATGAATAAAGTTTGTACATCTTTTTATATATTGTCGTTTTTTAAAGACTAAATGTAAGATAATCTTCACCAATTTTCAACATTGTCATAAACCATGTTTTTTAAAATTTATCATTCAATATAAAATCATTTTTCAAAAATGATAATATTTTGTAACAATGGTATATGCCAGCATCAAAGGCACATCTTCTTGTCATCTATAGAACCAAATGTAAAGAGTATCTTAACGAATTTTCAGCAGTGAAGGCCAACGGCAAGGAAAATTCACTTTCCCACATGTGGTCTGGGCGGGACTCACAACGGTAAGACACCCTGGATTTGTAGACTGACGTCTTATCCATTAGGCCACCGTGCCACCCTGTCATCCGTTTTCTAATTGTGTAAAAAGTAGAGTGTGGGTTTTATGCTCCATTCAAAATTTTCACTCATGTCAAGGCGGTAAGTTCAGGGATGGTAGAGGAAACCGGAGTGTCCGGATAAAACTTAACATCGACCATCTGCAAGCAAACTGGTGAACTTTCTTACACGGGATCTGTCCTGAGTTGGATTCGAACATATGCGATGAGAAACGGCTGTCACCAGATCCTTAAAAACACGCTTATTGCATTATGACCATTCTCTTTGTAAGCACTGCGGTAGCTCAGTTGGTAGAGTGCTCGCTCCGTAAGTGAAAGGTCGTGGGTTTGATCCCCGACCGGATCTGACCCAAGACTTGAAAGTGGGTATCGACTGTTCTTTCGCCTACTGTACTCAGCGTCACAGTTTTTTCCGGATGGGAACTTAAAATAAACGAGGTCCCGTGTCACGGTGGGCTTGGCCCGCTGAAGAACCCTGCTGTATAATCGCAACGCACAGGGAATATTTCTGCAAATTCTCTTATAGCTGACGACGTCTCGATATAAGTGAAATATTCTTGACTTTGACGTTAAACACTAGTACTCAACTCAATTCTGTTGTCGATCTTTGTTAACTTTTGGATCGTCAGATTTTTTGAAAACCCGGGGATATCTTCCCGGTGGCCACAGTTTCCATACTGAAACAACAGATTTTCAAACTGAAAATATTTGCATTCCGTCAGCATTAAAAGCTGATATGCTGATTTTCTGTCATGTTTATAACTGAGATCGCAAGTTTTTATGTATTTTATTTATTTATTTATTTATTATTTATTTATTTATTTATTTATTTATTTATTTATTTATTATTTATTTATATAAACCTGGATTTATTCTTGTCTAAGCGAACTGAGGTTCATCCATGACTGACGTCTTACTTCACACCTGTGTATAATTAATGAATATTGATATAATATGATATGAATTAATTAATTAACCATAGGTAATCTGGTAGTCGGGGGGTACCTAAGGGGAAATGATGGCTGTTTGTGGTGCCTAAATAATTAAGAAGGTTCTGAAAATGATTTGATGGAACTAGAGACACTGTTGACTGAATGAGAACTGTATCACGGTTATTTTGTAAACGAAATAAATTACTATCTCAGGTTTAATTGGAACTTTTCATCTAGTCAGTCACTATACAAACTTCAATACACATACAATTTTCATCTAGTCAGTCACAATACAAACTTCAATACACATACAATTTTCATCTAGTCAGTCACTATACAAACTTCAATTCAAATACAGGCGAATATCCTCTGTAAGCGACTACACGCCTTGTAAAGGGGAAGCAGACGTAAGCGAAAAAATAAACATAATTCTGCGTTTTAAATTTCTTGAATAATATGTATAAATATTTCTCACTGAGAGCCTCTGACACTTGAACTGGTTAAAAAATCCCCGGGGCACTAGGCACCCATTCACCACTACATTCAGGCTTTTCGATTTATATGTGATTTTTTGAGAGGAGTGTTCTTAAAACATGGAAGGAAATAACAGTCAAGACAAGAAAAGGTGCTCTATGTGTCAACTTTAGGTAGGAAATACAGAAGGAAAGCGATAAAAAACATAGTCCATGACATCAAAGATGCATTTGTATTCTTATCAATACATTAACAAAACCAATATATGCTATTTATTGATCTAACACGTGCATAATTCTATCAATTATTGTTATAACACACATTTTATTTTAATGAATAAGTACGCCTGTAAAATTCATGCGCTGCGGAACTACTTTCACATTTTGACAGCCATTGTGTGCCGAACTGTGAACTTTTCCGCGAAGGTAATTTTGTAAACAAAAGCACGCACCTGTCTGCTAGCCCTGTCTAATAAGATAAGGGAAGATTTTACAAACCTGTATGTTCCACCTTTTTATGTTATAGTTTTGACAGGCAGTAAGAGCTTGTGGAACACATGTATCTTTCCTATCTCGACTGTCTTTGGTCAGTTTTGGAACTATCTGAGCGACACAGACAGCTATAATATATAATTTCCTCCTCTGTTATTTTTTTAGTTTCCCACTGTCCCAAGTGGGAAATCTGTTACAAGTTCCCTCGTATGGATTTTATTTGGCCCGTAATTGCCAGACCACTTCTGATGTCCACACTGGTAACCAAACTATGCATAACAGCTACTTGTAGGAAGGATAAAAAATACAGAGTCTGACCAGGGTTCGAACCCGAGACCTCCCGTACTATAGGCGAGTGCTCTACTACTGACCTACCCAGATCACTACACATAACTTGAAATTCATGCAAACTCCAGACCTCTTAATTTTCAAACCACTAAGGTAGCTCAATGTTTGGTCACAGGTATGTGGGAGGTTATTGGTTCGAATCCCAGTGGGGTCTGACTTGAAAATAGGTATTGTAATTTATTTCTCCAACCACTCTGCATTCAGAATTGAAAGTCAAGTGCTCCATGTCACGGCAGGCATGACACATCAAATTTAAAGAACCCACCTTGCACATAGCTAAGGTAAAAATTGCTGCCACTTCACCTAGCTACACCACTGCGGTAGCTCAGTTGGTAGAGTGCTCGCTCGTATGTGGGAGGTCGTGGGTTCAATCCCCAGCCAGGTCTGACCCAAGACTTGAAAGTGGGTAGTGACTGTTCTTTCGCCAAGCACTCTGCATTACGAAATGAAAGTCATGGTTCTTTTGGATGGGAACTTAAAATAAACTAGGTCCCATGTCACGGTGGGCTTGGCACGTTAAAGAACCCTGCTGTATAATGCCATCAGTGCAACGCACAGGCAAAATTTCTGCACCTTTGCCTATAGCTGGTGACGTCTCGATATAAGTGAAATTTTCTTGACTGGGACACTAAACACCATTACTCAACTCAATTCACTTCACCTAGCTGGTGACGTCCTGAAAAAAGTGAAATATTCTTGACTGGGACATAAAACTCCTTTCAGTGAGGTGTCTTTAGTGTGCACTGAGACATGGCACCCCGGTTTTGAGTCTCATCTGAAAGACTTTACTAGTATTTAGCTTTTTACAACTCTAGTATGGGCAGGAGATGAAAATCATCTTGGAAAATTTTCAAGTCCCAAGTGAGGTTCGAACCCACAACCATTGACTTTGAAATCCAGTAATAAATCTGGAACATAAATGATCATCATGGCTAAATTTTATAATTTTTCTTTTATTTTTTTAGATGCCACCACTGATCAATATGGAAGAATCAAATGGTTGTTCAAGGATTTATGTTAATGTGTACCAAAAACTCCCAAACCTACCAAATATAGCAGCTAGTTGAAAGATAACATAGTATATCTCTTACTGAATAGTGCTGAATCGGGAGAATCATTTCAGTATGGATATCAATTGTGGAATGGAACTTCAGTTCTCTGAAGCTAGTAACTTGACTGAACCTGATTTCACCACCTCTGGAACGGGTCTAACTATCAACATGGAATCTTCCACAGATGATGTTAGGACTCTTCTGGATTCTGTTACATCAACCTGTACATCAACGGCATATCGAGGACATTATCAGAGTGATCGACATTTGACGGCTGCTGATTTCAAACTAGATCTGGGTCCTGCGAATGATTTAGTATCAGCTACAGATTTGTCGATGGAGAACTCTGTCACCGATATATCAGACTCCATGATGACATCGGAGGAGTGTAGTGATGGATACAGTATCGTAAACGCAGCTTTAGAGGGAAACGTAGCCCCATTAAAACCACAAGTGATAACATCCTCCAATGGGAATGCAGTAAATCTGGGAGGTATACCATTAGCTACAGTTTTATCTGGGATACAAGCTATCCCGGTTATCCCTATAACCAACCTCGAAAATATCCAGCTTTGTTCTGATGGTAAACTAGTCAATTTGAATGAGTTATCTCTGGTATCCAATGACAACCAACTACTTCAAAATGACCACAAAAATAGCTTAAATAGTGTTGGTCAGTCTGCAATATTACTGGGTAATGTCTTGATGTTACATCCAGGTATAGTGACTCAGGTAGACGTCCGTGGTGCTGATGGTGTTCAAAATAAAGCTTTTGTGTCAAATGTGGAAAATGGACCTGTTTGTCAAAAAACAGCTCAAGAATGTTCAGGACCAACAACTGTGGAAAATGGACATGCTATTCAAAATGCTACTCCAGGATTTTCAGGACTAACAACTGGAGAAAATTCTTTTCAGAAAGCAACTCAAGATTGTACAGAACAAAGAACTGTGGAAAATGAAAATGCTTCTCCCCAAGTTGGTCAAGAATATACAGAACAAAGAATTGTGGAAAATGGAAATGCTTCTCATCAAGTGGCCCAAGAATATTCAGAACAAAGAATTGTGGAAAATAGAAATTCTTCTCTTAGAATGGGTCAAGTTGGAAGTGATAATTTGACCTCACATGTAACACAAAGGTTGTGTGTGGGTAATCAGTCAGTATTGAATTCCTTATCCAGTGTTCAGAATTCCTTCATTTCTGATTCAGTGACTAGTAATGTTGATTTAAACATTGATAATACAATGACATTGAAAAAATCCGATGTACAGCAATCTTTAGACATGATACCGATTGATCCGTTAGAAAAAACGAAAATAATGACATGTGGAAAAACCATTTATTTAACATTTGATTGCAAAAGTCACAATAAACCAGCACCAAAAACAACAGCTGTATCTGTGAATAAGTTCAATAACAGCGTGAAGGTTTCCATGGATACACATTCAAATAGTTCAGGACTCCAGAGAATTTCTGAAACAAGGGACCAGTTTTCATTATCTTCACCGGTGTTAACACCATCTGAACATTTTTGTAGAAACACTCAATTACCTCTCATTGAAAAACAGACAGCAAAAAGCACAATGTTTCCATCAACTCAGTGTATGTCTGCAAACTCCAATGTCAAATCTATGGGGAATCAAACATCAGGAAGCATTGTTTTATCACAACCTCATGTTCCATCGACATCCATGCATGTTTCAACGAGTTTATCTAGTATTTACTCCACTTGTTCTAGATTTCCTTTGACAACAAACGTAAAGAATTCACTGACAGCAGTACAAATGCTGGCAACTCCCACGAACATTACAACAGTTTCCACAAATGGATTACACAAACCTGTGTGTTCACCCTCATTAGTCCAGAGGAATTCAGACAAAGTCGCAGCCACTTCTGTAACTGCTGCATCATTGAATAAATTTAAATCCCCTGTAGAGACACATCCAAACCCTGCATCAGGAAGGAAAGAAGAAATTTCTCATCAGTTATCTGAAAAATGCACCAAATCCACTCTAGCTGTTCCAGCCAATCAAATTCAAGTTCTTGAAGCAACCAATCAAACTGCATTTCCTTTAAAAGTTTCTGTATCAGAAAGAAAATCAACTAATCAACAATCATTTCAGAATAATGTGTTACGAATAATCTCTACAGATCAACCAATGAAAAATCAGTTAATGATTCCAGTATCTGTATCTTCCTGCCAATCATCTTCATCGACCAATCAGGTTTCCTTATCTACAAATTATGTACAGCTTCCTTTAACTGTAGACCAGGTTTCAGGATTGATAACTGCCAATAAAATAAAAGTTCCTGTATCCACCAATCAAGTGACAGTACCTGTACCAATAAATCAGACCATAATCCCTGTATCAACCAACCAGGTAACAGCTTCTGTACTAGGCAGTCAAATCACAGTCCCTGTATCAACCAATCAAGTAACAGCTCCTGTATTAGCAAATCAAATCATGGTACCAGTACCAACCAATCAGATAACAGCTCCTGTACTAGCCAATGAAATCACAGTCCCTGTATCAACCAATCAAATAACAGCTCCTGTACTAGGCAATCAAATCACAGTTCCTGTATCAACCAATCAGGTAACAGCTCCTGTACTAGGCAATCAAACCACAGTCCCTGTATCAACCAATCAAATTGGTAACAAGACAGTTCCAATATCAACAAAATTATTAGTTGCAAATAAAGAAACAGTATTGGTATCTGAAACTATTACTGCTCCAATAACATCTACTAAACCAGTTGTCTCAGGGAGTCAAGTTAAAGTTTCAGTGTTGGCAAATAAACTTCCTGTTCCAATGTTACCAAATCATTTAAAATCTCCAGTGTCTGGTAGTCTGGTAAAACCACCAGTGTCGTCAGATCCTACATGCTTAACTACCGGCACATCTTTATTAGTTAACCAGTTGACAACCCTAGGATCAACTAATCCCTCAAAACTCAACCAGAATTCAATATCATTAAATCAGATCAGGTTTCCAGTGTCTAATCAGCTTTCAGTTCCAGTGGCAAATCAGCTTTCCATTCCAGTGTCGAATCAATTTGTTATTCCTGTGAATCCCAATTTTTCTACAGCAGAAGAAAACTTAAAGGTAGACCAAAATTTGACCAATAAAACAGCTTTAAAATCTTCACCCCAGTACAAGCCGACAGTAGGAACTCGGATATTGTCGAATAAAAGTTCAGCAGACACAAAAAACACTACAAGTTCACCAGCAATTCCAACAAAAATTGTAAGTCACACAGTTAATGATAATGTTGTAGATCCTGCTACAATAAGTAAAAAATCCACAGTGTTGTCTTCAGTATTTCACTGTTCACAAGTCCAGTCATCCCCTATTCCCATAATGGACAGGCCAGCACAGATAAATGCACTGGTAACCGACCAATCAAAACAAACCAAAACAGGAAATACCGCAATAAACAACACGTCGGTAGATACGACAGGCAATCCAAGTCAGAGTGGTTCAAGTTCAGACCAATTACAAAATCAACAGAAATGTACGAAAGACAATGCTGTAAATATCGAGTCGTTTGTCAATCAGGGGAAGATAACTCTACCTTTAAGTTCTGAACTTGTGTCAGATTTAAAACAAGACAATCAAGAACTGATTTTTGTACCTCAGGCAGAAAATTCAAATTATATCTCAATACTAGGGACGGTTAAAAAGCAAAAACTTAGTACAGCCGAATCTCCAGTAATGTTGCGTGTTAAGAAGGTTGAGAGTCAGAACCCTAAGTCTGGTCATGCAGACTGTAATGAAACCAATGAAGAGGAGAGACTTAGTTCCTCAGTGGTTAACTTCCTGTCCGGTAACATAGACGGTGTAATTGACCAACAGAACTTAGACACACATCTGGTGTTATTAGACGATCCTAAACCATTCAAATGTGATTTGTGTAGTGCTGCTTTTAACAGAATGGGAAATTACACACGACATCGAATGATCCACACTGTTAATACAAAGGTCAGTAACATGTAGAATGTTTTGGTGAGGGGTAATATGTACAGTAAAACACTAATATAATGAACACGCTAACAACAAATACATGGATAGAACGAAGTCAATTATTTGGCACGACCGTTTTTCCAATAAGTCTATATAACAATACAAAAAAGTCAATATAACAAAATTCAAAATACAGTCCCTAGGGCTTCTTTATGAACATGTTTTACTGTACATTAAAACCTTATTATGATGCCCCTCCTTTACTTTGGGACCAATGGAGCAAGGGGCCCTCAGGGAAAGCTCCGACTCTAAAAGCTGTAGCCAAACAATAAGCAATTTTAAAATTTAAGAGCCAATTTACATGTTTAAGAGCCAGAATAAAAAAATGGACAAAAAAATAAGTTACGCTTTTTGAATTTAATTTTCAAAATATCGTAAAATAATAATTGTTATAGCTCAATTTTATTACGGTATCACATGGGGTTTTCAGTTTTGACATATTCTTGTAATTACCTTAAAAATGGAGTCAAGTTATGACCTATTTTTGACCCTTCTGATTTGATTAATTATCTGGAAAACTATAGACTTTTTGTATAGGCATGTATATTAGTATATTGTTGGTATTGACACAACGGTCATTTTGATATATAGGTTTTCAGTTTATGTGCTTTGATAAACAATTCAGCTAGCCATTATTTATTAGGTGAGCGTATCAGGACCAATGGGCCTCTTGTTGATAATCAGTATATGATTCTGATGCAAACTACAAATCATTAGCTCACACCTTTACTACACCCCAACATCAATTCCATATCAGATTCTCTCTATTCTGATTGTATTACACTCAAATATGAAGACAAATTTTGTAATTTATATGATATATATGCAAAAATTCAAATATATGTATAAAAATAACAAATCATGGTTAATGGTTACAAATTTGTTTCCGAAAATGGTTTTACTAATTCCAGCTTATTTCAATATCACGCAAGTTAATAGTTTTAGTCTATGTTTCCATTCCTGGTAGCCAAAATCGTCATTGGCTACTCATTTTTGTTAAATTCTTTCAAAAAGTGACCTATTTTAACAAATTCGTGAAAAATTACTTTAAAAAGTACTATATTTTCACAAATCGTATAAATTTGGCTACTTATAATTTTAAAATTGTGGAAACATAGTTTAGTAGAGGATTACGAAAGTTAATATCCACGAATAAAAGTTGATTTACAGTATATCACAAGCCTATTTGAGTCTGAGGTTGATATGACATGCAATATGGATTTTACCATGCTCTATTCTCTATATAAAGTTTGGATTACTGTAAAAGTGATTATTTTAGGGGGAAGAAAATTTGCAATGTCTGAAATTTTGCATTTCGCGTGGGTGTAATTTTTGCGTAACCAATATAAGTAAGTGTATATTATATACATGTATATGTGATATATTAACCGGTGTAGTAGACATTTTTGTGTGGGTAAAATTTTCACAGTAATTTCTTTAGCGCCAAATAAGTGAAAAATTTTTCCACGCGAAAATTCCCCCTTTTACAGTATGTTATGATGTTTATTTGATGTATGTTACAGGATAGCTATAGATACAAGTGTGAGGAGTGTGGGCGACTTTTCTTACAGCGGTGTGACATGAAGAGACACATGTTGATCCACTCAAACCAGGAACCATACAGGTGTCAGGAATGTGGTAAAGGTAAATATACTTATATCTAGATTTTACCAGCTGTAGATGTGGCACATGTCTCGAACTAGGAACCCAACAGGTGTTAGGAGTGTGGTAAAGGTGAATATACTCTTATATCTTGATGTTACCAGCTGTAGATGTGGCACATGTCTCAAACCAGGAACCCTGCAGATGTTAGGGGTGTGGTAAAGGTGAATATATTTATATCTAGATGTTATCAGCTGTGAGGTGATTTGAAGTGACAGGTGTTGATCCATACAGGTGTCAGGAGTGTGATAAAGGTAAAGATACTTATATCTTGATGTTACCAGCTGTAGATGTGGCACATGTCTCGAACCAGGAACCATACAGGTGTCAGGAATGTGGTAAAGGTAAATATATTTATATCTAGGTGTTACTAGCTGTAGATGTG
This sequence comes from Anadara kagoshimensis, assembly GCA_021292105.1. Classification (NCBI taxonomy): domain Eukaryota; kingdom Metazoa; phylum Mollusca; class Bivalvia; order Arcoida; family Arcidae; genus Anadara; species Anadara kagoshimensis. The sequence goes on along the minus strand of CM037857.1, from coordinate 1,431,475 downwards.
GCACATGTTGATTCACTTAAACCAGGAACCCTACAGGTGTTAGGAGTGTGGTAAAGGTGAATATACTTATATCTTGATGTTACCAGCTGTAGATGTGGCACATGTCTGGAAACAGGAACCCTGCAGGTGTTAGGGGTGTGGTAAAGGTGAATATACTTATATCTATATGTTATCAGCTGTAAGGTGATTTGAAGTGACAGGTGTTGATCCATACAGGTGTCAGGAGTGTGGTAAAGGTAAATATACTTATATCTTGATGTTACCAGCTGTAGATGTGGCACATGTTGATTCACTTCAACCAGGAACCCTACAGGTGTCAGAAGTGCGGTAAAGGTAATTATACGTATATCTAGATGTTACAAGCTGTGAAGTGATAAGAAGTGAAGGTGTTAATCCACCCTAATTTAATAGGAACCACTATCCAGATCATTAAAGATCAGCAAGGTGAAGTTTTTAGAATTTATAACTAATTGCAGTGCCATCTACAGGGCTACTAAAGAATTCTAATTGATTGCAGTGTCATCTAGAGGGTCAACAAAGGGAGATAATCCCTCAGTGATTCCTGATTTTTTAAAAGTTCTCACAACAAACATTAAATGATAAATATTTTTTCTTTGTACAAGGTGTGATATTTAATTATTAGGTTACATTTGAAGAAGTGATTTTGTTGTGCAGCGCTTTCTTGAGGGCCAACAAAGGGAGATAAATCCTCAATGATCTATATTTATTTATAAGTCATCCAAGCATATGGAGGAATTAGGGGATTTCGATCACTTAGTGGATTTTGGAATAAATTTTTAGCTTGCTAAATAAATCTGAATCAAAATGTACATCATCGTAGTTAATACTAATTAATATGGATGCTTTTATACTGACAAAAGCTCAATCAAAGCATTACACAGCATGTTTTATCTAAATCCCTACCGGTCCCCATTTCTATGTAAACAAAATGGCGGAAAGGTGAATCCGATCACGTGATGTAGTGACGTATTACACAAGAAAGTAAAAGTGTTTGAGGCTCAAAACGGGCCAGTGTTAACATGAAACATGAACATAACAAAGTTAAGTAATATTCCAGCAACCATACACCCATTTGTGTGTCATCCATCGATTTCATAACAATTAGAAACCTTATATTGACATATGTCTATATATATTTAAATATATATACTGATGCAACATCAATAGTTTTAACTGTAAAAATCTGTTGAGAATGTGTTGTGAACCATGGAGCAGGTAGCGGTTATCACTTTATGGTGTTGAATTGCAGTTATAAAACAAAGTGTTGTATAATCTTGCTCCCCATATATAACAATTATGCTATAACACGTGGTGCCACTTTACAGCCTTGGTTTTCTTGAAACAGACTATAACTGGTGACGTCACATGAACTGACATTTGTTAAAAAGCTCAGAGAGTAAACAGACGACACTGGATTGTATGAAAATGATTTGATCAAAATAAATTGGACGTATTGTGATACAAGAAATACGGGTATAACAAAAATGGCGGTTTTTATCAACATGGACAGAATGCGAGTTATTTTACCTTCCTGGAAAGTACTTTTGACTATTTGTTTACACTGGTGGAAAAAACGTGCTTCTGTAGTTATAAATAGATGGTAGGGCCTAAAAAATTCGACCGCGCATGCTCGCCATTCGGAATTTACATAAGTGATCGGAAACACCTGGTGATCGAAAACACCTTACGAGCCCATACAGTAAATCTTTTACTGTATTTATATACTAGCTAAGATATATTTTTTTTAATCTCTAGGTTATATCCGTAGAAGTGATTTAGTTGTACATACGAGATTTCACAGAAAAGAGCGAGCCTTTAAATGCGGGAGATGTGGGAAAGAATTTTTCCAGTCGGGTAATTAATTATATTAGTATATTTATTTGTTTAAAAGTTTATTCCTATCATTTGTTCTGTCAAATTTTGGCATTCTAAAGGGGTTTGGTGATGGTCAGTAAAACATTGATTCATTGCCACCATTTGTTCAGTCAAAGTTTGGTGTTATAAAGAAGTTTGGTGATAGTACAGTAAAACCTCAGTTCATTGCTACAATTTGTTCAGCCATAATTTGTCACTTTAAAGGAATTTTGTGATAGTACAGTAAAACTTTTAATTATTGCCACCATTTGTTCAGTCATATTTTGGCGTTATAAAGGAGTTTGGTGATAGTACAGTAAAACCTCAATTCAATGCTACAATTTGTTCAGCCATAATTTGTCATTTTAAAGGAATTTTGTGATAGTACAGTAAAACTTTAAATTATTGCTACCATTTGTTTAGTCAAAGTTTGGCGTTATAAAGGGGTTTGGCGATAGTACAGTAAAACTTCTATTCATTGCCACCATTTGTTTAGTCAAAGTTTGGCGTTATAAAGGGATTTTGTGATAGTACAGTAAAACTTTGAATTATTACCACCATTTGTTCAGTCAAAGTTTGGCATTATAAAGGGATTTGGTGATAGTACGGTAAAATTTTGACTAATCTGTTTCTCTTTTAAAGAATTGCCATTGTCTTGCTCTGTTGAAGTTTTCTTGAAGTTTAATAACCTTGATTGTTTCTGTTTTCAGGAGATTTAAATAGACATATAAGACATGTCCACTTACAGAGTTCTTTACTGACCTGTGGTCACTGCAATCGACAGTTTGCTAAAGAGGCGACACTTATACGACATATACAAATGAAACATAGAGACATCATCATAAAATCCCTGAAGAAGACCAATGTGAACAAAGACAGGTACAGTATAACCTGCTGTAAAGACCAACTTTGTATAAAAGACTCAAGAATTGTAAAGCAGTTCATTTTAGATTTGCTAGTTTTAAACTCTGGTTCATTACTTGATGAACCAGGAAAAAAATGACAGTCAATCATTCTTATTTTGTAGATTGGGAAATTTTTGCGTCATATAATTTTCCCGTGAATGCACTTCAATATTTATTGGCGTTTTTTAATTTTCGCTTGATCGCGACTCTAGTTATAATTTTGATTACTGCTTATTTTTCGCGAAACTTTTATTTTTGTGACTCGTTTCACTCTCGAATTTACACCAAAATAAAACGATCGCAAAAATTCCCAATTTACAGTATTTACAATATTTTTAAAAATAACTCTGAAATGAAGTTCATGATTTTGGTAAAATAAATACATGTACTTTTTTCATACTGTGATATTATGGAATTAGTAATGGTATACCCTGTTTACACTCCAGTTAAGATTCATCGATGTATATTCAGGCAGTCAGTTCTGGGATGGTGGAGGATGTAATATCCGGATTCATATCCAATTTGTATGTTATTAAACATGTGTATTGTAAACGACGTCAGTGTGACGTAACAGGTATGAAGTAGAATAAAGAACGTGATTGAACAGCCATCTTGTGTTCATGTTATGTCTACGAAGTGCTAGACGATAATCCATCTGTACAGAAGCTGTACTGGACCATCAACAACGTCCACTACAGAGGAAACCGGAATACCGTGGAAAAATCACTGACCTTCAACAGGCAATCTGACAAACTTTATCACACTAGGATCTGCCCAAATTATGGGCACCTATACCTTCAACCTAACGTTAAGAGGCACTGTAATTTGTAAACTAGCATTTTTGAACCACTCAGTCACCAGGGTCCCGTTGAATGAAGGGAAGCAATAGAACAGACTACATCATACCCTAGATATTCATATATCACAGCAAAATTTTGTTCACATGAAATTCATGTGATTTTTCACATGAATTTCACATCCGTTTCACTTCACATGAATTTCATGTTAATTTCAGTTAATTTCTTGTTAATTTCAGTTAATTTCTTGTTAATTTCACATAATTTCTTGTTGATTTTACAGAAATTTATGTTAATTTCACATAATTTCTTGTTGATTTCACAGAATTTGTGTTAATTTCACATAATTTCTTGTTGATTTCACAGAAATTTGTGTTAATTTCACAAAATTTCATGTTAATTTCACATATCATTGAATCATTTGAAATTTGTATGAAATTTTTCATGTGAAATTAGGGTCAATATCACCTGAAATGCACATGAACAAAATTTGGTTGTGTACCTTATTTGACAGTTCCTGTACTCGAATTATGAGGTAAAATCACCATTTTCCTTAGTCGCCATTAATAATGGATTCCTGTGTATTTGTAGCGACTCCAAGGAAACTCATGTTGAAGATATAAAAGAGGATGAATCTATGGATTATGATGCAAGCAGAACTGTCAATACTGACGTAACCTAGACTAATGGCCGTACTGAAATAATATAGAAGAAGGTAAAGTTTTGTTTGTGCTGTAGAAGGCTTCAGTTACCCAATGTTCAATCTAGGATTTTTCAGAAGGGACCGTTTTAAAAAATGTTCCTCTAAAACACCATAACATAAATATTTTGCATTCATACTGTATAATGCTTATACAAATGTATTTCGCTGTGGTTTTATTTTCGTTATATTTGCAGTCCAGTGTATTCCCGCAAAAATAAAAGAGCAGCGAAAATACCTGGGTATTACCAGCCGATTACTCTTGCTAGAGTCGTTTACCTTTGATCAGATAAGACCATAAAAATGTGGTGCCGCGAATACACTAGTCATCATCAAACTACGAAAATTTGACACTGAAAATAAAGCAATATACAGTACAATGTTAGATATGGACCACAAAGACCTTAACAGTGGGGTCATTTCAACTTATTTGGTGAAATTAGGGATAAATAGCTCCTTTCTAGAATGGACACTGGACACTGATGATGATCCACATATTGTTATTGCAATGCTGTCAATATCACTTCAGCAATTTTATACTATTCCCAGATTGACTTAAATTAGATATGGTTGAAAAATTCAGAATTTGTTTTAATAACAAGAGTTCATTATTCAATTCAAAACAAGATTTCTTACTTGTAACCATTTCATAAATCATGTAAATGGTTTGAAAGAGATAAATCATCATTTTTGTAAGTGGCAGGTCGGACTTGTGGAATACCAATAACTGGTTGTCAAGTAGAGAATTAACCCTTGTGGCGTGACAAATAGATTGATTGAATGGGGTTTTATATCCCAGACAATAATATATCACTTATATCTAGACCTCACCTGCTATAGGTGAAGTGACAGAATTTGTTTTCCCTTGCAGTGCACTTGTGGCAATGTCCATGAAGGGTTCTTTAATGTATCACACCTCACAGCCTGACATCAGTTTTTAAGGTCTCTTCTGAAGGACCTTTTGACTACCTATTTTCAAGTCTTGATCAGACCCAGCAGCAGGGGTTTGAACCCACAACCTCCCACATACAGAACAAACAATCTTCCAAATGAGCTACTGTAGTGGTTAATGCGACAGATAGAGAGGACCAGTCAGTACTGTGACAGATAGAGAGGACCAGTCAGTACTCCGACAGATAGAGAGGACCAGTCAGTACTGTGACAGATAGAGAGGACCAGTCAGTACTGTAACAGATAGAGAGGACCAGTCAGTACTGTGACAGATAGAGAGGACCAGTCAGTACTCCGACAGATAGAGAGGACCAGTCAGTACTGTGACAGATAGAGAGGACCAGTCAGTACTGCGACAGATAGAGAGGACCAGTCAGTACTGCGACAGATAGAGAGGACCAGTCAGTACTGTGACAGATAGAGAGGACCAGTCAGTACTGCGACAGATAGAGAGGACCAGTCAGTACTGTGACAGATAGAGAGGACCAGTCAGTACTGTGACAGAAAGAGAGGACCAGTCAGTACTGTGACAGATAGAGAGGACCATTCAGTAGTGTGACAGATAGAGAGGACCAGTCAGTACTGCGACAGATAGAGAGGACCAGTCAGTACTGCGACAGATAGAGAGGACCAGTCAGTACTGTGATAGATAGAGAGGACCAGTCAGTACTGCAACAGATAGAGAGGACCAGTCAGTTCAAAACATCAAGAGTTTAAACCACTCAAGATTCTTTCACTTACATCAAGGCATTCAGTTCTTGGATGGTGAAGGAAGAAAACCACTGACTTACTAACATTCTCACACTAGAGTCTGTCCTGAATGAGAATCAAACCTAGGCAGTAAGAAGCACTGTGATCGGTAAGCCTGTGCTTTAAACCAGTCGACCACTGAGGAACCCTCCCTTATTTATCCCCCCCCCAACTAGTTTATAGGAATCACTATGTCTGTCTTTGGACTGTCATAAAACTTCACATGAATAATCTTCATAGTTCAAAGGTTGGTCATGACCTTGGACCAAGGTCATATCGGAAACGTCAAGGTTGCAGGAAAAGTATGTTTGAAAGTTGTGTCTGAGCCATCTCTCATAGCTGCTTTAGACAACTGTCACCATACTTCATATAAATAATCTTCATGTTCCAAAGTGTGTCATGACTTTGAGCCAAGGTCATATCACAAAGGCCAAGGTCATGGGAAAACATTAAATGTTGGGGGTGGGGGTATTTGGCTCTTAAGAGACAGTTCTAGTTTGTCCTATTACATGTATTAATTTTTTTTCTTCTACATTTTAGGTTCCCAGACTGAAGCAGATTTGTGTAGTTCCAATTGATCGTTTATGAACATGGAATATTACAACAGTGAAGAGATTCGTGGTTAAATGGCTGGACTGATCAGAAATCCAAATGTTGGGCACTCTCTGAAAAGTTCATTATCCAAGAAAGTTAAAAAAAAAAAGAAAGATATTTTCAGCATTTTACAATAAGGTTAAAAGAAAAACTTTATTAAGATGGAGTTAAAGAAACACTGTCTTTGGTTTCACAATCATTCCTTGATTTTATATCTGGCCAATTTGAAATAATTTTGTAAGATGGTGAGATATTGGGAGATGCCATTTTTGCAGATCAGAAAATTTGAAATCTGATTAACTTTCACAATCATTCCTTGATTTTAAATCTGGCCAATTTGAAATCTAAATAATTTTGTTAGTTGATGAGATATTGGGAGATGCCATTTGAAGATCTGGAAATTTGAAATCTGAAAATTTTTATCCTGGAATTAAAGGTGGTATTTTGAAGATCAGATGGAACTTATAACATGCATCAGTTAGTTTTGAGTTGAGTTGAGCAATGGTGTTTAACGGCCCAGTCAAAAATATTTCACTTATATCGAGATATCACCAACTATAGGTGAAGGTGCAGAAATTTTACCTGTGCATTGTGCTGATGGCATTATACAGCAGGGTTCTTTATTGTGCCATGCCTTCCATGACACGGTACCTCGATTATTTTAGGTTTCCATCCGAAAGAACTGTCACTTTCATTTTGTAATGCCAATCACTACCAATCTTCAAGTCTTGGGTCAGACCTGGTCAAGGTTTGAACCCACAACCTTCCACTTACAGAGTGAACTCTCTACCAGCTGATTTACTGCAGTGGTAGCTAGTTTTGACTTAAAGTTTGTTTAAAAATTGTCAAAATTTACAAAAAAAAAAACCTTAAGAGAAATCTTAGAGAATTATTGTGAAACCAGGACCTGACATTTTATACATGTACCGTAATGTACTTTATTTCACTGTTTTGTAATTATCAACTTTTTCATGCAGGGGTTCAAAATTGTGCTTTGTTTTCGGCAGATCCCACAGCAAGTGTTGAAAGTCAAATATCCATGTGCAATTATGTTATCACAGAATAATCTGAAAATGTAGTCCTTGTTATTTGAAATGAAAGGTTCAGAGTTTTTCAGTTTAAAACAGAAGACCTAATGTAAAATTAAATGGTCCCAGACCATGGACTTGGAGGAAATTTTAGACCCCTGCCATGGGACTTAATGTACAAACTTTACAAAAGAGGCATATACTAGTATCAGCTATGAGAGAAAAACAACTACCCCTGCTTTATAGTGAAGACATTAAAATCTCAACATTTCAGATGAGATACTTTTTTCCAGACCTCGACAAGCCTCGCTCTGATATATAAAGAATCTCATCCCTCAGGTTGAGGTTTAGTCGTTATAGGAGAAAATTTCAATTATTACCAGGTGAGCTTTACACACAATCACACACATTATTTATCTGGCAAAAATTGTTCGGGGCTTAGCAGTCACATGGTTGATGTCGGGATTCTTTTGATATCATGACAGATCCTAGAGTGATAAAGTTCTGTCAGGTTTTCTTTCGAAAAGTAGTTGGTTTCTCTAGGTACTCCCATTCCCTCAATCATCCCAGAACTGACTGCTTAGATACACTACTAATTGAATCTTGACCAAGGCTTAAAACTCCAGTACTCAACTTTGATTGGATTGGTAATTAAAGTTAATTTTGTAATTCAGTAGATTATGTCTGACATGTAAGTGACATGTATATAGGTTGTCCATGATCTGATGGCAAAGTATACAGGGAGTCTTTTTTAATATTTGGGTACCAGTACTAGTAGTTGTAACAAATAAAGCACGAGTCAGCGTAATTATACACATACGGGGATACGCTACTTACACCTTTATGCATTATTGAAACCCATCTGTATTTATAAACACACTGCCATCAGATTGTAAACGACCTATATCAATCATAGTTGTTGTCATTATTCTTCAGGGATTGTCAACCAAACTCATCACTGTTTATGTACACATTGTGAATGACCTATAGCAATCATAGCTGTTGTCATTATTCATGAGCTGGCATGATTGTACACATTGTGAATGACCTATAGCAATCACGGTTGTTGTTATTCTTCTGGCATCATGAACTTTGCTTTACAAGTTTTAAATGAAGAAATTTCAGGTAAAACTTGTGATCTGGTGATCTCTTTGTTGTAATTTTACATTAACCTGTCTGCTTGAGCATGTATTCATTAAGGACAAGTACATTTATATACAGTAACACCTCGTTATAATGCCCCTCGATAACTTTGCCACCTCGCTTATCGCCACACTATTTTGAAGTCCCAAAATCCATTTTGTTTATGATTTTCTTTATCCGCCTCCCTCGATTTATTGCCAAACCCCTTTATAATGCCAAAGTTTGACTGAACAAATAGTGGCAATGAATTGAGGTTTTACTGTATATAGGGAACTTGTGTACATAGTGAGAAACATTAAAACGTGTACACTGTGTAAGTATTAACTAGAAATCCTAACTCTACCTATGTGTTGGATGGATCCTTCTATATGAATATTCTTAATGACAGGTCAAGCAGACAGGTCAATGTTGTTTACCTAGACATAAGTACATACAGTACATTATACATATTAAACGTCACCAGTAATTTTGATGGATTTTTAGCTCACCTGACCGAAAGGTCATGTGAGCTTATGGCATAGTGCAGTGTGTGTGTGTGTGTGTGCATGCATGTGTTGTTAACACCTATTTTCAACTTCTCCTCTGGAACTACCTGACAAATTTCAATGAAACTTAGTCAGAAGTATATATGGGCCGGTACAATTCAGATTTGTTCATGGCATTGCCATGGCTACCACAACTAGGTAAAGGTGACCTAGGGATGCAAAGATTTTAAAAAATCTTCTTCTCTGAAACCGATGATTTGAGAAAAAATTTGATGTGATATTTGGCTTCTCTAGAGTCAAAAGCCTATAGTTTGTTCATTTTGTGAATTTCGAACATAAAATAGGTTACGTGTTTTTGCGTTTAATTTTGAAAAAAATCGTAAAATAGCTTCAAATTGTTATAACTTGACTATTTGACTAGATAATGACACAAGGTTTTCAGTTTTGACATATTCTTGTAATTACCTTCAAATTGGGGTCAAGGTCAATTGTGAAGGTCATGACCTAAGTTTTTTTTACCTCTGATTTTAATTATTATCTGGAAAATTATAAACTTTTTGTATAGGCATGTATATTGGAATATTGTTGGTATTGATGCATCAATCATTTTGATATACAGATTAAGGTCATGGGTTCAAAGGTCAAGGTCACACCTGCAAAAGAATACTGAAATGGTTCATTATCTTGCAAACTATTAACTTTTTGTATAAGCATATATATGAGAATGTTGTAGGTATTGATACAACAGTCATTTTGATGTATAGAAAAAGGCCATGGGTCTAAAGGTCAAGGTCACAGTAGCAAAACTATACTAAAATGGTTAATTATCTTGAAAACTATAAACTTTTTGTATAGGCATGTATATTGGAATATTGTTGGTATTGATGCAACGATCATTTTGATATATAGATTAAGGTCATTGGTCTAAAGGTCAAGGTCACGGTAGCCAACATAACTGAAATGGTTAATTATCTTGAAAACTATAAACTTTTTGTATAGGCATGTATATGGAATATTGTTGGTATTAATGCAATGATCATTTTGATATATATAGATTAAGGTCAGGAGTTCAAAGGTCAAGTCACAGATTCGAAATACATGTAATACTGAAATGGTTACTTATCTTGAAAACTATTGACATTTTCTATAGGCATGTATATTAGAATGCTGTAGATACAATTAATATTGATGTATTGAAAAAGGTCATAAGTTCAAAGGTCAATGTCATGGATGCAAAAAAAATACCAAAATGGTTACAACTTAACAATTTGTTTAGATAATGACATGGGGTTTTCAGTTTTGAAATACTCTTATAATTACCTTCAAAATTAGGTCAAGGTCAATTGTGAAGGTTATAACCTAATTTTTGTACAGCGTGAACAAAGTGAACCTGTACTTTGTCATCGCTTTCTTCCAAGATATCGAGCTTCTTTGCTATGAAATTATAAGATATGAGTACACCTGGAAATAGTGCGCCTGATAAATGAGCGTGAAAGAAGTATATCTGTTTTATCGTGAGATATGTATTCTGAGACGGGTAATGCATTTGGTTACATATGCACATTTGGAATAAATTTGTTGTAAAATCATAACTTTTTAAGAAATGAACAGCAACGGCAGGTTGTTTAATTAATTCTTCGTGAAATCTACGGAAATTTAAATTTATTTTGAAGGTTATGATAACGTATTTTAATGTTGAGGCAATTGTGTCATATTTTAAAATGTTTATCGATTAGATTTTACTTTCGTGAAAGGGAGATAATTCGTACAGTGTTGTATGCAAATTTTATATACAGTCGTTTTACCAGTTCCGAACAGGGTTTCATATAAGCGCTGCTGCAGACGTCATCCACAAGCAGAGGAAATAAAATTTATGTGGTGTAATAAAACAAATGTTTACTGATTCCAAAATATCGACACCTGTCCTCAAAAACACGTGGTAGTATGTTTTCTTGAAAAAAGCATTTCCGTGATCACGATTTGTTTACATCGTTAAACTAGGTCACCAACAATCTCGTACATTTAGGAAGCGGTTGAAGAAACAGCAAATTGAGAAAGTTATTTTGCGATTCCTTTAATTGAACGGGATTGAAATTTTAGATTATTCGGTAGTAAAAATTCGGAACTGGTAAAACAACTAAATGATTCAGTTATGCATACAACCGCTAGAATGTACCCCCTCATAGCGACGGTAGGATCTGCAAAACTCTACTTTCTCTCTATCCGAAATGACAAAACGATCGGGTACAACTTTTTTAAATTTTAATTACCGATTGTCTTTTTTCATATATTTATGAAATAAATTTTTCTACCATTTAATTCAGCAATCCCCCCCCCCCCACCCCCCCCCCCCCCCCCCCCCCCCCCCCCCCCCCCCCCCCCCCCCCCCCCCCCCCCCCCCCCCCCCCCCCCCCCCCCCCCCCCCCCCCCCCGAATTTTCGGTTATATTCTGTCTTGCCACAACACAATTTTCCCAACTACGCTGTACAGCAGCACGACAGTGCTATGTTTTACTTTTCCTGAAAAAAATAATTTGTTGGCTCAATTTTTAGGCAGTGATCAAATAAGATATTTGTTTCAACCAAATCATTGAAAATTTCCTCCTGAATTGGTCAATTCTAGCCCAATACAGCATAAAAGTCCTCAAGTAACAGTAATCCAAAAGTTGTTTTCTGGCATATCAGCCAAAATACAAGGTGGCTCCTGTTCCTATAAATAGCAGAAACATGAGACACCAATGCAGATTTATTTTCCAACCACTTTGGTTCCAGTTGCAATTGCAGAAAGGAGGTGGAATGCCATTTCACAAGATTTGCATGTTATTTATAAAAAATGTAAATTACCTGCCTGTTGAGCATCACAGGCCCTATTGGGCCTCTTGTTTGTTTTGTTTTGTTTTTAGCTCACCTGACCGAAGGTCATGTGAGCTTATGGCATAGCGCAGCGTGTGTATGTGCGTGTGTGCGTCGTTAACACCTATTTTCGACTTCTCCTCTGAAACTACTGGACAGTTTTTAATGAAACTTTGTCAGAAGTATATATGGGCCGGTGCAATTCAGATTTGTTCGTGGCGTTGCCATGGCTACCATAACTAGGTCAAGGTGACCTAGGGGTGCAAAAATCTTAAAAAATCTTCTTCTCCGAAAGTACTGATTGGAGAAAAAATCTGATGTGATATTTGGCTTCTCTAGGGTCTTAAGCCTATAGTTTGTTCATTTTGTGAAATTCAGATAAAAAATAGGTTACGCGTTTTTGCGTTTAATTTTGAAAAAATCGTAAAATAGCTTCAAATTGTTATAACTTGACTATTTGACCAGATAATGACATGGGGTTTTCAGTTTTGACATCTTCTTGTTAGTATCTTCAAATTGAGGTCAAGGTCAATTGTGAAGGTCGTGACCTAATTTTTTTTACCTCTGATTATAATTATTATCTCGAAAACTATAAACTTTTTGTATAGGCATGTATATTAGAATGTTGTAGGTATTGATACAACGATCATTTTGATGTATAGAAAAAGGTCATGGGTTCAAAGGTCAAGGTCACAGATGTGAAACAATACCGAAATGGTTAATTATCTTGAAAACTATAAACTTTTTGTATAGGCATGTATATTAGAATGTTGTAGGTATTGATACAACGATCATTTTGATGTATAGAAAAAGGTCATGGGTTCAAAGGTCAAGGTCACAGATGTGAAACAATACCGAAATGGTTAATTATCTTGAAAACTATAAACTTTTTGTATAGGCATGTATATTAGAATGTTGTAGGTATTGATACAACGATCATTTTGATGTATAGAAAAAGGTCATGGGTTTAAAGGTCAAGGTCACAGATGTGAAACAATACCCAAATGGTTAATTATCTCGAAAACTATAAACATTTTGTATAGGCATGTATATTAGAATGTTGTAGGTATTGATACAACAATTATTTTGATGTATAGAAAAAGGTCATGAGTTCAAAGGTCAAGGTCACAGATGCGAAACAATACCAAAATGGTTAATTATCTCGAAAACTATAAACTTTTTGTATAGGCATGTATATTAGAATGTTGTAGGTATTGATACAACGATCATTTTGATGTATAGAAAAAGGTCATGGGTTCAAAGGTCAAGGTCACAGATGCGAAACAATACAGAAATGGTTAATTATCTCGAAAACTATTAACATTTTGTATAGGCATGTATATTAGAATGTTGTAGGTATTGATACAATGATCATTTTGATGTATAGAAAAAGGTCATGGGTTCAAAGGTCAAGGTCACAGATGTGAAACAATACCAAAATGGTTAATTATCTCGAAAACTATAAATTTTTGTACAGCGTTCACGATAGTGAACGCGTGTACATTGCTGTCACTTTCTTCCAAGATATCGAGCTTCTTTGCTATGAAATTATAAGATATGAGTACACCTGGAAATAGTGCGCCTGGTAAATGAGCGTGAAAGAAGTATACCTGTTTTATCGTGAGATATGTATTCTGAGACGGGTAATGCATTTGGTTACATATGCACAATTGGAATAAATTTTCGGAATACATTTCGGAATCTAGTAAAATATTGCGACGGGATGCATCTAATAATTTCTGCAATTTGGCGAACTGATCTCGTGTTTACAATAAAAAGTAGTTCGAGAAGTTTGCGTCCTACGATGTAAAATCAAAACTTTTTATGAAATGAACAGCAACGGCAGGTTGTTTAATTAATCCTTCGTGAAATCTACGGAAATTTAAATTTATTTTGAAGGTTATGATAACGTATTTTGATGTTGAGGCAATTGTGTCATATTTTAAAATGTTTATCGATTAGATTTTACTTTCGTGAAAGGGAGATAATTCGTACAGCGTTGTGTGCAAATTTTAAATACAGTCGTTTTACCAGTTCCGAACAGGGTTCATATAAGCGCTGCTGCAGACGTCATCCCAAGGCAGAGGAAATAAAATTTATGTGGTGTAATAATACAAATGTTTACTGATTCCAAAATATCGACACCTGTCCTAAAAAAACACGTGGTAGTATGTTTTCTTGAAAAAAGCATTTCCGTGGTCACGATTTGTTTACATCGTTAAACTAGGTCACCAACAATCTGTCGACCTGTCCTACACATACATTTAGGAAGCGGTTGAAGTTTATATTATTTAAACAATTAATGCCGATACATTCAAGTAGAAGCAAATTTAGAAAGTTATTTTGCGATTCCTTTAATTGAACGGGATTGAAATTTTAGATTATTCGGTAGTAAAAATTCGGAACTGGTAAAACAACTGTACTTCACCATTATCCTCGACCGTCCGTGATTCGAGACTCTAATAGAAAACGAACTAAATTTGCTAACGCAACAAGAATTTGAGAGCTGAAAAATAGACAACTGATTTTTCTCGATAGTTTCACAGTAAATACCTAAATTTTGTCTTTAATGCATGAAATCGTCACTGCAGACACGATACTCGCGTATAATAACTGAAAACAAAAATGGCCTTGAATCTTAGGACGCTCTCGATTTTAGGACGGTCGACGATAACATGAAACGGGAATATTGTGAGTGATAATCAGCAGTTAATTAAAACCCAGATTAACAGCAAATGATCCAGTAACATACAACCGCTAAAATGTACCCCCTCATAGCGACGGTAGGATCTGCAAAACTCTACTTTCTCTCTATCCGAAATGACAAAACGATCGGGTACGACTTTTTTAAATTTAAATACCGATTGTCTTTTTCATATATTTATGATATTGTTATTTTCTACCATTTAATTCAGCAATACATGGTTTGGTACATTGTTTCTTTTTCCAAAAAAAAAAAAAAAAAAAAAAAAAAACATCCGTCGGACTATGCATAGACTGATCGACCCCAACCCCCCCCCCACCCCGAATTTTCGGTTATTTTCTGTCTTGCCACAACACAATTTTCCCAACTACGCTGTACAACAGCACGACAGTGCTATGTTTTGTATAGGCATGTATATTAGAATGTTGTAGGTATTGATACAACAATGATTTTAATGTATAGAAAAAGGTCATGGGTTCAAAGGTCAAGGTCCCAGATGCAAAACAATACCCAAATGGTTAATTATCTCAAAAACTATAAACTTTTTGTATAGGCATGTATATTAGAATGTTGTAAGTATTGATACAACGATCATTTTGATGTATAGAAAAAGGTCATGGGTTTAAAGGTCAAGGTCACATATGCGAAACAATACCGAAATGGTTAATTATCTCGAAAACTATAAACTTTTTGTATAGGCATGTATATTAGAATGTTGTAGGTATTGATACAACGATCATATTGATGTATAGAAAAAGGTCATGAGTTCAAAGGTCAAGGTCACAGATGTGAAACAACACTGAAATGGTTAACTATCTTGAAAACTATTAACTTTTTGTATAGGCATTTATATTAGAATGTTGTAGGTATTGATACAACAGTTATCATGATTTAAAGAAAAAAGTCATTGGGGTTTAGTATTTATGTTTTCTTTAAATCTATCAGCTAGCCATTAGTTGTCAGGTGAGCGTATCAGGCCCATGGGCCTCTTGTTTAAATTTTATGAAAAAACTAAAAAAAGTGGGGAAAATATATTTTTCAAGATAAAAACACTATTACAGCTGAAAAACACTCAGCCTTGGCACAATGATGTTTAAACAATTTAATTTTGTGAAGGTCGATATTCAGTCTGTAATGGTAATACCAGTTTTATAACATGTATAATAACTTTTGGTTGGCAGTGTATTTGTTAAGAAAGGATAAAATCTCAAAAAATTGTGCAATAATTTATTTTGTTATATTTTATGTTGTATAATATTTATTGAATAAATAACTTAAAACAAGCTGTTCTTTCTATTTTAGAACCATCCATTATTAAAGCAGACGCTTATAGTCTGGGGCAGATCCCAAAAATGTGACACCCCTAAACTTTTTTGTTAAAAGCAGGAAACATGGTGGATCTTATTGCCCTATATGTACTTAGTTAGGCTACGTATGTTTCCACCTCAACTTTTTCCTTTTAATGGAAATATGGCTGCCAATCCAAGATGGCCACCAAAAAAAATATAATTTAAAAATTAAAATCAATAACAAATCAACCGCTTAACCTTTTGAGTTGAAATTTGGTATTTGATCAATTAAATATTTATACTAACTTTTCATGAACAAACTGTGGTTGTTAAATACAATATGGCCGCCATTTTCAAGAAGGCCGACTTATAATCATCAAGCTGCATTTTAAATCAAATATGTACAACAAAGGATTGCATTTAATTGCTGTGTGTGTGTGGTGTGTGTGTGTGTGTGTGACATATTATGTGAAAATTTTATTAGAACAGCTCTTTTAACTTATGTGTCACATTTTTGGGATCTGCCCCCTGACTAAGAGATATACATAATGTAAGAAAACAACTCACACATTCTAAAACTGCTAGAAGGAGTGAAGGTCAAATGCTATTTGATGTAATTGACGATTTCAAGAAAAATGATCACAATGCTACTATTATTTGTAACTTGGCTGAAAATGACACACTTGATCCTTTTATTAAAATGTCTGAAATGAAAGAATTATTTTCTAAATTTCCAGAATTAATATTTGTAGATGTAACATACAAAATAAATATTGAAAAGTATTGTCTGTCATAATGATCAAAGATGGAGATAGACGAGGTAAACCTGTAGCATACTGTTATCTCAAAAATGAAAAAAAGGACAATTTTTCTGCTGTTAAAAAACATTTCTGTACATTTAATGTTGTCACCCTTCAAAGAAATTTCTCGCATGCTGATTGGTTAACTTGCCGGGGTACATGGAACAATGTTCGGAAATCTGCAGGGGTACATGAAAGTATGCGACGTTTAGCGGTAAAAGGGAAGTAACTTGTACATTGTTGACGTCTAGTAACGGTAAACAAACATGGCGACAACATACAATAGTCACACAAAATACGAAGTGGAAGTTAAAATGATCCAACTGGTTACGCTTTGCGGCTCGGGGTACATACATCTTTGACGGGGTACATGGGGCCGTGTAACCTGCCAAAGCCCTGTATAACTTATGTTTCTAAAACTAAAACAGCCATGGTAGATAAAGATTTGTGTGAAATATCTGTACTAAAAGAACATATCAAAGACTTGAACATTCTTATTTGTACTTTTTATGTTATGAAATATTTCAAAAAGAAAGTGAGTGAATAAGAAATGCAAACTGACAAAAAATCAAGTTTGATGTTTTGCTATCAAAACTTATATATTCTAGATCTGCCGACGAGTATCAAACAAATTACAAAACAATACAAAATGAGTTTCCCAATTTCATGACTTACTTTGACGATAATTGGCACAATTTTCAAGAAATGTGGGTCCATTATTTCAGATCATCTATTAATTATCTAGGCAATAATACCAACAATAGACTTGAAAGTCACAATCAGAAAATAAAGCAATACATTAAACGTAACAGTCATTTGTCTGTATCTGTCAAAAACTATTCTGTTTCATCAAAGACTCGTTCACATCTATCACAATGAACAAATTTCATAACATTAAAACTAAATTAGACAAAGTTAATAGAGACCCTGTACATGACATGATGTTAAACTCTTGTGTCAAACCAGCATATGACCTGATAAAAGCTGAATACAACAAAACAGTAAACAGAAGCTTCATTATTACTCTGTCAAACTCAGGTGAACTTTACCAGGTAAATTATGATTCCAAGGTTTATCAGGTATCAAACTCATTACAGGTATGCACATGCTCATTTTTCAAAACACTAGGCTTGCCCTGTCAGCATCTATTTGCAGTTCGGGATCATGTTGACGATGTAGTGTTTACACCATGTCTCATACCAAACAGATGGAGACTCAATAATGAAAACACAAATGATCAGAATGAAGACAGTGTTGAAAGCAAAGATCTTCTATGTGACGGCATAGTATTGGTAAAAAAACCTTCAGTCCTCAAACCACAACCAGCTCCTATGACTGAAAGAGCAAAATATAATGTTGCCATGGAATTCATGGATGAATTGGCGTCATTTTTATCAACATGTGGTACTGACGAATTCAATGCCAAATTGATGATTCTGAAAGAATTGAAAAACTCCTGGCAATCCTCTCAAAATACTGTATTTAGTCAACCTGAATGTGAAAATTTAAACATAGATCAGGATTCAGAGGAAATACCACTACGCGACAGAATTACAATACTCTTAGTGAAAAACAGGAAAGGCAGGGAAGCACTTAACCATTTTGGCATTTTAACAGCAAGGCATAAGTCAAAAGGAGAAACATCAATCATAAGTAATTTTCTCAACTCAAAAAAGCTAAAATAACAGAACAACATGAAACAGAAACAGTTTCAAGTTCAGACTTATCTATCAACACAGCGGCAAATAAGATTGATATAATTACTATTTCAAATGACCAAATGGCAGAAGACGGGTTTTGGATTAAAAATGATCTATATAATTTAAATAATGTTATAGATATTGAGACAGGGAGTCAATATGATGATGTCGTCTTACCGTCGCTCCCTTTTATACTTTTAACCCCCCCCCCTCCCTTCCTCACTCTATGGGGATGGAGGAATACCGCATTCAGTCAGTAGTGTGCAATGAAACGCATTCCGGATTATATCTGGTCTGTAAATATCGAAAACAGTATTAAAATTGATGACCAAATAAGAAAGTTATAGCAGTTTGAAGGCCTTGAATTTGGCTTTATTTGGTTAGCTGTAAGTGAATCGACCCATATCGAGGCTGATCCGTGTGTGACGTCATTTAAGAAACTTGTAGTGACTAACATGTCGGACAGTACTAATAATGTTGATGTAGCGACGTGTAATATGATGGATGGACCAAAAATTAACGACTGTGACGTGCACCTGTATATGTTATATGATTCGTCATTATTTTGGGAAGAAATAGACAACCTTAAAATTGGCGTTCAGTTGTATTTATTTGATTCAGAAACATCATGGGAATACGATCAAACCGAGTTCTGAATGTTAGTCTAGACATAACCAAATACACGCGACGAGTATTATTTATTAAAAATACGAAAATTAATTGTCACTTGTTAAAACTTTGAAATAAATTAATTTTTAATATTAAATCTTACTGAACCTGCTACAGACAGCAAACCCTGCAAAATTTTAAACCAAACCGGTGAAACGCGGCACCAGCTTCAAATACACTACAGGCAGTCGTTCCTTGTTGTATATTACTGCATGCTTTTCTGGGTACGGTATATCAGTAACACGTGTATTTTTAAGTTATTCGATCTGGTTGCAAGCTGAGAGTATGTCTCACTCTGATTCAGATATGGAATCCAGGCGTGGAAAAAGGGATCACAAAGATAAACCAGAGGCTTAATGTGGCTGAGCCTGTATCGCTCACCTGACTAAAATGCTTTTAAAGCAAATTTGTATTCCAGTGATGAACAAATGCACTGTTTATATCGGACAGAATGGCTAAGGAAATCACTGTAGAACTATATGTACCATTCAGTTTTTTCAATCTGATTAAAATCACATCTCTCACTTGCTCCCCCATTTTTGACATAGGCCCGGAGTGGGAGATCTGAGGAAACACCGTTTAGGGGCATATGTGAATGACCCATTGTCGTAACATTTATTGTCCAATGAAATTTCAGCTTCCAAGATTTTGAAAGTGTTATGCCTTTATTGTAAATGAAACGCGCAGTTTGAATGGTCAGTTTTAGTTAATTACCATAAGGTCATTCACATATGACCCTTAACAGGGTTTCATCAGATCTCCTATGACGCAACTATATCAGAAAAGGGCAGCAAGTGAGAGTTTTGATTTTAATCAGATTGCAGATTCCACTAGCTTCAGAGGAAATAGCATATATATGCTTTTCCCATAGGGTCCAATGTGAAACTATGTTCTCCGCTGGCAGTCATGTTTTTTGGCAGATCAGAAAATTTTTGGCAATCTATGTAAAGGACCTTCTATACATCATTCCTGTAAAGTTTGGTTCAATTTGCTTCAGTCATTTCTGAGGACACAGTCAAAAATGCGTTTTTCCCATAGGGTCCAATGTTAAACTATCTTTTGCCCTGCCGGCCATGTTTTTCGGCGGATCAGAAAAATTTTGGCAATCTAAGTAAAGGACCTTCTATACATCATTCCTGTGAAGTTTTGTTAAATTTGCTTCAGTCATTTCTGAGGACATAGTCAAGTTTGGTTCAATTCGCTTCACTAGCTTCAGAGGAGATAGCATATATATGCTTTTCCCATAGGGTCCAATGTTAAACTATCTTCTGCGCTGGCGGACATGTTTTTTGGCGGATCAGAAAAATTTTGTCAATCTAAGTAAAGGACCTTCTATACATCATTTCTGTAAAGTTTGGTTAAATTCGCTGCAGTCATGTCTGATAGCGAAAAATTTGTTTTTCCTATAGGGTCCAATGTTAAACTATCTTCTGCCCTGGCGGCCATGTTTTTAAGCAGATCAGAAAAATTTCGGCAATCTAAGTAAAAGACCTTCTATACATCATTCCTGTGAAGTTTGGTTAAAATTGCTCTAGTGGTGTCAGAGGAGATAGTCAAAATGTGAAAAGTTTACGGACGGACAACGGACGACGACGGATGCCAAGTGATGGCAAAAGCTTACATGGCCTTTGGCAGAAAAATGGTAAAATAACACAAAGCCATGTTTTTGTAACAATATATTTTTGCATTCAAAATCGGTTTTCTGAATTATAATTTCGATTGCTACACTCATGAATGCCAAATGTAAATATCGTGTAAAAATAACAAGTTAACAAAGTTTCATCTGATTTGAGATTTAATTCTGCACATTCTGTAATTATCAAAAAAAATAATTCCAAGAGTCTTTAAAATATGTCTGCAAACAATTTAACCTACTGCAACACAAATACACATGTTTGTGCATGTAGATGAAAACATAAAAATCACTACTATATCTTTCAAACTGTAATTAAAAGAATTATTAAATCTTAAATCAATTTAAATTTAACTCACAGATTTTCAGTATATTTTCACTCATAAATTTTCAGTATATTTTCACAAAGAGGTATGGCAGGTTTGATGTGATTTTGTCCTAAATGGACCGTTTTGGTTTTTGAAAAATAAAAGTCTAAATATCCTTGCACTTAATTTATAAAGCAGCAGTATTTTATTTGGCTTTTCAGATTTTGCCTCATACAAAGGTACATTTTATTGGTATTTTTCTTAAATAAGCTCATCTTTGTGCTCTATTATGCTAAAAAATGAAAAATGAGGGGATTTTAACCGTCTTTGATAATTATTTTCAAAGTGTTCTCCTCAGAAGACCATTTATTTATGTTATTGTTTCTGAAAATATTTTCAAAATGCAATCATTACGAGTTTTCAAACAAGAGGCCCATGGGCCTTAACGCTCACCTGAGGAAGAGTACATATCTTATGCAGAGGTTCAATGGTCAATGACATTAATAAAAGAAAATATCAAAATTTTCAGCAGTAAGGGCCAATAATATGCAAGTATTTTTGCAAATTAATTATAATAATTATTATATAAGTATGCTATATTATATATTTAAAGTCTAGCTACAATATATAATTTATAAACAGCTAAAACATCTGTATATTAAAATGTGCATTAGGCCAATACCTACAATATTCCAATATACAGTCCAACCTGTGTTAAAGGCCACCTCTATATAAGGGCCACCTGTCTATAAAGGGCACTTTCAATTCCTCCCAAGCCATTTTACTCTTTATTTACCCTCTATATAAGGGCCACTGTTCAACTGAGCCAGAGGCCACCCTATTTTTGTACAAAATGGCTCATGAACCTGTCTATAAAGGCCACTTTTTATTTCTATTTTAGGAACAAGTTTTGTTATAGTTTCTAAAAATGTGTGCAAAAATGTTAAGCCATGTAGTTTTTTAAATATCTTGAAGCTAAAATTAGATTTTAAACATCAGAACATTGATTATTAAAATTAGATTTTAAACATTGATTATTTAACTTTAAACCATTGATTATTAAACTAAGTGCATGTAACCAAATCTGTATGTTGATAAGAAAAGAATTTTTAAAAAGTATATTTTGAAACTTTTTTAAAACTTAAAAAAATCCTTAAGTCATTTATCCTCATGTCAACAAATGAAGCCATAAAGCACTAAGGATAGATTATTACTCATTATTAATTATGATACATATACTATTTTCTATTGTTTTCATTACTGGCTCCTACCTATTAAAGAAAACATGTCTTTATTTAAGATATGTATATACTTGGTGTTTTAAGGTTTTTTTTTCAAAGATTGATAAATAGTGTGGTCAGAAGATTTTCTTAAATTGTTTTCAAAGAAATTATTCTGTTAAAATTAGCTTATGCCTTTTTTGTAACAGAAATTTTAACAAATAAAATAAATAAATTAGAACTGCTCACTATTTTTTCAACTAATATTTATATTGATGTCATAACTGGATTTACAGACCTCTATATAAAGGCCACCTGTCCATAGAGGCCACTTTTGCAACTTCCCCTGAGTGGCCCTTATAGACAGGTTAGACTGTACATATAGTTTTTGAGATAATTAACCATTTAAGTATTCGTTTGCATCTATGACCTTCACCTTTGAACCTATGACCTTTATTCATATATCAAAATGATTGTTGTGCAAATGCCTACAATATTCCAATATACATGCCTATACAAAAAGTTTATAGTTTTTGAGATAATTAACCATTTAAGTATTCGTGCGCATCTATGACCTTGACCTTTGAACCTATGACCTTCATTCATATATCAAAATGATCGTTAGGCCAATACGTACCTTATTCCAATATACATGCCTATACAAAAAGTTTTTAGTTTTTGAGATAATTAACCATTTAAGTATTCATTTGCATCTATGACCTTGACCTTTGAACCTATGACCTTCATTCATATATCAAAATGACCGTTGTGCAAATGCCTACAATATTCTAATATACATGCCTATACAAAAAGTTTATAGTTTTTGAGATAATTAACCATTTAAATATTCGTTCGCAGCTATGACCTTGACCTTTGAACCTATGACCTTCATTCATATATCAAAATGATCGTTAGGCCAATACCTACAATATTCCAATATACATGCCTATACAAAAAGTTTATAGTTTTTGAGATAATTAACCATTTAAGTATTCGTTCAATTCTATGACCTTGACCTTTGAACCTATGACCTTCATTCATATATCAAAATGATTATTAGGCCAATACCTACAATATTCCAATATACATGCCTATACAAAATGTTTATAGTTTTTGAGATAATTAACCATTTAAGTATTCGTTCGCGTCTATGACCTTGACCTTTGAACCTATGACCTTCATTCATATATCAAAATGATCGTTAAGCTAATACCTACAATATTCCAATATACATGCCTATACAAAAAGTTTATAGTTTTTGAGATAATTAATCATTTCAGTACTTGTTTACATCTGTGACCTTGACCTTTGAACCCATGACCTTTATTCATATATCAAAATGACCATTGTGCCATTACCTACAATATTCTGATATACATGCCTACACAAAAAATTCATAGTTTTGCAGATAATTAACTATTTTGGTATTCTTGGACATCTGTGACCTTGACCTTTGAACCCATGACCCTGATCTATGTATCAAAATGATCGTCATGTCAATACCTACAAATAACTGAAAATCCTACGCTATTATCACAAGAAATGTTAAAAAAATAGCATTTTTTATCAAAGGTCAAAAACTGGGACATGACCTTGACCTTCGACCTTGACATCAATTGGAAGAAAATTCCAAGACAAGATCAACAGTGAAAACTCCATACAATTATCTTCAGCCGTTATGAAGTTATAACAATAAATGTCTCATTTTAAAAATTACGTAATTTTACGCAAAAAACACGTAACCTATTTTTCGTCTAATTTTCATGAAAAACACAATTTTAATGTTCCCAGGTATGCTGAATCCAAATATCCAATCAAAATTTGCCTGCACCTTTTGGTTTCAGAGAAGAAGATTTTTTTGTCTTTTTGCTATTTTTAGTAACAGTGGCCATCTTGTTGGGCGTGGCCAAACCCCGAACACAATTTTGAAAGGCTGTTACCCAGGCATGATAATCACCAAGTTTCATCAAATATGGCCCAGTAGTTTTGGAGGAGAAGATTAAAATGTAAAGTTTACACACGACGGACGACGCACGACGGACGACGCACGACGGACGACGGACGGTGATAGATTGCAATAGCTCATCTGAGCCTATGGCTCAGGTGAGCTAAAAATTGGTCCTCTTAGGAGAAAATGGTCAATTTTTGAAAATTAGGGAAAATTAAAACTGATCACTGCACATATAACTGATGTTGGATTTTAACTCGGCTGGCACTTACTGCTGTGGTTAGCTCAGTCGGTAGCGAGGACGCTTTGCAACCTATACGGCATGGGTTCAAATGCCACCCGGATACCTTTTAATTTATTCTTCTTGTTTTTTTTATCTTTATAAAATACTATTGTTAGATTTTTCCTTTACAAATATTAGTTTTTAAAAATGAGCATTATCTTCTTTAAAAACACTACTAGCAGATCAAGCCAGGTTACATTTTTATACAAAAAATCTACGCATATCACCCGTGAATTCTTAGTGAAGCGTGATGTAAGTTAATACTTTATTGTTCAAGTGTTTCTGTTTATTGTATAAAGATGAAAAATGTAGATTATGGATGTTAAGGTTTGTTCAATATCTTCGGCTCTTAAAGGAAAGACAAGTTTACACAAGCAAAGTGCTTGTTTTTCATAGACCTGGTCTAATTATAGAACGCGAAATCCTCAGGTGTTTAAAAATACACCGTTACGTCATTCATCCATTCAAGCAGGGGGAAATGTGAAAAGCGCCTATCAAACCCGCCATACCTCTTTACACTCAGATAGAATTTCAGTATATTTTCACAAATTTACACTCAAGATAGAATTTCAGTATATTTTCACAAATTTACACTCAAATTTCCAGTATATTTTCACTCGCAGGTAGATTTTCAGTATATTTTTACAAATTTTTAATCACAGATAGATTTTCAGTATCTTTTCACTCGCAGGTAGATTTTCAGTATATTTTCACTAAGTATTTACATACACAAATAGATTTTCAGAATATTTTCACAACTTTTCACTCACAGATAGATTTTCAGTACCATATAAATTCAAAAGTTTTCACTTTCAGATAATCTTCAGAATATTTTCACAAACTGATGACGGATGATAGTGTGATTAAGTGAAATCCAAACTGCATGTCTCGTTTTGGTCCTGAACTGAAATAAAATTTGATCGAGGGCACTACAATCAAAGTTTGACTGGTAATAACATGCTCGTCTTCATTTCTGTCTCTCGTTGAGCAAATCAAAGTCTCTAATATATTCACACATGAGATCTTATCCTAGTTTCAGCTCAAGAGGGAGGTCCAAATCCTCGCCTTCCATTTTTAAATTTAACATTTTAATGGAGGTTGAGGGATTCAATAATACCAATTTCATTTCAATGACTTCACTCTCATTTTGTCTTCAAAGACAAAATTTTAGATCAAGGGCATTACAACCAAAGTCTGAATTTTCCATCTCTCACCAAGCAAGTCTCAATCTCCTTTACATACATTTAAGAATGTATATATACTATTATCTATTAAACCTTGTCCTGGCACATTTCCTGATTTCAGTCCAAATCTTCATCATCCGTTTGAACATTTGATTCTTTGATGAAGGCTAAAGAATGTCACATGTTCAATTTCATTTTTTGTCTACTAAGGCCAATTTAGAAACAGTTACAATATCTAATTGACCTGATTGGAAAATAAATCACATATATTAATCTGGATTTTTCAATGGAATTCCCTTCGAAATGATTGTGAACCATTTACAATGATGTAAATACTATCCGTAAAACCATATTAAAATAGTCACTATTACTCTTTCTGAAAAATAAATAAATAAATAAATAAATAAAAAATAATGGCCCATTGCTTCTTTAAATACTTATTGTAAAGGGGGGGGAGGGATTTTCACTTATTTTGTGCTAAGGAAATTACCCCGAAAAATTTTACCCATGCAAAAATGTCTACCATACGGGTTTATATATCATAATATATAGAATATACACCCACTTATATTGATTGCATGGAAATTTAACCCACACTAAATGCCAGATTTCATAAAATGTGAAAGTTTTGCCATGCGAAAATAATCCCTTTTACAGTTAGTGCACTGAAAGTAGTTCTATGAATAATTAATTTTGATGGGGTCAAATTTTCATGGCTCTGATAAAAATACTTGGGGGAGGGGGGGAGGGGCTAAAAAAAGGAACATAGAATAAACAGATGATTTTACAGTAATGCTGGGCTGTTAAGTACATTTATGATTACTGGAAATATACCAGTCATTTAAAATGTCAATTTTCACAGGTCTAAGGCCTGGGTGCACACTAGCAGATCACTCGCAGATGTGAAATATTCTTGATTGGAATGCAACACCCATCAATCCATCCATTTTTTCATCTTTTCATCTATCCATCCATTCATTCATTCATTCATCCATCCATTTATCATTCATTCATCTTTTCATCCACTAATCCATTTATTCATCCATTTATTCATTCATTCATCTTTTTATCCATTCATTCATTCAACCTTTTATCCATCCATCCATTTATTTATTCAATAATTCATCTTTTCATCCACCCATACATTTATTCTTTATTAATTTTTTCATCCACCCATTCATTCATTCATTTATTCATTCATTCATTCATTCATCTTTTCATCCATCCATTCATTCATCTTTTCATCCACCCATTTATTAAATCATTCATTCATTCATCCATATATTTATTCATTCATTTATCTTTTCATTCATCCATTTTTCATTCATCTTTTCATCCATCCATTCATTTATTTATCTATTCATTCATTCGTCTTTTCATCCATCCATTTCTTCATATTTTCATCCACCCATCCATTCATTCATTCGTCTTTTCATCCATCCATTTCTTCATATTTTCATCCACCCATCCATTCATTCATTCGTCTTTTCATCCATCCATTTATTCATATTTTCATCCACCCATCCATTCATTCATTCATCTTTTGATCCATCCACTCATTCATTAATCTTTCCATCCATCCATCCATTTATTTATCCATTCGTCTTTTTATCCACTCATTAATTCATTCATTCATCTTTTCATCCATCCATTTATTCATTCATTTATCTTTTCATCCATCCATTTATTCATTCATTCATCTTTTCATCTATCCATCCACTCAATTATTTTTTTCATCCATTCATTCATGCATTCATCCGTCCAATTATTTTTTATTCAAGTATCCATCCGTATATTCATGCATGCAACCAATTATCTATTCATCCACCCATTCATAAATTCATTCATTCAAGTATGCATCCATCTATCCCTCCATCAATTCATTCATTCATGCATCTAACCAATTATTTATTCATTCAATAATCTCCCCACCCCTCCATCCATCCAACAATTAATCAATTCATCCACCCATCCCCCATCCATTTATTTATTAATTCAAGTATCCATCCATCTATCTATCTATCTATCCATTCATTCATGCATCCATCCACCTAATTTTTCATTCATCAATCCATCCATCTAACCAGTAATTTATTCAAACATCCATTCAATCAAATAATTAATCAGTCATAAGTTACATACCCCAGAAAATAATCCTCGTATAAAACTTAAGACTGATTTCTTCTTCACAGCATCACCCTGTAAACAAACAAATAAACTTCATTACAATACATATTATAAAGCAGTAACCAGGGGTTTAAAATTGTTTTGAAATGAAAGGTCCAGGACCTTTTACCTTTATTTTTGGCATGTTCGACAAAGTTTTAAAACTGAAAAATCCATGCACAATTAAGTAAGGGATAACGCATTATTTAGGAGCCCTCATGCAATTGATTGTGTCCGCAGGTACTGACTGGAACTGATCCAAAATCACTACCGACCTACTAAATAGTGAATACTTCTCAGTTTCTGTTTTTGTTGTTGTTCTATTATCATTATTTTTCGCGAAAACATTGCTTGCATTTTTTTCCAAACATTTTTCAACTCTCTGCTAAATACATGTATGTTTACTTTTCAGTTTGTTGTATTGTTTGGCGATTATTATCAGAGTTTTCAAAAACATGCTTCCAAAAAAAACCATTAAGGATATATTTATTTGATAAATTATTCCCTCATCAACAGCTCGGTAGTGTAGTGGTAACACTGTCGCTTACCGAGTAAGAGTATTTGGGTTCGAATCTCATTGCAGACGTTTCTTTTTTCTTTAATAATAGAAAGGGGAAATAACTATTTCATAAATTAATACAGGTGACTCACAATCAGAATTACGTAAACTTCCAGCATTGATTACAAAACAAAAGAAAATTGCTGTGCAATATCAGAAATATCACGTCGTCTGGAAAAGGCATTAATCCTGGGATCCTGCAACAATGATTTTCTACCCGACCTCAGACAAAACAAATTTAGAACCCCTAGTAGTAATGATCTTCTACTCGACCTCAGACAAAAGGAATTTATAACCATTGGCAGTAAAGATCTTCTACCCAACCTCAGAAAAAGGAATTTATAACCCCTAGCAGTAATGATCTTCTACCTGACCTCAGACAAAAGGAATTTATAACCCCTAGCAGTAATGATCTTCTACCTGACCTCAGACAAAAGGAATTTATAACCCCTAGCAGTAATGATCTTCTACCTGACCTCAGACAAAAGGAATTTATAACCCCTAGCAGTAATGATCTTCTACCTGACCTCAGACAAAAGGAATTTATAACCCTAGCAGTAATGATCTTCTACCTGACCTCAGACAAAAGGAATTTATAACCCCTAGCAGTAATGATCTTCTACCTGACCTCTGACAAAAGGAATTTATAACCCTAGCAGTAATGATCTTCTACCTGACCTCTGACAAAAGGAATTTATAACCCCTAGCAGTAATGATCTTCTACCTGACCTCAGACAAAAGGAATTTATAACCCCTAGTAGTAATGATCTTCTACCTGACCTCAGACAAAAGGAATTTATAACCCCTAGCAGTAATGATCTTCTACCCGACCTCAGAAAAAAGGAATTTATAACCCCTAGTAGTAATGATCTTCTACCTGACCTCAGACAAAAGGAATTTATAACCCCTAGCAGTAATGATCTTCTACCTGACCTCAGACAAAAGGAATTTATAACCCCTAGCAGTAATGATCTTCTACCTGACCTCTGACAAAAGGAATTTATAACCCCTAGCAGTAATGATCTTCTACCTGACCTCAGACAAAAGGAATTTATAACCCCTAGCAGTAATGATCTAATACCTGACCTCAGACAAAAGGAATTTATAACCCCTAGCAGTAATGATCTTCTACCTGACCTCTGACAAAAGGAATTTATAACCCCTAGCAGTAATGATCTTCTACCTGACCTCAGCCAAAAGGAATTTATAACCCCTAGTAGTAATGATCTTCTACCTGACCTCAGACAAAAGGAATTTATAACCCCTAGCAGTAATGATCTTCTACCTGACCTCAGACAAAAGGAATTTATAACCCCTAGCAGTAATGATCTTCTACCTGACCTCAGACAAAAGGAATTTATAACCCCTAGCAGTAATGATCTTCTACCTGACCTCTGACAAAAGGAATTTATAACCCCTAGCAGTAATGATCTTCTACCCGACCTCAGACAAAAGGAATTTATAACCCCTAGTAGTAATGATCTTCTACCTGACCTCAGACAAAAGGAATTTATAACCCCTAGCAGTAATGATCTTCTACCTGACCTCTGACAAAAGGAATTTATAACCCCTAGTAGTAATGATCTTCTACCCGACCTCAGAAAAAAGGAATTTATAACCCCTAGCAGTAATGATCTTCTACCCGACCTCAGAAAAAAGGAATTTATAACCCCTAGCAGTAATGATCTTCTACCCGACCTCAGAAAAAAGGAATTTATAACCCCTAGCAGTAATGATCTTCTACCTGACCTCTGACAAAAGGAATTTATAACCCCTAGCAGTAATGATCTTCTACCTGACCTCAGACAAAAGGAATTTATAACCCCTAGCAGTAATGATCTTCTACCTGACCTCTGACAAAAGGAATTTATAACCCTAGCAGTAATGATCTTCTACCTGACCTCTGACAAAAGGAATTTATAACCCCTAGCAGTAATGATCTTCTACCTGACCTCAGACAAAAGGAATTTATAACCCCTAGCAGTAATGATCTTCTACCTGACCTCTGACAAAAGGAATTTATAACCCCTAGCAGTAATGATCTTCTACCTGACCTCAGACAAAAGGAATTTATAACCCTAGCAGTAATGATCTTCTACCTGACCTCTGACAAAAGGAATTTATAACCCCTAGCAGTAATGATCTTCTACCTGACCTCAGACAAAAGGAATTTATAACCCCTAGCAGTAATGATCTTCTACCTGACCTCTGACAAAAGGAATTTATAACCCCTAGCAGTAATGATCTTCTACCTGACCTCAGACAAAAGGAATTTATAACCCCTAGCAGTAATGATCTTCTACCTGACCTCAGACAAAAGGAATTTATAACCCCTAGCAGTAATGATCTTCTACCTGACCTCTGACAAAAGGAATTTATAACCCCTAGCAGTAATGATCTTCTACCTGACCTCTGACAAAAGGAATTTATAACCCCTAGCAGTAATGATCTTCTACCTGACCTCTGACAAAAGGAATTTATAACCCCTAGTAGTAATGATCTTCTACCTGACCTCAGACAAAAGGAATTTATAACCCCTAGTAGTAATGATCTTCTACCTGACCTCAGACAAAAGGAATTTATAACCCCTAGCAGTAATGATCTTCTACCTGACCTCTGACAAAAGGAATTTATAACCCCTAGCAGTAATGATCTTCTACCTGACCTCAGACAAAAGGAATTTATAACCCCTAGTAGTAATGATCTTCTACCTGACCTCAGACAAAAGGAATTTATAACCATTGGCAGTAATGATCTTCTACCCGACCTCAGAAAAAGGAATTTATAACCCCTAGCAGTAATGATCTTCTACCTGACCTCTGACAAAAGGAATTTATAACCCCTAGCAGTAATGATCTTCTACCTGACCTCTGACAAAAGGAATTTATAACCCCTAGCAGTAATGATCTTCTACCTGACCTCAGACAAAAGGAATTTATAACCCCTAGCAGTAATGATCTTCTACCTGACCTCAGACAAAAGGAATTTATAACCCCTAGTAGTAATGATCTTCTACCTGACCTCAGACAAAAGGAATTTATAACCCCTAGCAGTAATGATCTTCTACCTGACCTCAGACAAAAGGAATTTATAACCCCTAGCAGTAATGATCTTCTACCCGACCTCAGACAAAAGGAATTTATAACCCCTAGCAGTAATGATCTTCTACCCGACCTCTGACAAAAGGAATTTATAACCCCTAGTAGTAATGATCTTCTACCTGACCTCAGACAAAAGGAATTTATAACCCGTAGCAGTAATGATCTTCTACCTGACCTCAGACAAAAGGAATTTATAACCCCTAGTAGTAATGATCTTCTACCCGACCTCAGAAAAAGGAATTTATAACCCCTAGTAGTAATGATCTTCTACCTGACCTCTGACAAAAGGAATTTATAACCCCTAGTAGTAATGATCTT
Organism: Anadara kagoshimensis; assembly: GCA_021292105.1. Taxonomy (NCBI): domain Eukaryota; kingdom Metazoa; phylum Mollusca; class Bivalvia; order Arcoida; family Arcidae; genus Anadara; species Anadara kagoshimensis. The sequence goes on along the minus strand of CM037857.1, from coordinate 1,399,513 downwards.
CTACCCAACCTCAGACAAAAGGAATTTATAACCCCTAGCAGTAATGATCTTCTACCTGACCTCAGACAAAAGGAATTTATAACCATTGGCAGTAATGAGTATTATTTCACCCCTTATAATTTTCATATTTGCATTGATAAATCACAAATCATTTCATCCAAATTACCTGTGTATCTGCATTGGTTCATCATGAATCATTTCACCCCATTACCAGTGTATCATTTCACCCCATTTTACCTGTGTATCATTTCACCCCTATAACCTTGGTATTTGCATTGGTAAATCACAAATCATTTCACCCAAATTACCTGTGTATCAGCATTGGTTCATCATGAATCATTTCACCCCTATTTCAATCATATTATTTCATCCCCATTACCAGTGAACCATTTCACCCCTTTAACCTGTGTATCATTTCACCCCTATAACCTTGGTATTTGCATTGGTAAGTCACAAATCATTTCACCCAAATTATCTGTGTATCTGCATTGATTCATCATAAATCATTTCACCCCATTATCAGTGAACCATTTCACCCCTTTAACCTGTGTATCATTCACCCCTATAACCTTGGCATTTGCATTGGTAAATCACAAATCATTTCACCCCAATTACCTGTGTATCTGCATTGGTTATTCTATCTTCCACTTTAATTCTATCCTTTTTGTCATCTTCTGTTCTCGGAGTTGATAAATCCTTCATTTCATCTTTGTTTTGTTGTTGATTTTGGTTAGGCAACACAGATGCTTTGTATTCTATTTGAGAAGATTTTTGTCTAAGCAAGGAAGATTTGCCTAACTCCATTCTTTTATTGTTATTTTGATGCTCAGACTCTGAGCGCATCATGCATAAGTCTGTCCGAGATTCAGTTTCTTTAGAGGGGGCTGACATATCATGACTTCCAACATAATGTTCCGACTCATATTGAACAGTGGTTGTTTGGTTACTATTCAAGGATGCACTAGATTTTTTTATGTCCGTTTTAGGTTTCTGAGTTGACACTTTTGTCCTTTCATTGTTATTTTGCTGTTCATAGGGAACAGGGATTGTTCGGTTACTCATCAAAGTTGCAAGTGATTGAAATCTTTCATTACTTGAATTTGTAACAAGTTTACTACGAATTCTATGATGCGGGGGTCTCCGGAATTTACTGTTATGTGTCGATAATTCAGGATCAGTGTTTGTCTGGTTGCTCCTAAAAGATTCAAATGATGAATAGTCTTTACTAGGTGTCTTGTGTTTAAGCTGGGTTGATATATCCGTTTTTTCACTATTATCTTGCTGTTCATATGGGCCAGATGTTTTCTGGTTGCTCATCAAAGTTGCAAATGATGGAACAGAGGTTGTTTGCTCATGTTCACTTGTTTGGTTGCTCGTTGAAGATGTAGATTTCAATGCACTTTGTTTACGCCGGAGTTTTCTCTTTTCACTGTTATCTTGCTGGCCTAATATATATGTTTTTTCAATGTATTCTTGCTGGCCTGATATATCTGTTCTTTCACTGTTATCTTGCTGGCCTGATATATCTGTTCTTTCACTGTTATCTTGCTGGCCTGATATATCTGTTCTTTCACTGTTATCTTGCTGGCCTGATATATCTGTTCTTTCAATGTAATCTTGCTGGCCTGATATATCTGTTCTTTCACCGTTATCTTGCTGGCCTGATATATCTGTTCTTTCATTGTTATCTTGCTGTTCATATGAAACAGAGGCTGTCTTGTTACCCATCGAGGATACTTCAAACATGTATGCAAGTGATGGAGACCTTATTTCAGATTGGCCTTTGAAATAGCTTGATTTATTATTTTGCTGATCATAAGGAACAGAGTTTGGTTGGTTGTGTGTCAAGGATGCAAGTGGTACCTCCTGTTTAAGCGGGGCCGACATTTCTTTCTTTTGAATGTTAGCTTGCCTCGAGCCTATAGTGGATTTCTTATACTTCACATTAACTACCTTGTGTTGTTTAAGCTTCTGGGGGAACATATCTGTTTTTCCACCTTTATCTTGCTGTTCATTAGGAACAGAGGTATTGTGACTCTGTATTAAGGATACAATTGATTTTTTAGACCTTATCTTAGGTTCATTGTGTTTAGGTGGGACAGACATTTTATTCCTAAGCCTTGAGCCTATAACTGATTTTTTATACTCTATTTTAGGTACTTTGTGTTTAAGCCAGGTCGACGTTTCATTCCTTTCACTGTTATCTTGCTGTTCATAAGGAACAGAAGTTGACCCTATATGATTCTTTGTGTTATTAGCGGTTACAACTGATGTAACAAAGCCATTTTCTTCTTTTTCTCTTACTGATTTATTATAGTCATTCTTATCAAATTCCTTTTCAGCAGTCACATTTACCAAGGTGTAAGTTTTTTGAAAACCTTCGTCACCATCACGAATTTCATCACTTTCTATGTCATCCTTATCAAATTCCTTTTCGGCAGTCACATTTTCCGAGGTGTAAGTATTTGAAAACCTTCGTCACCATCACGAATCTTATCACTTTCTATGTCATCCTCATCAAATTCCTTTTCAGCAGTCACATTTTCCGAGGTGTAAGTTTTTTGAAAACCTTCGTCACCATCAGAAGTCTCGTCACTTTCTATGTCATCCTCATCAAATTCCTTTTCAGCAGTCACATTTCCTGAGGTGTAAGTTTTTTGAAAACCTTCATCACCATCAGATGTCTCGTCACTTTCTATGTCATCCTCATCAAATTCCTTTTCGGCAGTCACATTTTCAGATGTGTCAGATTTTTTAAAACTTTCATCAGCATCGATTGTCTCATCACTTTCCATATTATCTCTAACAAACAAATTTTCTGTCATCTCTTCTGGATTAAGACTTCCCAATTTAATCCTGGATTCGTTTGCGGTCATCTTCGTAATGGTTTTTACACCATTTTGAATAAGGAGATCTACTTCTTCCCTCATATCTCTTATGTGATGTACATCAGGGAACATGTCAACAAAACGATAGCTAAAAATAAAGAATAAAGTGTTAATTGTAATGGAATGACATCACATGCAAAAGCAACTAAGATCCATAAAAAGACCTTAAAATCACATTTTCATGTAAAGAAAAACCAAAAGGCCTTAAATGTAATATAAAATCAAGGTCAACCAGCTTCCAAAAACTTTGTAGAGCCTCATTTTTTATGCTATATATGAAGTTTCAGGCCTTTGGGGGGTTCATGACAAAAGATATTTTGTGGTTATACTACTGTGCTCTTCAATGTAAGTCAAGGTAAACCAGCTTTGGAAACTTTATAGAGCTTCATGTCTTGATGCTATATTCCAAGCTTCAAGCTCCTAGGGTTTTAGTTTAATGACAAACAGATTTAACTGCTTCAGTGCAGTGATTTAAATGTAAGCCCAGTTAAACAAACTTGCTATCGCTTCATGTCCAGACATTGTAAGGTTTAACTGCTTCAGTTCAGTGATTTAAATGTAAGCCCAGTTAAACAAACTTCATGTCCAGAAGCTACAGACCAACCTGCCTTAAAGACCACCTCCATATAAGGACCAACTGCTTCATAAAGGCCAGTAAAAATTCATGTATCCGCCTTAAAGGTTTATTATCAAATTTTTTTCAACCTGTATACAAAGGCAACTGCCCAAAAGGCCACCTTTTTTCTGGTTCCCGTGGGTGGCTTTTATAGACAGGTTTGACTGTGTATATATAAAAGTTTCAAGCATTCAGTTAAAACGATTTTTTAAAGTTTAACTGCTTAAAGTTACTATGACCTTAAAAGTAGGTCATGGTCAACAGCTTTCGAAAACTTGGTAGAGCTTCATTTCCTGACGCTATATATAAAGTTTCAAGCTCATAGGCCTTTTGATTTAGGACAAAAACTCGACATATTCTCATTACCAGAGGGTCATGAGGCCTGGGCATGAGAATAATGTGAACTAAACTCCATTTTGAAAATGATACCTATAGAAGCTTAACAGAGTTCTTTATTTGTGTTAAACCAATGACTTGCCTATAAGCCTAGTTCACATGAAGAAGATAATTCTTGCAAATTTGATGAAAATTGATGAAAAGTTAATTGAGGCTTTTGATGATTCATTTTTCCCATGGGAACTTACCTTCTGGCAGTCAATTTAGACAAACAAAATCACCAGTTGCTGTATAGTTTCAAGCATCCAGGTGTTTTAGTTTAGTTTGTTTAGAGTTTTGCTGCTTTAGAGCACTGTGACCTTAAAAAGGTAGCCAAGGTCAGACTATTTCTTAGGCTTGAAATTGATATAAATTTTTGTCCTGATTCAAGTTTCAAGCCCATAGACCTTTTGGTTCATGACAGATTTTGAGGGTTTTTCTGCTTTAGGTTAAAGTCACCTTGAATGTAGGTCAAGGTCAGCCAATTTGTAAGTTTGAAAGGGCTTTGCTAACAGAACATCGACATCAAGTTTTACTATCATTAGCTTACTGGTTCCTGGAGAAATTTAAAAATGTTTAATTGTTATGATGCAAGAGGAACAGGCTCCAGTTTCACAATCATTCCATTCCTTAGCTAAGATTTTCCTTACTTCAAATCAGGGATTTATCAGGGTCTTTTGGGAAAAGGCCCTAAACTAAAAATTGGGAAAAAACTATCAACTTTTTGCTCATTTAGGGAAAACTTCGACATCATCGGATTTTGCCGTTTTACTTTCAATATCTATGTCAGAAGTCGGTTTACTTACAGTCTTGGAAGCCTTTGATGTAGAAGCGGTATTTTCATCTTGCTTGGCAGGTGTCATTTCTAGAATCTTTTTATTTGATTTTGCATCCTCCGTCTTGCGGCGCTTTGTGTAATACTTGCTGTTATGTGATTGGGTTTTTTTTCTTCAAAATTTGCTCTCGTTTTCATTTAAAAACAACACAATTTTCTAATTGGGAATTTTCTCAGATGATTTTGGGAAAAAATCTATGTTTTTTCCATTGGGAATGGGGCCAAATTTCGGCCCTAAATAGGCCCTTGATAAATCCCTGCAAATATTGCAAAATTTCAAATATTTATATTTTTGTTAATTTTCAAGATATTGAGGAATTTAAGGTGTCACTTTTAAGATCACCTCTAAATTAAAAAAACATTGGCATTTAGTTTTGACAAAAATATTCACCAGTATATCAAAAAAAGAGTTTACAAAAATTTGCTAAATTTAAGTTAAGGAAAATCTTAGCTTAGGAATGATTGTGAAACTGAGGCCACTTATCACCGTACATCACAGGCGACCTAAAATTCACAAATTTTTAATAGAATTTAATAGGCAAGAGTAAAAAGGATCTTCTTGTAAACTTACCTTAACCACAAATAGAGATCCATAGCATCATACACACTTTCCAAATACTCTAAGTCATTAGTTGTTTTTGGAGCTGCATAAGGCCAGTTTATCTGCAATCTAAACCATGTAACACGGACTCCCTCACCATTGCTAATTCGACGGGCAAACTGTAATAGAGAGCAACCAGTATACTGAAAATTGTAATAACAAGAAAACCAGAAAATTAGTAGGCATCTAGGTCCACAAATCCGGTTGCAGTTTTGTTCTGTATGATGCATGATTCATATACCAAATATAAATTCAAAGCATTTAAGAAACATAGGCCCAAGAGCCTTAACGCTCACCTCTCATGCAGAAGTTCAATGGGACAATTACATTAATTACAGGGACCGTTTAAATCTCCAGCAGTTAGGGCCTAATGCAAGTATATTTGCAAATTAATTATCATTTGTCCTAAAAATGCTACCATACATCTAAAAATCTAAGATCTACCTAAAGTAAATGTATGGGCAGCTGGTTAAAAGTACTAAGGCAAATATCTAAGCCCTTTCAAAATTCTTACAAATCTGTGACTTTGACCTTTGAACCCATTACTTTCATCTATCTATCAAAATAATTATTAGGCCAATACCTACAGTATTTTAATACACATATCTATACAAAAAGTTTAAGATAACTAACCATCTCAGTATTTGTTTGTATCAGTGACCTTGACCTTTGAATCCATGACCTCAATCTATATATCAAAATCACTTTTAAAGAGTACCTGTAACGATAATTTTTTATTTTATATGTGTGTTAAATACCATTTTAATATCACAATATCGAAAACCGCATCAAAATTGATGACCAAATAAGAAAGTTATAGCGGTTTAAAGGCCTTGAATTTGGCCTTTTTCTGGTTAGATGTAAGTGAAACGACCCATATCGAGACTGATCCGTGTCTGACATCATTTAAGTAACCATTGTAGTAACTAACATGGCAGTACTAATAATGCTGATGTAGCAACGCATTATATTATGAATGGACAAAAATTTAACAACTCTGTCGGCACCTGTATATGTTATATGATTCGTAATTATTTTGGGAACAAATAAAAAACCTTACAATTCATAAAATTGGCGTTCAGTTGTATTCATTCCATCCAGAAACAGACCGTGAGAATGCGATCAAACTGAGTTCTGAATGTTAGCCTAGACATAACCAACATACATGAGACGAGTATTATTTATTAAATTATGAAATTAATTGTCACTTGTTAAATTTCAGAAATAAATTAAATTTTAATATTAAATCATACAGAACCAGCACACCCTGCAAAATTTTCAACCAAACATCGATGAAACATGGCACCGCTTCAAATACAACACAGGCAGTCGTTCACGCAATTCAATATTTTTTTTAATAAGTTAACTTACTGACAAAAGTTCAGTATATAATGCTTATAATAAATAAATTATAATTAATTAAATAAATAAATATAAATAAAAAAATAAATAAATAAAAAAATAAATAATCGTGATGTTGACAATTTTAAGTTCAAACAGATTTCCATACAATGTATTTCAAAGGCCAAATTTTCCAGATCATGAAGAAAATGAAAACTAGAAACTTGATAAAAGTAAATGCTGTAATTAAATTCATACATACATTTAAAAATACCCATCTAGTCGCCCGTGTTCAAATAATATTAATCAAACATCAAAACCTATCAAGTTTCTACCATCCTGAACTGGCTTATGATGTACCATTATTATTTATTATTTATTAAAATTTAAAAATTATTTATTTATTTATTTATTAAAAATTTAAAAATTATCTATTTATTAAAACATTAAAAATTAAATGACCGATGGTAAAATTTTATTTAAAATGTTATTTTTCAAAATTAGATAATATTGTCAGTTATCAGTCTATTAGTTTTTTTATCCATAAATATCTTTTCACAATCAGTTTACCTATTCTTGAATTCTTAATCCAAGACAACATCAAATCAGATAGTATATTACAGGTGTCATAAAATTATTCTATCCGAACACCTGCCAAACAAATTTTGTTAATTGTAAGAACACATCCTGTTGATTAAAGGTATGGGTCCTCAATCTAAGGAATGTCTAATAACAATAGCTTTTTTTTGTTATGATTACGGGAGGTGTATTGCAAACTCGCCGATATCTCCCTTATTTCGGCCTGGATTTTTATAAATGTTCGCATTCTTTAAGTCATATTTCAGTATGGAGAATACATATGTAAAAATCAAAAATCGTTACAGTACTCTTTAAGTCCAATACCTACAATAATCTAATACATACCTATACAAAAGTTAAGTTTTCCAGATAATTAACTGTTTCAGTATTTTTTTCTCTGTAACCTTGACCTTTTAACCTATAACCTTCATCCATATATCAAAATCACTCATATATATATATATTATTGCCTATACAAAAAGTTTATAGTTTTCCAGATAATTAACAATTTTTGGTATCTTTGCATGTGACCTTGAACTTCGAAATTTGTGTACCTCTAGGTCACCTTTACCTAATTTTGTTAGCCATGGCAATGCCAGATTGATGGATATTTCTGACCTGTTTTTTTTTAAAATCTGTCTAGCAGTTTCAGAAATGAAATCGACAGTAGGCGTTGAAGACACACACACGCATATGAACATACAAATCATGTGCTATGCAATATAAAGCTCACATGACCTTTGGTGGGTGAATATTATTCATCTTGAAAACTATATTTTTCACATTTTTAAAAATTTTTCCCAAGATTAAGCTAAAAATCCATAAAAACTGTTTTTGAAGAAAAACAACTTTGCTGCATACATTTAGATTATCAGGTTATCATTTCAAAATATTGCGAAAAATTCCAATATTAAAATATATGAATAAAATTTGAAATGAGGATTATAATATAAACCTACTGTCTTTTAACAGCCACATACCCCGCTACGGACAGACAGATTGACGAAACAGACACACACACATGGTAATTCCTATATACCCCTCCTTAAACTAGTTTGTGGAGGTATTTTAATACACTGCCATCCATAAATTACCGTGCCACTTTGAAACTGGTCCTATCATAACAAACTTAAAATCTTCCCAATATTAAATTGTTGAAACAAGAGGCCCATTGGGCCTGATACGCTCACCTGATAAATAATAGCTCAAATGTCAAATGTCAAAATCTTTCAAAATAGTAATGATTTGAGGCTAAATTGTGAAAACAAAAGTACAAAAGTAAAAATACTAGGCCATTTTGGCATTTTTTGGTATCTGTGACCTTGACCCTTGAATGTATGGCCTTAAATAATATATCAAAATGATTGTGATCCCAATACCTAACAGTCTAATATACATGCCTATATAAAGAATTTATAGTTGTGATGACAATACCTTATAGTCTAGTATACATGCCAATATAAAATGTTTATAGTTTTTGAGAAAATTAACAATTTCAATATTATTTTGCATCTGTGACCTTGACTTTTTAACCAATGATCTTTTTCTATACATCAAAAGGATTGTATCAATACCTACAACATTCTAATATACATCCTATACAAAAAGTTTATAGTTTTCGAGATAATTAACCATTTCGGTATCGTTTTGTATCTGTGACCTTAACCTTTGAACCTATGACCTTTATATATCAAAATTATCGTTACAACAATACTAACAATATTCTTATATACATGTCTATACAAAAAGTTTATAGTTTTCAAGATAATTAACCATTTAGGTATTGTTTTGCATGTGACCTTTGAACTCATGACCTTTTTCTATACATCAAAATCTAGTTTTCAAGATAATTAATCATTTCAGTATTATTTCGCATCTGTGACCTTGACCTTTGAACCCATGACCTTAATCTATATATCAAAATGATTGTTACAATACTAATAATATTCTTATATACATGTCTATACAAAAAGTTAATACTTTTCAAGATAATTAACCATTTCGGTATTGTTTTGCATCTGTGATCTTGACCTTTGAACCATTGACCTTTTTCTATACATCAAAATTATCCTTGTATCAATACCTACAACATTCTAATATACATGCCTATACAAAAAGTTAATAGTTTTCGAGATAATTAACCATTTCAGTATTGTTTTGCATTTGTGACCTTGACCTTTGAACCATTGACCTTTTTCTGTACATCAAAATGATCGTTGTATCAATATCTACAACATTCTAATATACATCCCTATACAAAAAGTTTATAGTTTTCCAGATAATAATTAAAATCCGAGGTAAAAAAAAATTGGGTCATGACCTTCACAATTGACCTTGACCCCATTACAAGAATATGTCAAAACTGAAAACCTTATGTCATTATCTGGTCAAATAGTAAAGTTATAACAATTTGAAGCTTTTTTACGATTTTTTCAAAATTAAACGTAAAAACGTGTAACCGATTTTTTGTCCGAATTTCACAAAATGAACAAACTATAGGCTGAAGACCCTACAGAAGCCAAAAATCACATCAGATTTTTTCTCTAGTCATTGATTTGGAGAAGATTTTTTAAGATTTTTGCACCCCTAGGTCACCTTGACCTGGATATGGTAGCCATGGCAACGCCACGAACAAATCTGAATTGCACCGGCCCATATATACTTCTTACCAAGTTTCATTGAAATCTGTCCGGTACTTTCAGAGGAGAAGTCGAAAATGTGTGCTAACCACGCATGCACGCACAGACACACAAACGCATGCACGCACATACACAAGCTGCGCTATGCCATAAGCTCACATGACCTTTAGCTCACATGACCTTTGGTCAGGTGAGTTAAAAATCAATATGCTAAATCTTAGTGTTGTTCAGCTAAAATAATGTTTATATCTTGAAAATTATAATTTTCCGAAATTTCATATTTTCCCTCAAAATTTCAGATTATTCCAAGAAAATTGATTTTCCAGAAAAAAAACTTAATTACATACATTTATATCATAAAGTTAAGATATCTCTTTCAAATACAGGAAAAACTTCCAATATTTCAATTGTATGACCAAAAGTTGATATGATGATTATAATGTACACCTATGGCAAATATAAATTGTTAAGGTCATTTATGGAGGGTAGTGTATAACCAACATTTTAGTCCATATGAAAGTTGTACATCAAAAGCAGAGTTATTGTATGGTTAGTTTTGAATGGCAGCACATTTATTGATATATCATACCTTCAAGATCATAGAAGTTAAAAACGAATTATTCGTATTTATTGGCGACATACAAATAACATATCTTGTCCTCAGTGGAAGTGGTATATGTTCGGTCATTTTTGCTATCATTTTGAAACTATCTGTTATGCACATGAAGAATTTCTCACCGTCCAACTGACAAATTCCTTCAAATATTGTCTACAATTAAGAAACAAAATTAAATATAAATACAACATACAGCCTGGATTAATCGCCAAATTTTGTTCAGTAAAATTTTGGCATTATAAAAGGGGCCTGGCAATAAATTGGGGGAGGCGGATAAAGAAAAACATAAACAAAATGGATTTTGGGACATTAAAATATTGTAGCGATAAGCGAGGTGGTAAAGTTATAGAGGGGCATTATAATGAGGTTTTACTGTAATGATTAATTAAATGGAGTTTTATGTCCCAGTCAAGAATACTTGACTAATATCGCGACACCACTAGCTTAAAGTGAAGTGGCAGATTTTTTTTCACTAGTGCAGGGCAATATGCAAGGAGTTATATAAAGTGTGACACATTTAGTGACACATGTAATCAGTTCTTAAGGCCTCTTCTGAAGGACCTGGACTTTCATATCTAAATGCTGAGTGAAGAAAGAATTTGTAATACCCAGATATATACAAACAATACCAAATTAGAATGTTATCTCCACAGCATCCCCCCCCCCCTTCCCTCCCCTCCAACATATCCAACCAGCGATTTTGTTTGGCTAAATTTACTACTGAACATAGGGAGGAAAATAACTTAAAATTTCCAAATTTGACCATTAAATAAAGATAAACTAGCAGACAACATCAGTTGACGTTACCCACAAAATAAACTGAAATAATATCAAAGTACAATATCTTTGCCTTGAAAACCTATCTACTGCAAGCATGTCATAATGAGGTTTGCTATATTTTAGAACTTCCAATTTTCCCAATCTTAAAAGCAGAAGACATATATTTAAAAGGTGTAACATAATCACTACAGATATAATTTAAATATTTTTACTGATTTAATGTTGTGCACTTATTGTTTATTGATTTGACATCACGACCTTTGACCTTCGACTTACACACTTAAATTTGTATGCAACTTAATTGTGTGCCAAGTTTTATGAAAAAAAATCCATAGTGAAGGTTATTTAATAATTAAACTGTTCTGAAATGGCTTTCATAGTTTTTATGAATGCCAAACCTTTGCACAACAATCTGAACTAGATCTGTCTCTGAAAGAGGCTAATACCCCCCGCTCCCAACTTTTGATCTGGGGACAAATTGTATGTATGGCCAAATTGTAATGTGAAAAATTCTGTGTAAGGAAATGTTAATAATTCGGCAAAATACATGTGATGAAACCGATAATGGCAGGTGCACATGTTCTTATAATGCTCAATATCTATGCATAGTTTTAAAAAAATTGGATCATATATAATTAAGTAACTATATAATCCAGCCAAAAAAGGAGGTGCACATGTTCAATGTATATAGAAACATCCTGTAAAGTTTCAGACTTGTTTGTTAAAAGCTGTAAGAGGAGTTGATTACACAAAATGGGTATCCCTCATATGGAATATTTTTGATATAAAAGTTTAGTAGCGGAAACAGATGAAAAAGTTAAATTTTGAAGGTTTTTATGGTCCTGTGACATTGACCTTGATGTTCTAATTTCGTATGCAACACATCATCTTTTTACACTTATAAAATTCCTTTGATACCTCTTTTGATACAAATGTTTAGGATTAATTTATCATCATCATCATCATAATCATCATCATCATCATAATCAGAAATGAAAGAAAAAGTGCAACTTTCAAAGTGTTTAAATCTTTTGACCTTGACCTTAAGCTTTATCCTAAGCCTAGACATTGGACATTGGTTAAATTTAGTTAAGAAATGACATTCTGATCATGGTATTTCAAGGGGTAATAAAAGATAGTGTGGCGCACGCCAAATTCGATGAAGGACAAAGCCCTTCATTTTGATTTTGGCACGCGCCACACTATCTGTCATTACCCCTTGAAATACCATGAGCAGAAATGTCATTTCTTATATTTACAATTCTTTCTTTTAATAAATATTTTGTATCTTGGCGCTATTTTTTCCATATTTGCTTGTGTGATATAGGGTTTTTAGCCATGTGAGATCGGCGTGTCTCACATGACCACGCGACCCCCTGTGAAGGACATGACGTAATATTGCGGGAAAATTGATACACATCAAGGGTCAAGACTCCCATTGTCTTTCATTGGGAATTGAAATACAATTGCTTCTGTATGTTTCATCGAAGACAGGTACAGTCATATTGTAAATATTCTCATTTAAAAGACAGTCCCAGTTAATTAGCTGTACACAACATACGTTTGACAGAGAAATCAACTCTGAAAATTTCAGCTGCTGATGGGGTTTGAACCCACAGCCCTCCACTTTGAGAGCCAGTGCAATACAACTAGAATAAAGCTGCCAAAATGTGTACAGCTCAGTGTAAAGTTGTTGTACTTGTGGCATACTCACTATTAGTTCAGAAAGAGTTGATCCTGGTAAATGAAATGCAAATGTTTCAATCTGCTCTGCTGTAGGATGCAGTCCCGCTTGCTGAAAATAATATACAAATAATGAAAGCAAGTTATAACTAAAATGGCATGCCATTTCAAAAGCATCCCCAAACAAACCCCAACTTAGAAATCCCTGACCATGTGCAAGAAACATGAACAGCCAATGGCATAACTATTTCACCCAAAGATTGTTCCTGTGAAATTTCATAAAGATGTGTAATATGGTTTTCGAGAAAAGTTGTGTACAAAATGAAGTAAACATGGATGAAACACAATAATTCTTTCACAAATTAAACTAAGTGCTTAACAAGTGGTGCAGAGTAGTTGTCAATTGACATATCGCCGGCCACGCCCACAATTTTCCAAGAAAGGCCTGGCATGCATGAATTACATACAAAAAGAATGAAAACTCATCCTGAATAGTGCAATTTAATGACCGTTGCCTTGACGCTGCTTTGTTACCTTGCTGGCGGCCAGTGTCGGAACATAAAAGGCATGAATGGCGATAGGTCAATTGAATGGGTCCAGGCAAATTTGCTGGGGGTCTACACTGCAATGGACTGAGGTCTCATTCCAAGGGAGCATCATTATACTTCAAATAGTGAAACTGGCATAACTAAAAAACAGACTTCAGGGTTGTTTCTCAATCTTTTTTGAATGGGGCCAAGTCTCTAGTAATTATGAAAATAAGCAATAAAATAGCCTAAATTGTGAAAATGAAAAATATAATTAGTGTTCTAAACTCTAAAAATGCTTTCAGCTCAGGTGAGCTAAAAGCTGATGATGAGTTGTTGACATGGAAACAGAAAAGTCTTAATTAATAAGGAACTTTACTTAAAGACCACAAACAAAATGTACGTAAGAACTGGGAACAAAAATATGTACATACTTTTATTGGTTCTGTCTGCTGACCTTTCAGTTTGTGTAATAGTTCAATGTCGGGTTGTTTATAAGTTGTCACTTCGCCAGAGTCAAAGTCCATACCATATCTACCAGCACGTCCTCCTATCTGTAGAAGTTGTGATGTGGTTAAATGTTCCATCTCTGTTTCCCCATGTATGTTTTTAGATTTTTTGATCAATTTGTGAAATATTATTCTCCTTACAGAACTGAAATTTTAAACATTATACAATTCAGTAACACCTTAGGCTAAATGGGCCTGATAAGCTCACCTGGTAAAACACTTCAGTAACACCTTAGGCTAAATGGGCCTGATAAGCTCACCTGGTAAAACACTTCAGTAACAACTTAGGCTAAATGGGCCTGATAAGCTCAACCGGTAAAACACTTCTGTAACACCTTAGGCTAAATGGGCCTGATAAGCTCACCTGGTAAAGCACTTCAGTAACACCTTAGGCTAAATGAACCCGATAAGCTCACCTGGTAAAACACTTCAGCAACACACAGAGGCTAAATGGGCCTGATATACTCACCTGGTTAAACACTTCGGCAACAAACAGATGCTAAATGAGCCTGATATACTCACCTGGTAAAACACTTCAGCAACAAACAGAGGCTAAATGGGTCTGATATACTCACCTGGTAAAACACTTCAGCAACACACAGAGGCTAAATGGGCCCCGATATGCTCACCTGGTAAAACACTTTAGCAACATACAGTGGTTGTTCAAATGCTATAATTTCCAAGTGCAAATAAAAGATGACAATAAACACCGGCAAATGTCCCCCAAAAAGTTCATTTGCCTAGAGGATGCCCTATATCTTTTTCAGGTTCAACAAACAAATTCATTAAATTAGGATCCACCAACAGAAGGTGCTTTTTTTTAGTGATTTGAACTTATGTTTGAAGGGCGTCTCTACTCTCAGTCTTGGTCATACTCAACTTCTTCGATTTGAACGGAGACATCTAAAATAATGACCGAGCACTCTACCAAATGAGTTAGTTTAGTGGTACTTACAGATTGACACCCATTCCTATGGCATCTGTTGCTACTAACACTTTACATATGTTGTCTGGGTCGTTAAATCTTGCAGCTTCCGACAATTTAGCACCTATAAAAGAAAATGCCAAAAATTAGCACATGAGGAGGCACAGGTGGGTGGGTGGGTGGCAAGATACACCTGTTACTGTCTATCATGTTAGCAAGAATTTACAAGATACTTGCTTTCAGATATTCTTCATGCAAATAATAGAGCACCCTAATGTAAATTTTTACATGAAAATAACTTAATATTTCATTTAGCAAAAGTAAAAAGTTTATGAACATTGCAGGATTCTACACTGAATAAAACACATAGTTGAAATTCAAATAAGGATTTTCCTTTCCATTTTCGACAACAAAATTACTCTTCTTCAAACAATATCTCTAGAGCACTCAAAATAACAAGAAGCCCATTGGGACTGATACGCTCACTTGATAAATAATAGCTCAAATGTCAAACTCTTTCATAATATTAACAATATGAGGCAAAATTAGTAAAAACAAAAGTACAAAAGTAAAAAAAAAATTAAGCCATTTTTTGATTTTTTTGGTATCTGTTACCTTGACCCTTGAACGTATGACCTTTATTAATATATCAAAATCTTTGTGAGGCTAATATCTAATCCTTAAATATACATGTCTATACAAAAAGTTCATAGTTTTCGAGATAATTAAAACATTTCGGTATTGTTTCTCATCTGTGACCTTGACCTTTAAACTCATGACCTTTTCCTATACATCAAAATAATTGTTGTATCAACACCTACAACATTCTAATATACATGCCTATACAAAAAGTTAAAATAGTTTTCAAGATAATTAACCATTTCAGTATTCTTTCACATCTGTGACCTCGACGTTTGAACCCATGACCTTAATCTTTATATCAAAATGATTGTTACATCAATATCAACAATACTCTAATATACATGCCATTATGAAAAGTTAATACTTTTCGAGATAATTAACCATTTCAGTATTCTTTTGCATTAACGACTTTGACCTTTGAACCCATGATCTTAATCTATATATCAAAATGATCGTTACATCAATACCAATAATATTCTAATATACATGTCTATACAAAAAGTTTATAGTTTTCAAGATAATTAACGGTTTCGGTATTGTTTCGCATCTGTGACCTTGAACTTTGAAATTCTGACCTTTTTCTATACATCAAAATGATTGTTGTATCAATATCTACAAAAATTAATATACATGTCTATACAAAAAGTTTGTAAATTTCCAGATAATAATTAAAATCAGAGGCCTAAAAATTAGGTCATCACCTTCACAATTGACCTTGACCTCATTTTGAAGCTATTTACAAGAATATATCAAAACTGAAAACCTCATGTCATTATCTGGTCAAATAGTCAAGTTATAACAATTTGAAACTATTTTACGATTTTTTCAAAATTAAACACAAAAACGCGTAGCCTATTTTTTGCCTGGATTTCACAAAATGAACAAACTATAGGCTTAAGACCGTAGAGAAGCCAAATATCATATCAATAATTGGTTTCGGAGAAGAAGATTTTTAAAGATTTTTGCAATCCTAGGTCACCTTGACCTAGTTATGGTAGCCATGCCAATGCCACGAACAAATCTAAATTGCACCTGCCCATATATACTTCTCACCAAGTTTTATTGAAATCTGTCTTGTAGTTTCAGAGGAGATGTCAAAAATAGATGTTAACGACGCACCAACACACACACGCACGCACATACACACGCTACGCTGTGCCATAAGCTCACATGACCTTTTGGTCAGGTGAGCTAATAATGTTGCAATCTGTAATTTGTCAAGCATGTGCATGATCACATTTCAAGTGCTGATAACATCGTTATGCAAAACAAAATCAGCAAATATCTTTGTTTTTCAAACATCATGGATCCATAAAATGTATGCTTACCGGTATTAAGATCAACATGGTACCCAAATTATAATTTGTGCCAAAATTGTACACACTAAAATCCCCATGGTGTATATATATATATATGAGATGAGGGGAGCAAAGAGAAAGGAAGTAATTGTTTTCAAGACCCAGTCAAGATTCTTTCACTGATTTTGAACTAATCAGTTCCAGTTTCTAGATTGTGTAGGAAACCAGAGAAACTAAAGAAACATCAACCTAAGCAAGTCAATTGAAATTGAAAACACTTGGAATCACCCAAGCCAGCTACAGACTGCTTGGCCATCAAGGTCCCAACTTGAATGGAGCATGGTGGGTTTGAGGGCATTCTCCGAAACTCCGTCATATGTCTTTTTATTTACCTGGTGGAAGAGACCCATACAAAACGGCACATCGTATTCCATTTCGTTCTAATGTCTGTCTAATAGTATATATGGCTCTTTTACTGAAACAGACTATACAGTCTCCTGGCTTTACATTTGCGATTGATCCTAAATAAATAAAATCAAAAATATTACTATAATCTACTTAATCTGAAACTTTAGCAGACCAACAGACAGACAGACAGACAGACAGACAGACATCATGAATCATATTCACCCAGAGCTCCAGATAAGAGGTGTATCTGTGTAAATACCTTTTAATTTTTTTTAAAATACTCTTTAAATTGTAAATATAAGGGAATTAAAACCCTTTCAAAATCCTCTTTACCCTTTACAATTCTTATAACATTAGAGCCCGCTATGGGAGTTGAATTCCTGACCCAAGTACCTGTGAAATGCCATTGTCACAATAAAGATGATGTTACTGTATTATTGTTAAAAGTTATACCTATTTAAATAAATAGCTTTAAAAATTGAAAATACACTTTACATTTTTATGGATCAGAGTCGATACTCTTTAGATTTTCCAAGATATCCTTAAGAAAAAAACAAGAGGCCCATGGGCCTTAACGCTCACCTGTGACCTTGACCTTTGAACCTATAACCCTCATTCATATATCAAAATGATCATTAGGCCAATACCTACAATATTCTAGCATAGATGCCTATACAAAATACTTATAGTTTTCAAGATAATTAACCAATTCAGTATTAATTTGCATCTGTGACCTTGGCCTTTGAATCCATGACCTTTATTCATATATCAAAATTATCATTAGACCAATACCTACAATATTCCAATATATTTGCCTATACAAGGAGTTTATAGTTTTGAGATAATCAACCATTTCAGTATTTGCTTGCATTTGTGACTTTGACTTTTGAACCCATGACCTTCATTCATATTTCAAAATGACTGTTAGGCCAATACCTACAATATTCTAATATGTACATGCCTATACAAAAAGTTTATAGTTTTTTGATAATTTACCATTTCAGTACTTGTTTGCATGTGACCTTGACCTTTGAACCCATGACCTTGACCTTTGAACCCATGACCTTTATTAATATATCAAAATGACCATTATGCCGTTACCTACAATATTCTAATATGTATGCCTATACAAAAAGTTAATAGTTTTGCAGACGATCAACTATAACGGTAATAGTTGTGCATCTTTGACCTTGACCTTTGAACCCATGACCTTGATCTATGTATCAAAATGATCGTCATGTCAATACCTACAATTAACTGAAAATCACATGCCATTATCACCTGAAATGTTTAAAAAATAGCATTTTTTATCAAAGGTCAAAAACAGGTACATGACCTTGACCTTTGACCTTGACATCTCAGCAAAAAACGCGTAACCTATTTTTCGTTCAATTTTCATGAAAAACACAATTTTAATGTTCCCAGGTATGCTCAATCTAAATATCCAATCAAAATTTGCCTGCGCCTTTTGATTTTAGAGAAGAAGATTATTTTGTCTTTTTGCTATTTTTAGTTATGGCAGCCATCTTGTTGAGCGTGGCCAAACCCCAAACACAATTTTAAAAGGCTGTTACCCAGGCATGATAATTGCCAAGTTTTATTAAATTTGGCACAGTAGTTTTGGAGAAGATTAAAAAGTAAAGTTTACACACGACGGACGGTGATAGATTGCAATAGCTCATCTGAGCTTCTGGCTTAGGTGAGCTAAAAAGTAAGGGGCAATGACCCTTCATGTCAATTCTACTCTGGAGCTCTGACAGACAGACATCATAAGTCATATTTACTCATCTCAAACTATGTTTGGGGAATTCATCATAAGAAACAAGTTCAGGACTTTCAAATACAGAACATGAAAATAAAATAGAATATTTACCCCACAAAAGACTATATTTAAAACTGCATTACAAAGGTGACAACTTCAATTTTTCTATTGTCAACACTCTATGCAGCAACATACCGGTTTCTCCTACTTATGGTGTATTTGTTTCCCACTATGAGAACTTTATACAATTAAGAAAGCTGCTTATAAATAAGTGTTGGCCCAGGGATATTGCAAACCCAGGCTTATCAGGGACCTCAAAAAGTTACATGGCTGTCATCACAATTTTGTTGATAAGTTGGATGCCTTTGTGTCCAGGATTGCCCTGGATATATTTGACATCCCATAGTTCCATGTTCCTTTCACTCAATTTTGATTACACACTTAAATGCATCAATGAATCCTATCAATGGCTTTAATGGATGATATATCGACCTATCAATGACAGCCCCATCATGGTGTTAAATTTATCCGACAGATAATTAAATCATGTACATTGTGCCTTTCTCTCACATTGTTTTACATACACATCATTGTGACAAAGGCAAAGCTGTTATTTTGCCTTCAAAACTTCACTTATTACAAGCCACATTCCATAAAGAATGAAACAATCTAGAGGATTAGTGACGAATTCATTCGGAACATCCTCTGGATGTGAAATGATAAAGGCGACATCTTTCCCCTTTTTTGTCGCGTATGATCAGTTCTAAGATGTACATGTATTGTAAATATTTACAATTGCAATATCTTTGCTTCAATTAAGTATTTGACATTGACTATAGTTTGCAACTTCATAGAGACAATGCTCCATGTGCTGATGTCAGATGCTCTCATTGACCGACAGGAGACGACCAATTTTTATGAGTAGGTGCACCAACAGCGCATTTCAAAATTGTTTTCAAACAAACATGGAAAATGTGAGACAGCAATAAAATTATTTTTTTTATAAATATTCTTAATAAAAGAAATAAGGTAATTATTTTTGCCTTTCATGCAATTTGAGACAGCCTGTTATACTTTGCATGTTCATAAAAACATTTGAAAATTACCTTTTTTTAAATAGAAGAAACATCTGCAAGAAAAAAAACTTCTCGCAATTTTCACATTGTACAATGAAATCTTTATAAAACTGAGTCCACAATGGCCATCTTAGTGATTTGCTATTTATAGTTATGGCAGTCAACTAAAGTTTCATACAGGGTCGCTTTCAACGATGATATGTCGATATATCGATCTATTAATGGCAGCCTTATCACAGTGTTAAATTTATCTGACAGATAGTTAAATCGTGTACATAGTGGCTTTCCCTCACAAACATTATTTTGAAAATTTGCATACACATCATTGTGACAAGGGCAAAGCCGCAAAAATTCATTAATTTTAAGATAAAATACAAGCCACATTTCATATGATCAGTTTCAACATGTACTGTGAAAGAAGGAACATTTGCACAGAAAAATCTCTCGCAATTTTCACATGGTTTAATGAAAATTTCTTACAGAGAAATAGTAGAAGATCAAATCCTGAAAAGTTTCCTACAGCTGATGTTTATTCTTATTTTTTAAAGTTAAAGTCTGTCCCGAGCCATTAGGCCCATCAGGCCGGAGCTTATCCCAGTTTCGGTGGCCTTAAGCGACTGAGAGTACAAGACTCTCCCCTGAATGGGACGCCAATCCATCGTAGGGTTAACCCCCAGCATTTTTCTGGTACTCATTTATATTTCAGCTGAGTAAACTGGAACGTGAAATTAAGTGTCTTGCTCAAGGACACAACACATTGCCCGGTCCAGGGATCGAACACACAACCTTCGAATCATGAGTCCAATGCCTTAACCACTAGGCCACGCGCTTCCACGTTTTTTCTTATACAGTACTTTAATTAATGGAGGGCAGTGTATAAATTATATATTATATATTACCTAGTGATTTGTTCGACCAATTTAATGGTGACAATCTCTTGTACTGCTTAACCTACAAAAATATACAAAACGTTAAATAATTGATTAAATGGAATTTTATCCCCCAGTCAATAATATTTCCATGACAACCGCCTACAGGTGAAGTAGCAGAATTTTTTTACCTTTGCAGTGTGCTCAGGGCAATGTGCAGGGAGGGTTCTTTAACATACCACGTCTGCAGTGATAAGGAGCATCAAGTTTTAAGGCCTCTTCCGAAGGACCCTGTGATTTTAATTTGTAATTGCTGAGTGCTTGGCAATTCCGCCTGCAGCTCAGGGTACATAAATCTTTGACAGGGTGCATGGGGCCGTGTAACCTGCCAAAGCCCTGTATAACTTATAATGTATCTTCATTCTAAATTTCAAATTTAAACAAAATCTTAAGCAAATTGAGTCCACAATGGCCATTTTAGTGATTTGCTATTTATAATAATTGCAGCTAACTAAAACTTCATACAGGATCACCATGTACAAACTTTGATCTATTCCACCTAGAGACTTTCCACACCAAATTGGATTTTAATCAGCCCAGTGGTTTCAGAAAATATCATAAAAGTTTAAGCACGCAGGCATGGATGTTTGCACTCTTTACACGCTTAAAGCTCAGCTGGCTATAGCCAGTAGCCCTACAAAGGACTGTATTTTAACATATTTTGGAAAATCTGACATCTAGTAATTTTAAATTTTGTCATAAGCTTAGCTGACTTAAAGCAGATTGAGATAAAAACTACATACCTCAAACTCATCTAGTGTGTCTGCTAGTAATGATTTGACCAGGTCTACAGCAGACTCTTCTCCACATAAATGGATCTCCTCAGCATTCAGTCCCAATAAAGCTCTAGTCCAGGCCCAGCCCCTCTGAATATCCTGTATCATCTGGATCTCATCTATAACAGCTACCTCATCTAAAATAAAATCATTATATCTTATAATCTAGTGGGACCAGCTCTAATCCAGGACCAGCCCCTCTGAATGTCCTGTATCATCTGAATCTCATCTATAACAGCTACCTCATCTAAAATGAAATCATTGTATCTTATAATCTAGTGGGACCAGCTCTAATCTAGGCCCAGCCCCTCTGAATGTCCTGTATCATCTGAATCTCATCTATAACAGCTACCTCATCTAAAATGAAATCATTATATTTTATAATCTAGTGGGACCAGCTCCAATCCAGGCCCAGCCCCTCTGAATGTCCTGTGTTTATTGTATTTACTAGGGTTAAAACGACAATACATCTCCTTTACCATCTGATAAGACGATACACCTCCTTTACAATACGATATGGAAATATACCTCCTTTATGATACAAAAACGATACACCTCCTTTATGATACGATATGACGATACACCTCCTTTATGATATGATACGATCCACCTCCTTTACCATATGATAAGACGATACACCTCCTTTACAATACGATATGGAAATATACCTCCTTTATGATACAAAAACGATACACCTCCTTTATGATACGATATGACGATACACCTCCTTTATGATATGATACGATCCACCTCCTTTACCATATGATAAGACGATACACCTCCTTTACAATACGATATGGAAATATACCTCCTTTATGATACAAAAACGATACACCTCCTTTATGATACGATATGACAATACACCTCCTTTATGATATGATACGATACACCTCCTTTATGATATATGATGATACACCTCCTTTACCATATGATAAGACAATACACCTCCTTTACAATACGATATGGAAATATACCTCCTTTATGATACAAAAACGATACACCTCCTTTATGATACGATATGACGATACACCTCCTTTATGATATGATACGATACACCTCCTTTATGATATGATATGACGATAACCTCCTTTATGATATGATATGACGATAACCTCCTTTATGATATGATATACCTTCTTTAAGATATGATACGATATACCTTCTGTATATGATATGACAATACACCTCCTTTATGATAGGATATGACGATATACCTTCTTCATGATATGATATGGCGATATACCTACTTTATAAGATATGACGATACACCTCCTTTACGATACGATATGGCAATATACCTACTTTATGATACGATATGACAATATACCTCCTTTATGATACAATACGATACACCTCCCTTATGACACGATACGACAATATACCTCCTTTATGAAACGATAGGACGATACACCTCCTTTATAATACGATATGACGATAGACCTTTATGATATATGATGATATACCTACTTTAAGACATGATATGACGATAAACCTCCTTTATGATATGATATAACTTGTTTATGATACGATACGACGCTATACCACCTTTATGATACAATATGATGATACACCTCCTTTATGATATGATACAACTATACACCTCCTTTATGATACAATATGACGATACACCTTTATGATATGATATGACGATATACCTCCTTTACGATACGATATGACGATACACCTCCTTTATGATATATGATACACCTCCTTTACGATATGATAAGACAATACACCTCCTTTACAATACGATATGGAAATATACCTCCTTTATGATACAAAAACGATACACCTCCTTTATGATACGATATGACGATACACCTCCTTTATGATATGATACGATACACCTCCTTTATGATATGATATGACGATAACCTCCTTTTATGATATGATATGACGATAACCTCCTTCTATGATATGATATACCTTCTTTAAGATATGATACGATATACCTTCTGTATATGTATGACAATACACCTCCTTTATGATAGATATGACGATATACCTTCTTCATGATATGATATGGCGATATACCTACTTTATAAGATATGACGATACACCTCCTTTACATACGATATGGCAATATACCTACTTTATGATACGATATGACAATATACCTCCTTTATGATACAATACGACGATACACCTCCTTATGACAAGATACGACAATATACCTCCTTTATGAAACGATAGGACGATACACCTCCTTTATAATACGATATGACGATAGACCTTATGATATATGATGATATACCTACTTTAAGACATGATATGACGATAAACCTCCTTTATGATATGATATAACTTGTTTATGATACGATACGACGCTATACCACCTTTATGATACAATATGATGATACACCTCCTTTATGATATGATACAACTATACACTCCTTTATGATACAATATGACGATACACCTTTATGATATGATATGACGATATACCTCCTTTACGATACGATATGACGATACACCTCCTTTATGATATATGATACACCTCCTTTACGATATGATATGGCAATATACCTACTTTATGATACGATATACCTCCTTTATGATACGATATGACGCTATACCTCCTTTATGATACAATATGATGATACACCTCCTTTATGATATGATACAATGATACACCTCCTTTACGATATGATAGGTATCAAAACACATGACTCGCAATATAATTATTTTTGATAGAATATGTTACTTTAAACTGTGAAAGTTGTGTATTGCTAGGAATGTCATGTCTGGACTTATTTATTTACAAAAGTAGGAAAGGGTATACAGTCTAACCTGCCTTTAAGGCCACCTCTAAATAAAGGCAACCTGCTTATAAAGGCCAGTAGAATTGTTTCCCAATTGTTCTTAATTCATATCATTTGAACCTGTATATAAAGGCAACCTGCCCATAAAGACCACTTTTACTGGTTCCCTTGGGTGGCCTTTAAAGACAAGTTTGACTGTATATAGCATGAAAATAACTCCTGTGAAGCATATTTTATACACAAATTTATTTTTATTGTCGTCTTTGAAATAAAACTATCTCCATTCTGAAACAAACCATATAATGTTGGAGCATTTTTTAGTTTGAGCAGCAGGTCAATATTGATGTCAGCCATCTTTTTTGAGATGAGACTAAAAGACAAATTGGACAGAAACCAAACTGAACCAAAATTCCGGAAACATTATCATTTAACTGAACATAAAAAAGTTTCGAATTTATTTTTGGCAAATCGTTCTAGCCCTAATCTGTATCTCATCTATAACAGCTACACCATCAGTCCCCATAATAGGTAGTCCGACTAATCAGACCACTAAACCCCCATTTTAATTTTGACTTGTTGGGGATTTGGTGGTCTGACAGCTTCCATTATTGAATTCTTGAAATTTCTGGCGAAAACGGCAGAAACGAAAACACACGTTGATAACTTCCAGTATTTCTTACCTCGCTCTTGCTGACAACATTGAACTTTTTCCTAAAACATTATTCTACCGAACCATGCTTAACTTTTAATTAAATCCATCGATATCGGTAGAAATACAAGGTTTTCTGATGTCTCTTCAGCTCTCTGTCACTTTCGCATCGTGAAGACATTACTAATCTGCATTGACCAATCAGATCGTGCATTGTATTTGGATGGTGGAACTCGCAGTTCTATCTTTAGAAAGCACATGGAGATGTTTATTTACATGCGTAATTCACGTTATTAATGTGTTTTCACACGTATAACATATTATTTAAGTTGTTTTCACACGTATAACATATTATTTAAGTTGTTTTCACACGTATAACATATTATTTAAGTTGTTTTCACACGTATAACATATTATTTAAGTTATTTTAGTTGACTTACATCGGTTTGTGACGCTCGCCATCTCAATAGTACATGCGAGATGTTCCGATGGACTTTCTGGTATAGCAAACCGTCTTTCTTCTCCTGTTATTAGATCACATGGAGTTCCCTAGTGATAATAAACAAAAGAAAAGCTTTACAAAAATAAACTTGAACTGTCTCTTATTAAGTCTTAAAACCTTAAAAAATGATGATGCCCCAAGTCATAGCAGGTGTGGCACTTTAATAAAGAACCCTTGTTGCAGACTGCCCTGATCCCACTGGAAAAGTAAAAATTTCTGCCACTTCACCTGATGACATATTTTTGACTGGGATGCAAAAGTTGTTCTTTATTAAACCAAAATCACTCCGGTTATCTCGAACTCGGATATCTCGAATTATCGGATATGTCGAACAATATTTTTGTCTCCTTGAATGAAAATCCTAGGAAAATTACACTCGTTAACTCGAACAAAAAATTTGGAAAATCAAATTTGTCAACGCCTACAGATTTTTTGGTAGAAAAAACACATTCCGACAGAAATCAAATATTTGACTGTCGGCCTCGTGTTGATTTAAAATTACAACATTGCACTGACCTCCCAATTTCCTTAAGCCCTTAATTATTATCCCTTGCAAAAGCAATTGAACCATCAAGGAGATTCGCTGGTGTTATAATTACTGCCAAGCTGAACATGGCTGCCGAAAGCATGTGATGTGAACATTACTCAATACAACGGGAAGCTTGGGGTGATTAAAGTACACAAAGCGAAACTGGTATGGAGACCAAAGCGGATAAGATTTTACATATCCAAATTGGATTTGATTGACAACATTGTAGCTGAAAAGATGTACTTTATATTTCACATTTAATTTTTAAGTAAATGATAATAGTAGCTGGAAAGTAGCACAGATATAATGCACTTGTAAACTTAGAGACGGCTGTATACTGATTCACTTGGTATGAATAAAATTGTACTTGAATACAATCTCACATTACTTAAAAATGAACACTGTCGACACTATTTTGTAAACCACAAGTGACTTCAAAACCGGAAGCGACTTCCGGTAGGCATGTAAGAGTTCAGGGATTTATCAAGGGCCTTTTTAGGGCCGAAATTCGGCCCCATTCCCAATGGAAAAACATTGATTTTTTCCCAAAATGGGCTGAAAAAATTCCCAATTAGAAAATCGTACCAGATACATAGCTGAAGTTTGGTCATAAATGTGGCTGCTTTTCTCAATCTTCAATCAACTCAATACACTAAAAGCATTAGATTTAATCATTAATGGCATCAAAAATGATGTCAAAGTTTTCCCAAAATGAGCAAAAAAATAATAGTTTTTCTTAGTTTTTCCCAATTTTTAGTTTAGGGCCTTTTCCCAAAAGACCCTGATAAATCCCTGGTGTTACTTCCCTTTTGTTGCCGTTTTTTACATCGGTTATCTCGAACTCCGGATAAGTTGAACTTTTTTGCATTTCCCTGTCGAGTTCGAGATAACGAGAGTCAACTGTATTTATATGTATGTTACATCTATTTCGGCTCTCGCATCCAAATTTTTTGAAAATTCAATACTACTTGTGGTGTTCATTATAGGATTATCTGAAGGAGACAGTTTTAAAAACTTTCTTCTTTAAATCACCAAAACATCAATTAATGTGCATTATTAAAGGTCTTTACAATGGCGCAATTTGGAAAAATAAGGGACCAATGGCCCCATTCTGTTATGAGCACTGCTACTTGTACTAAGGATGCTGCATATATTTATAGCTTAACTAAAGATTTTTAAGTCAGGATCCCATAGCCAAGATTTATGCAGATTAAAAACTATATGGCATAAGGATGCTAGATATAAAATATCAAATGTGTAGCATGATCCCCCCACAAGGGGACATAACTCCTTTCATTTGTGCAAATGTTAAAGCCCTTCACATAGAAATAATTATTGTAAAATCGACTTGGGCCAGTAGTTTAGAAGGAGATATCAAAATACAAATACTTTACAAACACATGATAGACAACAAACAATGCATCACAGGGTTCAAAGTTGTGACTAAATTAGACGCCATGGCGACCAAATTTTACTCATGTCAATTGGCGACTGCTTTTTCGGGGGTTCAAAATTCTCGATCATGGCCGAGTCCTTTGTTCTATTTGTGTTTTACATATTGACAAAGTATGTATATATACGAAACGTCAAAAGTGTGCCGAATAGAACAGTAATCATGGCTGGGAAGTGGCTGTCAATGTGTATCAATAGTTTTTCCAAGGCAAATACATGTGATGCTCCCATAAAGGAGGTGATAGATCCATTTCCTGATGATTGATTGACAATAAATGTTTGATATTATACAGTATACAATGTGTTTTTGATTATTTTTAGGATAAAATCACATTTTAATTTATTGCCCGTGCCTAAAAGTCTCAATTGTTGCCTAAAAGTTTTAATTGGCACTTAATATTTTTATATAAGGAGCCTAGAACCAAAAAGTCACTTTGAGTCTGCATGATAGACCAGACCAAGGCTCATGCTGGTCATTTTTTTCATAATCACTCTGCCAATTTCATAATTTTTGAGATTTCAGCTTAAAGCAATTATATTTGGAGTTTTCTTCTTCACTATTTTGGCCATTATGATGTTTTCAGGGTTTAAGGGGTACAGCCTCATTCGCAGTAGCTCAGTTGGTAGAGTGCTCAATCTGTAACAGGGTTCATACAGACATTTGGACTCCAAATTTAAGAACTTTTTAGTCCTTTCAGGGTCTCATTTGCAAATTTAAGGCCTAATCAGAGGTACAATTTTATAGGTAAAACATTGTTGCAAAGACAATTAAATCAATAAAACAATTGCTTACGTTTCCATAGTAATGACACTTGAAGTGGGGGTTGATTTTGGGTGTTCGGGAGGACCAGGTACCTTTAAATCGCTCATTTCAATGTAACTTATTTATTTATTTATTTTGATCAGTCTATTTACAACTATTTAATATCAACATCTATTTGGCAAAATTCAAGGGCTTTTTAGGGCCTTCAGGAGAAATTCAGGGGCTTTTTAGGGTCAGACTTGTTTTTAGAGTCTTTTAAGGACAAACCTCAAAATTTAAGGACTTTTCCAGGCCTGTACGAACCCTGTGTAAGTGGGAATTTGTGGGTAATGACTGTTCTTTCGCCAAGCACTTGGCATTAAGTCACTATTTTTTCGGATGTAAACTTAAAATAAACGATGTCCCTTGTCAAGATAAGTTTAGTATGGTGAAAAACCCTGCTGTATAATGCCATCAGCCCAATGCACAGGCAAAATTCTGCACCTTTACCTATAGCTGATGATGTCTCGATATAAGTGAAAAATTCTTGACTCGGACATTAAACACCATTTCTCAACTCAACTCTCATTTATATAAGGGTGAGAGAAAACCCTGTGGACATGGAACTATAGAAATAACTCATCTGACTCAAGTGAGCTACAAAGACCAAGTTATCAAGACTTACAGCTGCATTACTCTTATGGCAGATTTCACTGGCTAACAATTTTAATGGAGCACAGTATATTCCAGTTTTTGCTTCAAACATTCTCTTAATAGCATGATAAGTCTTTCCACTGTTAGTTGGTCCACCATGATAGATAATTTTCCTTGAACTAGCTCGAGCTTCAGGATACCTACACAATTAATAAAATGATACAAAATTAGCGTGTGAAATCACTCTTCAATAATGGAGACAGACTAAGTGATGTGTGGGTACACTTGCCATGAGTTTTCATTACATAAAATAATACACAATTAGTTCAATCACTCTTCAATTACGTAGACATGCCGAGTGATACGTGGTTACACTTGCACTGGAATTTGATTTTCATTCTTTTCTTTTCAGCTTTAATCAAGATTGGCTTACCGAAATGATATTCTGTATTTTTCTGATAAAAAGCCAAAAAAAAATCCAACAAAATCTGCTTATATTACTAAAAACATTCCAGAATATGAAACTCTTTTCTGCGACAGCGCTGTTTTTAGATGAACTGTCAAAGTCTAAATAGTTCCGTAATGGCATATGAATGTGATGAAATGCAATAATTTGCGAACTTAACAAATATTCCGAATGGTGTTCACTGCTGTACCATGTGATACTCTCTAATGTTTATGTGGAACTAATATTTCCATAAGTTATGGTCTGACAGACATGACCAGTAAAATTAAGGACAGACGGTCCACTAAAAAATATGCTCGATCCGGACCAAATCCGTCTCCAATTCAACTATTACTATACTTTTATCATTTCCGAATAAACAATCTGAAGAGAGATCAGAGGCTATTAAAACTTGTTGAAATATTCGGTCTGGTAAATGGTACTGGTTTACCAGACCGAATTTCCTGTAAAATTTTTTCCTTTTCCACGTTGTCTGCATATCAGTTCATCATTTCTCGTAAAATGATGTTATTCAAAGAATCTTTGACACAAACCTTTTCCAAAATGTCTGGCACAAATGTTAAGGGTATTGATCATGTGGTACAACAGCAAAGTCCATTGATATTTCTATTTGATGTCGTCTGTTACATTTTTTTTAAAGTCATCAATCACAACTAGAACTGTCTCTTGAGATCCAAAGAACCCCCGCCCCCAAGATTTAATGTTTTCCCAGGACCTTGACCTTTCCACTATAATCTTTGTTCAAGGTCATGTCACACCTTTTGACCATGGAGATTATTCATGTCAAGTTTTATGACAGTCATCCAAAGCAGCTATGAGATATGGCCCGAACACATTTTACAGACAGACAGATGGATGGACAGACAGATGGACAGACAGACATTATGATTCCTACATATACTCCCTGAAACTAGTTTACAGGGGGGTATAAAAAAGAACTTACATGATTCTGAAATTTGTTTTATACTCATTCATCAAGGCATGAACTGTTAAAGTAGGCTAGGGCAAATTAACTAAAAACCGCTTTCCAATCTGGTTCGCCACCGTACCACATGATCAATACAGGGCCCCACAAACGCCGGTATGGTCATTCGGCGGTAAAAATCACTGCTTAAAAAAAACAAAAAAAACCTCATTCACAACGGTAACCCCCCCCCCCCCCCTTCTTCATTGGTTTATAGAGCTTTTTGGTGGAGCTTACATTTCGTCTGGTATGTTACACAGCAAAAATCTACTTTAAGATGCTTCCTTTCTTTCTTCATTTTATTCATGAAAAACTTTATTCATCCAAACAGTCACCACAAAGTTGGGAAAGACTACAGCCATGTGCTTTGTTTACTTTCTCTCACTATCATGATTATGTCCCTTTAATACATGTTTATTCAAAGCAGAGTAGGTAACGACTATTTGTCGGGTTAAAGTAAAAAAAAAATATGGCTGTCACATGTTTTACTGCTTACATGGTCTTAATCAATCATTAAAATCTGGGTTTATTTAGAAGAATTTCTTATTAAAGAGATCATGATTTTATTATCGTCATACAGCATTCCTACGAATAAGGAATATATAATAAGGTAATTTTGTTCATCTGCCTTGTGCAATACACATCGTTTGCCTACAGTAGCTCTGTTCCAGAAATGGAGATTTTGTTTTTTGTGCCGAATTTTCACATAGGATTCGAACAGTGGATTCGAATAACAGCAAACTAATATTCAAATGCTTAATTTTGGTATTCTTTTCAGCTTTTTTTTCACCTCGCTGTTTGAATCATCTCCTTAAAACATGAAACTGAGGCCTCATAAGGTATTTTGTTTACACGGTTTGTTGAACACACGTGGTCTCGGTTTTAATTAAGTGATTAGAGGATTAACTCTGGTGCTGATTATACACAGTCAATGATTAATTAATTATCACACTGATTGTACACCTGTGGGACACGTGGCTTCATCTTAAAGTCTTGTGTGATTTCTTGATCGTGAACTAATCCTAATTGACAAGACAAAATTTAGAAGGTTTATAGGGGAAAAAAACCGAATGACCGAATTTCAATTCGGCTTTTTATTTGCCAATTCGGTGATTTTTAGCCGATATTGGCGATTTGTGGGGCCCTGGATCAATACCTCTTAACGTTTGTGCGAAACATTTTGGAAAACGTCAACGTTACAAATTCCCGGAATAACGTCGTTTTTACGGGAAAGCATCATATTGTGGGATTCCATGTCCATTGGAAACAAGCGTTTCACAGACACGTTAGAAGGTATCACTTGGTACAGCGGCAAACCGCATTTATGCAATTTCTCCCAAACAGCTTTAACATTTCATACATTGATGTCAATCCTTAAATAAGATTCTCAAAGTATATAAGATGGGTCAATCTTACCAGTTAGCTGGGGTTGTAAGATCACTTATCCTCTTCAGTTCTTCCATACAGGACAAGTGAGGAAAAATATTTTTAGCGTGGTCCAAGAAGTATGGAAATAAATCATCAGGATGACCTAATAAACAAAAAAACATCATAAAAATCACCATGGTGATCTAATAAATAAACATCATATAAATCACCATGGTGATCTAATAAACAAATAAACATCATATAAATCACCATAGTGACTTAATAAACATCATATAAATCATCATGGTGATCTAATAAACAAATAAACATCATATAAATCACCATGGTGATCTTACAAAATAAATAAATATATAAATCACCATGGTGATCTTATAAATAAATAAACATATAAATCACCATGGCTAGGTTTCCACAAATTTAAAAAAATTTGTAGCCAAATTTCCAAAATTTGTGAAAATATAGTCCTTTTTAAAGAATTTTTCCACAAATTTGCTAAAATAGGTTACTTTTTGAAAGTATTCCCCAGAAATTAGTAGCCAATGGCGATTTTGGCTACCAGGAATGGAAACATAGCCATGGTGACCTAATAAACAAATAAACATCATATAAATCACTATGGTGATCTAATAAACTAATAAATATCATATAAATCACCACGGTGACCTAATAAACAAATAAACATCATATAAATTACCATGGTGATCTAATAAATAAACATCATATAAATTACCATGGTGATCTAATAAACTATTAAACATCATGTAAATCACCATGGTGATGTAATAAACAAATAAACATCATATAAATTACCATGGTGATCTAATAAACTAATAAACATCATATAAATTACCATGGTGATCTAATAAACTAAAAAACATCATATAAATTACCATGGTGATCTAATAAACTAATAAACAACATGTAAATCACCATGGTGACCTAATAAACAAATAAACATCATATAAATCACCATGGTGATCTAATAAACAAATAAACATCATATAAATCACTATGGTGATCTAATAAACTAAACAAGAGGCCCATGGGCCTTAACGCTCACCTGTGACCTTTGAACCCATGAGCTTCATTCAAATATCAAAATGATAATTCGGCCAATATTCTAATATACATCCCTATACAAAAAGTTTATAGTTTTTGAGATAAATAATCATCTCAGTACTTGTTTGTATCTGTGATCTTGACATTTGAACCCATGCTCTTCATTCATCTATCAAAATGACCACTGTGCCCGTACTAACAATATTCTAATATACATGCCTATACAAAAAGTTAATAGTTTTTAAGATAATTAACCATTTAGGTATTCATTCGCATCTGTGACCTTGACCTTTAAACCCATGAGCTTCATTCATAAATCAAAATGATCATTAGGATAATACCTAAATAGTCTAATATACATGCCTATACAAAAAGTTCATAGTTTTTGAGATAAATAATCATTTCAGATCTTGTTCACATCTGTGACCTTGACCTTTGAACCCATAACCTTCATTCATATATCAAAATGGTTGTTAGGCTAATACCTACAATATTCTTATATACATGCATATCCAAAAAGTTAACAGTTTTCAAGATAAATAACCATTCAGGTATTCATTCACATCTGTGACCTTGACCTTTGAACCTATGACCTTCATTCATATATCAAAATGATCGTTAGGATAATACCTAAAATATTCTAATATACATGCATATCCAAAAAGTTAACAGTTTTCAAGATAAATAACCATTCAGGTATTCATTCACATCTGTGACCTTGACCTTTGAACCTATGACCTTCATTCATATATCAAAATGATCGTTAGGATAATACCTAAAATATTCTAATATACATGCATATCCAAAAAGTTAACAGTTTTCAAGATAAATAACCATTCAGGTATTCATTCACATCTGTGACCTTGACCTTTGAACCTATGACCTTCATTCATATATCAAAATGATCGTTAGGATAATACCTAAAATATTCTAATATACATGCCTATACAAAAAGTTAATAGTTTTCAAGATATATTGACAAATACATAATTTTTAGCAATTTCCCCACTCAGCACCTTACCATTTCCCCATTTTGAGCCCCATGGCTACCATTTGTGCAAATCTGAAACTAGATGACCTAAGGATGTTATATATGAAATAAATAAGGTATATGTCTTGTAGATTCAGAGGAGAAGATTTTTAAAGTTTTTCACTATTTCCCCCCTTATGGGGCCCCAAGGGGACATAACTCCTTCATTTGTGCAAATCTGAGAGGGCTTCACCCAGGCATGATGGTTACCAAGTTTCATTAAATTTGGCCCAGTGGTTTTGGAGGAGAAGATTAAAATGTAAAAAGTTTACGCACGACGGACGACGGACGACGGACGACGCACGACGGACGAAGATGGATAGCAATAGCTCATCTGAGCTTTCAGCTCAGGTGAGCTAAAAACATCATATAAATTACCATCGTGATCTAATAAATAAACATCATATAAATTTAATCACCATGGTGATCTAATAAACAAATAAACATCATATAAATCACCATGGTGATCTAATAAACTAATAAACATCATATAAATCACCATGGTGATCTAATAAACAAATAAACATCATATAAATCACCATGGTGATCTTATAAACTAATAAACATCATATAAATCACCATGATGACCTAATAAATAAACATCATATAAATCACCATGGTGATCTAATAAACTAATTAACATCATATAAATCACCATGGTGATCTTATAAACTAATAAACATCATATAAATCACCATGGTGATCTAATAAACTAATTAACATCATATAAATCACCATGGTGATCTAATAAACAAATAAACATCATATAAATCACTATGGTGATCTTATAAACTAATAAACATCATATAAATCACCATGGTAATCTAATAAACTAATTAACATCATATAAATCACCATGGTGATCTAATAAACTAATTAACATCATATAAATCACCATGATGACCTAATAAACAAATAAACATCATATAAATCACCATGGTGATCTAATAAACAAATAAAAATCATATAAATCACTATGGTGATCTAATAAACTAATAAACATCATATAAATCACCATGGTGACCTAATAAACAAATAAACATCATATAAATCACCATGGTGATCTAATAAACAAATAAAAATTAAATAAATCACCATGGTGACCTAATAAACAAATAAACATCATATAAATCACTATGGTGACCTTATAAACAAATAAAACACAAATTAATCACCATGGTGACTTTATAAACAAATAAACATCATATAAATCACCATGGTGATCTAATAAACAAATAAACATCATATAAATCACCATGGTGACCTAATAAAATAATTAACATTATATAAATCACCATGGTGATCTAATAGACAAATGAACATCATATAAATCACCATGGTGATCTTATAAACTAATAAACATCATATAAATCACCATGGTGATCTTATAAACTAATAAACATCATATAAATCACCATGGTGATCTAATAAACTAATTAACATCATATAAATCACCATGGTGATCTAATAAATAAACATCATATAAATCACCATGGTGATCTAATAAACAAATAAACATCATATAAATCACCATGGTGATCTTATAAATAAATAAATATATCAATCACCATGGTGATCTTATAAATAAATAAACATATAAATCACCATGGTGACCTAATAAACAAATAAACATTATATAAATCACCATGGTGATCTAATAAACAAATAAAAATCAAATAAATCACCATGGTGACCTAATAAACAAATAAACATCATATAAATCACTATGGTGACCTTATAAACAAATAAAAATCAAATTAAATCACCATGGTGACCTTATAAACAAATAAACATCAATAATCACCATGGTGACTTCAAATAATGATCTAACAAATAAACATCATATAAATCACCATGATGACTCCATATAAATCTTAATCAAATATACATGTATGTTAACTTGTTTAATTCCATAAAAATGTATTCATTAATGTATATAAATCATAGGTTCAATAAATTACTTACCAGCACCTTGACTTATATCTTTGAGTCGTATATAGATATCCGGAGGCAAAGCATTAAGATTCAGACAGTATTTTTTAAAATTTAAAAACACTTTTTCGAATAACGTCCCTGTAAATATAAAAGTAAATAAAACTAGAGAGAAGTTTTTATTCTCATTTATATTGATTGGGGTGGTCATTTCAAGGATGGTAGAGAAAACAAGAGTGTTCAGGGACAAGAAAAGCACCAGCCTTCAGCAAATAAACTTTCTCTGTAAGTTTCTTACACTGGAATCTGTGTCGAGCTGGATTCATACCTAGGCAGTAAGATGTTGTGATCTGTCAAGCATGTGCTATACACTGTTTTGTCACCAAGACTCCTGAGTAAAACAACATTGAATGGGTGTTTTGATGCCTGTGTCAAGAATATTTCACTCATATCTAGACATCAGCAGCTATAGGTAAATTTGAAGAAATTTTTACCCTTGCAATGTGCAAAATCAAAATTTGAGTTGTCATGGCTCCTATTTTTAAGACTTTTTATATCAACAAGGCTTACAGATTTGTTTAGAGTTTCTGGTATCCAATAATTTTGGTGTAATTCAATTTCTTATACATAAAAGCTTATAAGTGTAAGACTTCAAACACAAAAAGAGACCAAAACAATTGGGGGGGAGAATTTTAGGTGGCCAAACACAGGAAGAACATAGAAATGTTCATTGAAAAATTTTAATAAATGATACAGTTGAATCTTGTTTTCTCTAGCTCAACAGGGAAATGAAAATAGTTCAACTCCGAAATTGGAGATTGCCTCATACTTTTGCCTACAAGATATATAGTTACTTTATTTTAAATCCCATGTTCTTTACCTCTTTCATATAATCCTGTTTAACGTGTGGTTTTCTATTTTGCTAATTTTAAAATTTTTAAGATCTGCTAATTTTAAAACTTTTTTCTCTTTATAATTTCTATTTTACCGAAAAAACAAACATCCCATTTTCCTCTATTCCGATCACACTTTGTATCCTGTAATCATTCATACACTTCCAGGATTTTAAGCCAAGCAGTACTTAATATGGTTTTAACCATCATTGAAATGTGGGATTTGTTTTGTTAATTTTCTTCAATCTGACAATATTTTTACAATAAGTGTATATTATTTATATAAATAATCTCCAATTTTATCATTCATGCCTATCCTGGTTCTTTAATTATGGTTTGTGTATAGATACTTGTAGAAATTAATGGAAATTGTAAAAATATGGGTACGCTTGTTACCAGGCAGGATGGGTAAAGACTTCGGGTAGGGAATTTTCTACACATCACAGGATTCACAGCCCTACTTCCAGAAGCTCTAGATATCCGTACAGTACTTCTTGATCTTCTCCCAATACCTCATCGGAAAATACAAGACTTCATTGCTTTCAATTTAAGGCATAAACTGCAAATACATCGACTACTTAAATTGCATATCTAGGAAGATTGGCAAAACAAGGGCAGTCTCTAAAGCAACAAATACCTCCTCCATCTATCCCTAGCATCGTTTTTGGAAGGAAATCTTAAGATTTGAACCCGGCCTTCACGTTTAGATTTAGTATGCAACACATCTGATGTTGGTAAGTGAAAGAGAGAGAGAGAAAATGAGAGTCAGAGAGAGATCAGAAGTCTTACTATTTAATTAATCTCACCTTCAAGTCCGTTTTCAGCTGCTAAAATTCTTATTTCTCCTTTCCCGTAAAACTTCTTTAAGATTTCCTCTACTTCAGCTGAAAACATTTAAAGCATTAAAAGCTCATTGAAAATTTAAAATGTTACAAAATATCATGGACAAAGTGTTACAATGCTACAAAACCGTCCAAATGTCTTACAACTATGGGACAAAAGTACTTGAGCAGGAATGTGATGCGAAATGGCATTGGACTAAAATGTCCCATAGGACGAAACATTTGTAATTCACCCAACTCTGGTTAAACAATTTAAAGACATTTTTGAAAATGTAACGGAAAAATGCTTAACCAGGATTCGTACAACCATTTGGACTCCAAATTTAAGGACTTTTTAGGGTCTTTTCAAGGGTCTTATTTGCAAATTTAAGGCCTAATCAGAGGGACAATTTTAGCAAAAATAATTATTGTTGCAAAGGCAATTCAATCAATAATACAATTATGTGTCCATAGTAACGACACTTAAAATGGAGGTTGAAGTTTGGCATTCAGGAGGGCCAGGTACCTTTAAATTGCTCATTTCAACGCAACTTATTATTTAATTTATTTATATATACATGTATCAGTCTATTCTCAACCACTTAATATCAAAATACAGACACCCAACTGGCCAAATTCAAGGGCTTTTTAGGGCCTTCAGGTTAAATTCAAGGACTTTTAGGGTCAGGCTTGT
This sequence comes from Anadara kagoshimensis, assembly GCA_021292105.1. NCBI lineage: Eukaryota > Metazoa > Mollusca > Bivalvia > Arcoida > Arcidae > Anadara > Anadara kagoshimensis. The sequence continues at coordinate 1,361,170 of CM037857.1, read as the reverse complement.
TTTTAGGGTCTTTTTAGGGCAAACCTCAAAATTAAGGACTTTTCCAGGCCTGTACAAACCCTGTTAACCCATTTTCCAACTTAATTTCATGACATGAATGAAATATAGATTAAAGACTATGTAGAGGCCAAATATCATAACAGATTTTGGCTCCAATCATGTGTTTAAGGAAATTTTACAACTTTTATTTTCTAATCTATTTATAGAGCACATCATTTGCCATTTGCCAACTACAGTGGTTTCCTTCATCAATGAAGCATATCACCAGTGTGCGTCCAGGTCAAGGAAAGTTAGTAAGAAAAGAAGATAGAAGAGAAAGAGAAAGAAAAAATACAGTTTTAAAATAAGATTAAGTTTAAAATGCACGCCGGTCATGAGATATGTTGGAAATCTGGTTCTTAAATGTCCCCCAACGTCTCTACATGGGCTATGTCACACAGCAGCTTGTTCCACTGAATGACAGGTCATGGAAAGAATGAGTACTTATGATCCAATAGTCCGTTCTTGGGGACAATTGGGACAAACTGGAAAAAGTGTCAAATAGTCTAGGAGTGATCTGGTAGTTGGTTGGATTGTCTGGTACTCTGGTACACATACCTTCCTTCATTGGTCCAGCTATCTCGATTCCTGCGCCAGCTCCTTCTTCTGGAAATGAAAGAGACATAGGCTTGAAGAGGGTGTTTATGTCTACCTTCTTTCTGACTTTTGATTTCGGCTTTTTCACAAATCTGGACTGTCTTCGAGTTGATATAACTTGGTATGAAGTCATGATCTTGGCACCGTCTGCATTATGAGCTAAACTGTTACTAACTAAACGATAACGGCTACCACGAGCCATGACTCCACGTGCACACAAACTACAACTTCTGATCATTATTGCAGTAAAATATTAGTTAACAAAATACTTAATGTCTAGATATCTTATTTAAAAGATATTTCTTTCTGTGTCTTCTAAACGTGCACGATACTGTACGTCCGAAATCATTTAGAGGTCACTACATGAGCCATGGATGTCACATGTTCGCATGGAAGCAGCCATTTTTTATGTAACGGGAATAAAAAGTGTAGACCGTCTGGCAAGATTATATAATTTCATTATTGCATCATTTTCATAAATCTATATTTCAATTAAAATGCAACACATTTCTGTCAAATAAACATTCACGTTTTTTAGCATGGGTCATATTTTTGAATATGTTTAAAACGGATTAATTCATTTTATTTTATTAGTTATTTCAAAAAATCTACATGGTATCCACTTTTTTACCTATAAGTCGAAATTTCGTCGAGTTAGGGTGAACGGTTTATATTCATTTTTTTTATAAATTCAACGAATTTATCAAAAGTCATAGCAGTTTTGTCCAAAATTCGATTTTGTGACATTTTATCAATCAGTGCACACTTCTTCGAACTTTTCGCGAGTGGTCTTGGACATTTATTGATATCTTTTAAAGTGATAAAGCGTACCTTATAAGTGTCAATATGGTTCATACATGATATTGTGTGAATATCTGATCGAAATTCGTTGCATTTGAATTGAAATATGAATAAATGAAAATGAATGTGTACAATATTTCTGATCTTGTTACACTTTTTAAACTCATTCGTTTGTTGTTCGTGTGTAAATCCCTCCTTTGTAGGCGAACCCTTTTTTTGAAAACGTCTTCTTACCACTAACAGTAATATAGTATTTTCCATTAAACATGGACAAATCCAAAAGTGAAATCGTTGTTTCCAGCAAATTCACAAAAATATCAAAACGTAATACAATAATTTGCCGACCCAATAGAAAAATATAATTTTTACAGAGCATCAAATATATTATGATGTTATACGCGTGATGCTCTTTCAAAACTCAAAATGTCAGTATAATGTCTTTTCCGGCATTTTTTTCAAATTGAGATTAAAATCAGCCCTATAGAAATGACATCTTTGGATAAAAGTTTCTCCATCTTTCAATTCAAGGCAAAGCAGGTTCATAAAACAGGAATTTGCTTAACGGACTTAAATGAACCAAAACACTCTGGTGCCATTTTGAATGGTTTGCATAAACTTGACTAAAACATTTTCAAAAATTTCTTTTTGTACAAGAACTGGATAAAGTTCTTTTTTTCAATTAAAAATGTAAATAAAATATTCCACACGGCACTATAATATTGGAAATACACTTGTCCACGAACACTCATTCATTCATTCATTCATTCATTCATTCATCTTACTACAATTGATGAATAGGAAATGAGTCATTTCCTATTCATCATACAATAACAGCACGGTAAAGATAGACTGAATGGTGTTTTACGTCGAGATCTCACCAGCTACAGGTTAAGTTACAGAAATTTTTACTTTTATTTTGTCAGTGTGATCACGGGCGGCAACGTGTGCAGGGGGTGGGGGTCTTTTAATGTGTTACACCTCCGTAAAACCGGGCATTCGATTGAAGATTTCTTCCGTAAATCGATGACAAGCGGATTTCATTTCTAAAAGTTAAGTGCTTGGAAAAAGAAGAGTGACTACCTATTTTCAAGTCTTGGTCAGTCCAAGTTGGCCAAGGTTCGAACTCACGACAGTGGAACTCCCACATGTAGAGCGAGCACTCTACCAAAAGATCCACCGTAGTGATCGAAATAGTAAAGACAATGACATATAAATGACATAACAGACCTAATTAAACTAATTACACATAAACTTAATTAACAAAATGTTACGGTTAGATAAGGTTTTTCTTGACAGAAGTTCGCGTGTTTAACCCCAATTGCCACTGAGTTTCAGAGTTTTTACATTGCTTTCGGAGTATGATTTGAACATGGATTGGTATGTTTGTTTTTTGTTATTTTATAAGGTGTATGATAAAAATGTTATAAGACAAACCTAGCTAATGATTGATACAACCTTCAATCTAAGTATTCCATTTGTCTTGTACGCTGACTGATAACGCTGGATGTTTCTAAGTACATTGGCAAGTACAGGGGTGTCGTTATGTCATGTGGACTTTTATAAAATGATACCAGACTCATATGCTATTTTTGAATTGTATTAAAATTGTTTTACTCCATAAAAATTCAAACTTGAGTTATGCTACTTGACAGTCAAGTTATGTGACAGTGTATACGGTAACCTCTTTCCCAACTCGACTACACTATTTGTAAATAAAATATATAGGAATGAAAACAACAGAACATGCAGCAAAATACCGACATGAACCTTATTAACTCTGTTTTTATTGGAGATGCTCATCTAGTCAGTATTGATGAAGCCTTGAATTTAATATGACACAACGCGTCCACAAGTGACTAGACTCTCCATGGCACCAACGGCAATATCTATGATTCCTGTAGGAGTAACCCCGTTATTAGCTTAGATAACTTTTAAACAATGCAATACTATTTAACCACCCCACGCTACTGGACTTTCATTTTTCCCCATTACACCCAGAGCTTGTTTAAAGTTGTTAGTTGTTAGTCAGTTAAAACACCAGACGTTTGAGAAAATATTCTGGCATACTGTCAGTATTACTGAGAGAGAGAGAGAGAGAGAGAGAGAGAGCATAAAAATGTGTCATTTTTGATAAGTCTGTGCATGGTCACAGTATGTGTGCTTCATTTTCTTTATTTTATATCATTTCTTGACAAATTATATCTCAATAAAATAATATAATGTTTTCATCATCTTTCTAATGATATTATCAATATGAGCTTAAATGGTACTCCAAATAAAAGAAGAAACTACAGAAAAGGGAATGAGTAGGTAAAAGGGAGATCAATCATGGCCGCCAAATTTCAAAACAATAAACATTCTTGAAACAATGTCCCAAAATAACAATCCCTGAATAAAAAGAAATGGAAAAGCAGGTATATTATGCATGGACAATATTTCATAATTATGCTACTAAGTGAATGGACCAGTGATTAGAGCAATAAGTCTCATATTTCGCAGAATTCGGTCAGTTGATTTTTTTAGTGTTCAAGTTTGAACATGTTGCCCGCGACATTGTTTACATCGTTTCCAACATGTCGGGGTATGACCAGTTGCATTGCTAAAGCAGTTTTTTAAGGTACCACGAAACATTTAAACGTCTCGTCTTTTTAAATTGCGTTGTTTTTGTAGCATATTTGTTAAAGGTGCATGGTGACTTGCTGCAAAGCAGGGTTGTTTATTTCCAGTAGACAAAATTTGGAAAATTATTTATGGATATATATGCATGTTTTCAGTAATTCCAAGGCAGTATACTAGATTTCATACTACTAGTAAATATATATAAAATTTGCCTATGTTGCAAGTGGTAAGCTTGTGTGTAAAATCATTTGTTTTGGTTCACAAAATTAGGATGCAGCACATCCTGATACAAATTATGAGGTTTGTCACTGATACACATGCTACCACATAATATTTGTGCAGAACAATTAAGTCATTTTGATATTTTATAACATAAGTTGATGTTTTTTCTGCAGAAACCCTTTATCCCTGGAAACTGGTTAACATTTCCGTAATGTTCCATTCAAATTTTGATTGAATTGTAGCGGACACGAGTTAGTTGAAGTGTTGCATATAGTAGAAATAATTGATTTACTGCAACTTTTTATGGTCCAGATCTTTTAGCTTGTGTTAAAATGCTCACTTTTTACCTGGGAGGGCCTGGTCCAACCCTCAATCAGAGGCACTCAGTGAGGAAGGATTTTTTTCAGGTGTTTCTTTCCACCTATTACAGAATAATTTGATTTGGGCATGAATATTTAACCCTCTTGCTGTCAAATTATTTGTCAACACAGCATTGGCAGTGCCAAATAAAAATTCACAATGTGAAGTGATATGACGTCAACGATAGCTTATGACATCACATGCATTTTAATCTCAATTGTCAACATTTTGCATTTTTGTTTACTTTACAAAAAGATTAAATTATTTCGTAGTCTTGAAACTAAGAGTTGTCAATTCCATTAAAAGGACATATGTGTCCATGTGGCAGGCAGCTTGTAGAGTACACATATGTCTGTTTGGCAGCAAGAGGGTTAAACGATATCAGTGCATACTCAAAGTAATAAATACAAATACTGATACATGTACAACTTTCTTTCAGGTTTGGTTTGTTCTTCCTGCAGAAGAGTGTTCTTATAGTTCACTCAATGAAAATTTGTCAGTACTTTCTCAGTACTCATTAGCAGACATGGAAAACAGTAAAGATGATACGAATGGACAAGACCAGTCCTCGGGAATGAATGCTGGAGGAAGCTTTAATCAGGTAAAACAAAATTGATAAAAAAACAATATAAATGTAGATAATACACTGGTAAAACTGGATCAATGGGCTTCTTACTAATTATAGAGATACAAGTTTCAAACATCATTGTGTTTCAGCACAGAAACAATCTGCCTGTTACTATAGTGAGTCATACCGTGACAATGATTAATTATAACCCCCCACCCCAACTAGTTTGAAGGGGGTATATAGTAATTACCATCTCTGTTTGTTCACTTACTGAAGGTCAGTTATTTCTGCACACCATCCCTAACCTGACCATCTCAATATAGGTAAAGAATCTTAACTTGATCTTATAACACCATGATCATGCTACTGTCTTGCTCTAAGATATGCAATAAAACTTTAGTCCAGCATTATGAAATATTTATCTTCATATAATAATCGTTTGTATGTTACTATTTTGTTAACAATATATGTACAATGTAACTGTTTTGTAGACTGGATCATACAATGACAGTAGGGATGATGTGTCTACACAGATGTCTTCTCCGTCCTTACAGAGGGGATTTTCTTCTGACGAGGGGTCTGGTTGGCGATCAGAAACAACAGAAACATCTGAAGGTAAATACAAATCTCCAAATATTTATAACTGTGCTGTATTTTATATTGATGGAATGTGAAGTAGTAGTTCACTTACTTTGCTCAGTCTGTTTATGTTGTTTGTAGTGTTATGAAAAGCATCCTCTGTAGTGACCACTGGTGACCTACTTTTTTCAAACTCTACATAGGTGTCTTAGACTTAGCATGCACTGAGACAGGAGACGTTAGATTTTAGCATCATCTGAAAGACTTATGAAAATTAGCTTTTTACAGTGCTGCATACATAAATGGAAATCAGTGGTAATGAAAATTAGCTTTTCACAGTGCTGCATACATGTTATAGTTCAAAAATGGAAATCAGTGGTAATGAAAATTAGCTTTTTCACAGTGCTGCATACATGTTATAGTTCAAAAATGGAAATCAATGGTCATTAAATTAGCTTTTCACAGTGCTGCATACATGTTATAGTTCAAAAATGGAAATCAGTGGTAATGAAAATTAGCTTTTCACAGTGCTGCATACATGTTATAGTTCAAAAATGGAAATCAGTGGTCATGAAAATTAGCTTTTCACAGTGCTGCATACATGTTATAGTTCAAAAATGGAAATCAATGGTCATGAAAATTAGCTTTTCACAGTGCTGCATACATGTTATAGTTCAAAAATGGAAATCAGTGGTCATGAAAATTAGCTTTTCACAGTGCTGCATACATGTTATAGTTCAAAAATGGAAATCAGTGGTAATGAAAATTAGCTTTTCACAGTGCTGCATACATGTTATAGTTCAAAAATGGAAATCAATGGTCATGAAAATTAGCTTTTCACAGTGCTGCATACATGTTATAGTTCAAAAATGGAAATCAGTGGTGATGAAAATTAGCTTTTCACAGTGCTGCATACATGTTATAGTTCAAAAATGGAAATCAGTGGTCATGAAAATTAGCTTTTCACAGTGCTGCATACATGTTATAGTTCAAAAATGGAAATCAATGGTCATGAAAATTAGCTTTTCACAGTGCTGCATACATGTTATAGTTCAAAAATGGAAATCAGTGGTCATTAGATAAAAACGGAGTTCTTAATATTTTTTTGTTTTAAGTACATTAATTTTGATGTGGATGCAACCTGTACTTTTATATTTGTGGAAACCTAGAGTAAGTATTTGACTGACTGTTTTCAGATTACACCTCGTCCCACACAGACTGTACCTCTTCTCAGTCAGATATTACAGGTACTGGTATGTGATTTTAAGTTTTAATCACCAAAATCAATAACATCTTCATATTTCCACGGGTCATTCATATATCATTGACCATTCTCATGTTATCGTGTTAAATGCACACTATCTTATATACTGTATATCCAGTTTAAAGATTCATATTTACAAGTTTAGGTTTTTATATCTCGCCACACATTGTGAAGGGGTAGTTATGTGATGCCATCCATTGTGTGTTTATCCACCTGTCTGTTCAGTGCTATATAGGATTCCCATTTCCCATCTCTCGTTCCAAGTGCATTTTGGTCACAGGAAAGTGATAAATATTGGCTTTCTTCTCAGTGGGAAAGTGAAATTAATTTTTAAAAAATCATATTATCCATTATCAAATACAGTTTTGTTTTTATATATTTTCCACTGGTAAATGTTCTCACCAAAATATGGGAAAAGCGAAACTGTTCTGTGGGAAAGTGGATTTTCTGTTGTGACTTTCCCATGAAAAGTTAGTTGTTAATGAAAAATCCTAGAGTACTGCTGTCTGTTCCCTGGTGGTTTTCAAATAGCTTGTGGATGTATTAAAAATCTTTTTCAAACTTCACATTATTGTTAAGTAACATACAGGTCAAATTTGATTCCATTACGACCTATTTGGTTTGTTTTTCTAAAAAAAAAAAAAAAAATTTAAAATAAAATTAAAAATAAATAAATAAAAAATAAGTACCGGGTAGCAAAAAAAATTGTTGTGCATAGATTTATTTTAACATGATTAGGCATAATATGGTATAGGGCTTATTAATTAATCATAATGGTTTAGGGATCTGGATTTTATCTTTTGCTTTATTTTGTAAACACAATTCAAATGCACAACATTGTTTCTGTTTTTGTCACGTGTGTGAACAATTTATTTATGAACACAACATTTATATTTATATGTTCTTAATTATGTCTTATTAATTTCAAATTTCATAAACATACTTTGATCCCATGTAGTGTTTTTCAAATGCTTTTATACCCAACATCAAATGGAGGGGGGGGGGGGGGGTGGCTACTCTTGTGTATTTAAGTATTTGGTTAAAAATTTGTGAAGACAAGTTACACTATTTTTGTTTAACAAGATCTTATCTTTAAACGTTCAGCCATTAGAAGGCAATGTATCATATTATGTATATGTGAGATTAGAATGATGATTGGTACTCAGTGATTTTGTTACATTTTTTAAAAACTACCTTCTGCCTTTTAAATTTGGAAAATTGGATGTTCTAAAATACAGTAAACCGCATAATGACGGGAACCCCGAAAGTGAAATTGTTATGTGAATTTTCTTGACAGAGCTTAGGATCCTCACTGAAAAGATGGTATATTGTGACAATATCTAGTATATCACTGTTGTTTTGGGAACTTTACTGATCAAATTGGGAAAATTCCATCATTTTTCCATGGGGAAACTATCTTTATTTGGTAGTAATTTTTGGCAAACAAAATTACTGGTACTATGATCCACAAGTCAGACCATTTTGTCACCAAGGCTATTGCCAATAAAGCGAGAAAAGTTCATGATGAAAAACTTAATAAAAAAGAATGTTGGGACTTCAAATTTAATAGGCATTGAGAAAAATGAACAAATAAGGGCATTATTGCGTGATTTTACTGTATTTGATTTTATCTTATACTCAAATATTCTAATCATTTAATCTAGTATTTACACATATTTATTTGATATCATTCTAGGTAATATCAGCATACCCCATTATCCAATAGATGACCGATCGGCAGACGAATCCGCTCCAGAAATGAGTGATAACCAGGAGGAGGCACTTAGTTCTGCTATAAATGAAGTATCTAAAGATTTTATCTCCGGTAACTTCTCTCCAAATAAATATCCAACTCATATAGCATCAGGCGACAGTGATAGTTACTCAGACAGCGAGCACAGAATCGGAACGGAGCAACGAGGAGCTGTTTACGCTAGATATCCAGAGTCAGCGACGGGATTGTCGGATTGTGAATGGAATCCTTACGCCACAGAGTCTGACACTAATCAGACTCCAAGGTCGTCCAACAGCGAAGGTTCCAATCGAGACCTTAATGAGAGGAAAACTGAATCTGTAAACGTGAAAAAGGACTATAAAGATCCCATAGCTTCAGTAGCAGAAGTAAATCTTCCACAAACAAAGTTAAAATCTCAGGCTAATGTAAAACCTCAGCACTTTCAGAGACAGCCTGAATCCCATGGCGATTCTGGTGGAGAATCGGACAGAAGCAGTAAGCAGAGTTCAAGGTCACCAACATTTGAAGAGGAATACCAGATTCCTAAAAGTATGAATTCTGCTTCATACCTTCTGTATCCACCAGACCAGCATGTTATTTCTGATAATTCTGATAATGAGAGTAATAAACAAATACAAAGAGATAGTTCAAAATCTGGGAAAAAAGAACAAGTTCTTAAACGTGAATCTGGGTCGCCAGTGTCTTCCTATAAAGCGTATCGTAAAACTGATAGGAAGGATGAGGAAAGAACTAGACAAATGGAGAACAGGCAGATAGATAGTCTGGAAAGATATTACAATAATAATGCACAAAATATGTACAGAGAGGATAGGAAAATTATAGGATCATCAACAAATGACAGAAGAGACGAGATCGAAAACAAAAATATTGAAAAACGGCCTGACTCAGTAAGAGAATATGTACCGGTTACCGAGAGACAAACATTGATGACACAGAGAGAAAGAGTGTCTCAGGATTCTGTATCCGCTGCACCTCAGCGAGACAGATTGTCTGATGGAATTTTAACTTCTAGTAATTCTACGACACAGAAGTTTGAGAGACAGGAAGGAGAGGGTAGATCAAGCCTCCCTGACCCAGACACATTGTCAAAGAGAGTCTCTAAGTTGTTAGATGAAGCTAATGATTTAGGCGCTGCTCTACACACTACCCTGTATGAAAGTAAAGGTAATGTGCTAGGACCAGCAAGGTATAATTCATTTTCTCCAGAAAAATCAAAGAATGTGAATGGCAATGATACAGCTGGCCAAAGCAGCAGGAAAAATGTGGAAAGAGGAGTACCTCGTCAACTAGAAAGAGTAGCTGATTCCAATTTAGAACGTTCTGGAAGATCCAATGTGTCTGAGAGTAGTGCCGTCTCTTCACTTTCGGAGGAAGTTGCTAAATTAATGACTAAAGTGGAAGGGGTTTCTATTAAATCTGACTCTTCTGATAAAAAGAAAGCTAAACTGACACCCTCTGTTATACATGAAACACCGGCCGCACAGAAACTAGGAGATGATGATGTCATGTCTAAAAATAACTATGAAAGATCCGATTTACCTGTAGATAAAACATATAAGTCACTTCCAGATAGAATTGAATCGGGTTCTCGAGATGTGAGAGAGTTACATGGTTTTCTTAGAAATTATGATTCAGATGATTCGTTAGGAGAACGGGTCAAAGACTTGTTAGCCAGGACGTCAGCGGTTACTGGCATTGAACAACATCCACCAGCAGAAACTAAAATTAGAAGTCTACCTTATCAGAGTCAAGTAACATCTAACTTAGACTATTCCTTGTTACAAAGAGACTTGCAAGAAATTCAGAACAGTTTAGATACACATTTGAATTTGTCAGTTGAAGAACAAGAGAAAGACTCGTCTGGAAGGTCATCAGAGAAGGACCTTTGTTTAGATGGCTCTAGAAGTAGCGACAAATCGTCATCGACTGTCCCTGGTAGTGGGAGGGATAGAAAACTTTTGTGGGATCATGGTGCTGATCTTGGTTATGATAGTAGTGATTCCGTTCAGGGAAAATTTAGAGATTTTACCGCATCTGAAACTGATAAAACGTTATTTTCTCAGACAGAAAATGAAAAAACATACAACTCTGTGACCAGTAAAGCAGATGAAAGAACGCTGACAAACAGGAAAGATGAAGACGAGGTCGATGTGGTACCGGACCAACTTGAAGATTTTAATGATGTACCATCAGGTAATCTAGCTCCCGATGTTGAGGAAATAATCGCTAAATATCAAAATGAGAAACAACAGACAGATACTCAGTACCAGGAGGACACCTCCGGACTAGCTAGCCGAGTCTTCAGAATACTGACACAGGAACCACCTCAAAAACAAGTGTTTGGTATTTTAGAAGAAGCTATGGAACAAGAACGTGAAATGATGCAGAAGTTAGCAGAAAGACCAAAATTGGACTCTAGTTACCGGGACGATTTTAGTCTGGAGTCTGGTAGTTTTATTGTCAGAGATAAGGATATAAAGAAACAACTTGATTGGTCGGCTATGAGTTCTATCAATGATGATAACCAAAATGATAAAACCAATTTGTCAGGATTGACGTCTGCTCCATTCAACGCCCTTGGCAACGCTCAAACCTTTCTGTCATCTCAACTCAAAAAGACATCAGACAGAACATTCAACCACAGTATTGAAATGAATACACCGTACAAGAGAATTATTGAATGTTACCCATTGTATGGAGTTGAGAGAGATAAAAAGGAACCAGAACAATCTGAACAACAAAGAGCAAAAGAAGCATGGTCGGAAGAAACACAACAGAATAGAAATGATAACGTGAAGATGTCAGATAGAGAACAACCAGAAGGCAGAGGTCAACCTGATGATTGGCAGAGAAGAGGTGTGGATAGATCGGATGATTGGCAGAAAAGAGGTGTGGATAGGTCAGATGACTGGCAGAAACGAGGAGTTGACAGATTAGCAAGGTAAAATAATATGTCAATTTTTTTTATTTTTTACGCAGTATTCAAATACTGGTAAATAACTATTGCATGCTGGAACTAAATGAAGTAACCAATAGCTGAAACTCAGTCAAACTTAAGTAACTGTAACCAAAAGCTGAAAATCAGTTGAATGTTAAGTAACTTGATAGCTGAAACTCTGTCAAACTTAAAGTAACTCAGGGCTGTCAATTTGCTTAATTTAGCCCAAAAAGGGTCCTCATTCCTATTATGTATTTTGTAATCAGATAATTTTCCTAGAATTACATGAAACTATGTTTATATTCTGAATTCTAAGGACCCCTGAACCCAGTGCAAAAACAAGGTGTGACAGCCCTGAGTAACCAATTGCTGAAACTCAGACTAATTTATAAACATCGCTACCGTTAATCAGCTCAAACTGTAAAACACCATTCACAGCCTCCACATATTCACTGCATGATTAAATAAATGTTCACTTACGTTGACGAAGGAGCATAATATCATCCCCAATGACTTCTGTGCTCTTCAAAGGGAAATAACTGCTGTAACACGTAAATTAGATATTTATTATGACCAATAAAGGGAAATAACTGTTGTAACCAGAAATATGATACCATACATGTACTGGGGTTTGCCAGTGTACCATAGAATCAATATCCTATATCATTTGTGTAGAAAGTTTGGTTAAAAAAAATTTTTTTTGGTGGGGGGGGGGGGGGGGGCTAACATCAACTTGTGTGGTTCCATAATCATTGGCAATAAATTAAAATAGTTCTGTGCACAAATGTTATGGGATAACCTGTAGTACACTGGCAGACCTCACTGCATTGGTCTGTTAGCTAACGTTGTAAAGATAATTAAAAAACTTTGCTAGGTTAAATGCATGTTTGATCACATTAATTTCTGAATTAATGCTTGCTTTTATCACATTTATGCAGTAAAACCTGTGTATAAAGACCACCAATTAGATCTCAGAAATATAGACTTTATAGACAGGTGGACTCAGTAGAGATTGTTTTTGGCTATAATACGAAGCATAGGGACATTGAATTGCTGGTTTTAATGGACAGATGGTATTTATAATGCGGTTTTTTTTTGGTTGCAATATGAGGCAAAGGGATATTAAAATACTGGTGTTAAATGACAGGTGGTCTTTATATACAGGTGGTCACTGTAGCAGGTTTTACTGTATGTGCTTATTTACTATATGTGCATGCTAATTATTCACAAACAATGTGTTTACAGTGAACGCTTTTTTCTCACTGATCAAGACGGTTCTCCGGATCGACTACGAGGTCGACAACGAACGCTGAGTGATCCAAGGGATTTGTCTCCTGAGAGGTACGTGCTAGACATTTAGTATATAGGCATTTGCTTGTATGCCCTTGTAAAAAAAGCTGCAGTTTTGATGGGGTTTCGGGTTCATTTAGAGTTCTGTTTTTACAGGACCCCACTATATTTAATAAGATACATTATGATGACTGGTAGGTTGCTTGAAATGACTATGGCAGTTATATGTCCATAATAACCATATCTCCACCGTTCTATTCCCAATTACATTGATATTAAACTATATAATTGCCAATCTTTTAAATTTCAAAATTTCCACCTTATGGTAAGTTAGCTTGGAATACCTACACCAGCTACATGACCATAAATAGAATAAATCTCCACATTTCTATTTACAATTACATTAATCCTAATCCAGTTGCTAATTTTTCGAATTCTTCCTTTAAGTATAATATGCGACAAATAATGTAACAGCCATATTGGTTACAAAATTTTCTGAACTTTTTAGGAATAAACAAAACTAATGGTCTGGAATTTTTATTCAGCCCTGTTAAAATTTTTCTTACCATATTTGTTTCATAATAGCTAATCATTTGATTTCAAACTTCCGCTGTATAAAACATGAAAAAAAAACATTTTGAAAAATGTGATGCCTGTAGATGTATTGGCAAACAACATTGACCTGTCAGCTTGACCTTTGATTTAAATAGTCATTATAGACCAGTGAATTTAAGTAATAGGGATCACAGGTGTATACTTCGTCCATATGATGTGATCACTAATCAAGGTCAATGCGAATCCTAATGCTAACCATGTATCGGGCGGATCCTCCTGTATGAATATTCCTAATGAGAGGTCAAATGGACAGGTTAATGATGTTTGCCTATAACAGTCATATTGCTTACCAGTACGGTACATAATTTTCTGAACTACGAAGGAAATGGACAAAACTAATGGTCCTGGACCTGTGACATGTTTATTCAATCTGATAGTCCTGACCCATGATAAGTGTTTCTCTGACTAATGATTATCCCTGAATAAGTTTGTCTTGTTTTGTTTTATAACAGGGATAGACACACTAGAAGTCATTCTGAGGAAGCTAGGATGATAGGTACAGAGGACAGATATTATAACACGGAGGGAGGTTCTGTGACTGACAGAAGGATAGCGACAGCTTCAGCTCCTAACTATAGGTATGTGATATTTGACTGAAAGGATTGGTATTTTCCTACTGAAATTTTTGCTTTTGTACTTTGATTTCAAAGGTTTCTTAATGTCAGATTAGATGAGACATCTCCAATTAACATGTGTTTTGTGTTAGAACTTGGATAATTTATAGATTCATCTTGAGACTGAAAAATCTTTTGTGTTACAGATGCCGAACATGCATTAAGATGGCATAGATAAAAAATCAGTAGGACAATTAACAATCTACATCCAGTGATTTTGTTTGCCTAAGTTTACTACCAAGCACAGGTAGTTTCAAATGGGGAAATGTTATTATAAATTCTCCATTTGACCACTTACCGGTAATTTCACAAAGCCATGGTACACTATTAAATTAAATCTAGTTGTCCACATCTTGTTTATTCAATCAGGATCCTGGCTATTACAAGTTAGGGTTAGCTATATATCAGAACTTCAAACTTTCCCAATCTGACATAAAGGCAGAAAATAGGTTTTGAAAATGTTACAAAATCACTAACATCAATTTATCTTTCATAGTGAAATTATTGAGAAAGTTTATGAAACTTGCTCTGTTTATTTTATAAAACAAAAATATTTTATTTATTTTAGGAAAGAAGATACAGATGCCGATGTTCCCAGATCAGATAATCTTCCCTCAGCATCAAACCAGGGAGTAACTAGGCCAGGTCAAGGTCAGGAAGGAACTAGGTCAGGTCAAGGTCAGAGGTCACCACTCCAAGTCAATGTGGACACTCATGAATCACCAGAGTTACAACAGACTCGTGAGGAATCATATGGCAGTACTTCTCCACAAGGTATGGGGTTAATGATATTGTTTGTCATTATGAAAAACTAAGGTCAAGAAGTACAAATTCAAGTCTTCACCACACATTTTTTATTAAACCACATACACAGAGTAGTATACAATCAGTATTGATGTTTTAATATTATGATCATGATTTAATAAGAAATTTAAAATAGTTTACTGGTAAACCTTAATTCATTTCCATCATTTGTTCAGACAATCTTAGGCATTAGAAAAGAATTTGATGATAAATCAAGGGAGAATTATAAAGAGAATCTTTAAAAAAAAATAGATTTTGTGACCTTAAAATACTATGACAATAAGTGAGGTGTCAGTAATATTGAGGGTCATTAGCGTGAGGTTTTACTGTATCAAAAAGACTTGTAAGATTTTTAAATTCTGTTTTATATAATTCAAACCATTCTGTTCATGTGTATGCTAGAAATAAACATATACTTTGGTACTGTATTTTCACTAATGGCAGTTCTGATTTATTTTGTAAATTAATTATTTATCCACTCACTGTATCCATTTTGTTCACTACACAAGTTTTTGTTGATGATGAGAATTCTGTTGGTTGACCATCTTCTTTTTGTACCCCTACTCATTAAATTTATTTAAAAAAAATTCAAAAACTATTTTTCTTTGGCATGTTCCCAATTTTTTGTCTGATCGGGTCCTTTGGCCCCACGTGATGAATTTCTAGAATGAATGCTGGTAGATAAAAGTTCTTGATTTTTGAACTGATAAAAATCGCTAATCATTTTATTAACACAATGCACATTTTTCTATACCTACAGCATATATTACATGGCACCCTAAGAGATTACAAAGTCTAACATCACCTAAGTTTACCTCAGCACGGTGGAAAGGTCTTCATACATTTATGTTTCTGTTTGTGAGCCATTAATCTCAACTTACTGTAAACCAACTTTTAATTGTGTCTATTAACTTTTGCGATTCTCTTTCGAAAACCATTTTCTCACCTATAATATGATTATATGAACTATATAGTCCGTCAGTGATATTTTGGCAGAGTGTTTATAAACATGGACTAGTCTTAACTACACAATTGGTTATTAATTCTGTGTTATCATATATATATCATACATGTATATTCACGCCTTTATGTTTATAAACACTTTACCAAAATATTACCGACAGACTTTAGCTCTAATTAATGTATTTGGTATAAATATTACCATTTTTGGAAACAAGTTTGTTATGATAAACTTTGGTGATCATTTTGTCCTCAAAATAAGTTAATCACATGGGAATAAAAGTCAGTTTACAGTATTGGCTAATTGGTGGAAGCTGAAATGAATATTGATATTTTTTTTACATTTAACAGTTTTGTTCTTAAAAATGTGTGCAGTTTAACCATACCATGTTTTGAACTTGCTAACTAAATGAATTAAGTTTTAAAGGTCTAATTCAACCTATTGCATTTGATACATGATTTGACACTAAGACTGTTTCAATTTTGACTTTAGAATTAATATGAATTAACTTCAGTTAAGACAATGCCATTCTAAAGTGAGAAAGTTTATCAGTTTGCTTGCTGTAGGTTTGTGGTTTTCTTCAGGTACTTAAGTTTCCACCACTGTCATACAACTGACCATCTCGATATAATAAAAGAATCTTTACTCATGTTACTGGGACGTAAAACACCATTATGCAACTCTGTTTTTTTTCCTATATGAACGTCACCAGCTTAAATTCATAACAGAATCAGAACAATACTATATGATTTGTCTAGATCACTGTGTTTAATAAATTTGGCTGCAAGATAAAAAACTTTCATTCCAATGTTTTAATTACACATCTAATTTCATGATTCCCTAATTGGACAAGAGTGGTCACAACACCTCTTGCTGCTTGGGTTCAATTCCAACCTTTCAAGTTTGTCACTTTGGATATCAAAGGTTACTAGTTTTCTCCAGGTACCTTTTTGGACCGTCATTCGCATTATTCCATGTCTTCTAATAGAAAAATATTGCATTAAATAATAGAACACTTTGCTTAATGAATTTTAATTGGCTTGCTGTGGAAGTTAAAATCAGATGTCCATTCTTAATTTTTAATTGTTCATTGGTTTTTTAGATATAAAATCTTTTGACTTCTGATGTTTTATGATACTAACCATTGCAATCATAACTACAGTATACCGAAAATGTTAAATCAACTTTATGCTCTCTCTCTCTCTCTCTCTCTCTCTCTCTCTCTCTCTCTCGTAATCTGTTTCTGTGTCTATCTGTCTGTCTCTCTGCCTCTGTTTCTCTTTCTGTCTATCCCTTGTTTCTGTCTTTTTCTGACTACTACAACTAGTAAAAAGCAACTCAATAATGATATTACATGTAGTATGTAAAATATAACAGAATGAATATCCCATTGTTTGTGGTTAAACACCATTCTGTTGTACTAAAGTTTCTCTATTTCTCTCCTCTTTTTTAAATCTTAATTTATTATTATCATTTTAATATTGAAGTATAGAAATTGAACACCAATATCTTCAATTCTCTGTTTATTTTTGGTTATTAACTGTCAAGCTTTCGGCCGGGCGATATGTGTTCATCCTGGATCACCTGCATCCTAGTATCCATCTTCGATGATCTACAACCAGCAACGACACACAACAAAGCATTGAGACCATTGGCCATTTAGTTACTAAGTATATCATTTTTATAATGATTAGTATTCACTTTGCTATATATTTTATTTTATTTTTTTGTTTTTTTTGTTTTTAGATCAAATGTCTAATTCACCAGCTGACTCCGATTCCAGTACAAAACGTCGAGAGACGGCACGACTTAGACCCTATAGGTAAGGAAACCTTTAAAATACTTGCCTTCCAAAACTTTTAAAGTCACTAGTATTTTTTCTTGCCTCGAAGGCCAAGCAGTGTAAAGTTGAATAGCTTTCAAATAACAGTGCCTTTTACTGCTTAGGTTAAAATTCCACTTTAGAAAGATGATCCTAGTGTGAGAAAGGTTGTCACTTTGCTTACCAAATGTTGGTGGTTTTCTTTGGACACTCAGGTTTCCTCCACTGCTTTTTACATAAGGTGACATGCTACTGAACTTACCACACTCTACTTGTATCAAAAGTGAAATATACTTATGCATTTTCTTGCATTATTTACAATTTTTTTAAGTTAGGTTAATTTGTAATTTTAGACCTCTGAGTAGCTGTGACCTAAAATATAGTGTTGATGCTTCTTCCTCTGTATCTGACACTATGTTTTTAAATTTTTATTCATATGTAGAACTCTGGATGGCCGTGACCTATATTATACAAACAGTGTTGATGACTCTACCTCTGTATCTGACACTATGTTATAAAATATAATTTTAGACCTCTAGGTAGCCGTGACCTATATTACTAGTATACAGAAAGCGTTGATGACTCCCCTCTTTATCTTATACCAAACTGAAATTTTATAATTAATTATAGGCCTCTAGTTAGCTGTGACCTATATTATACAGAAGTGTTGATGACCTAGCCTCTGTATCTGACACTATTTTAAATGTATATTTTATTGTAGACCTCTAGGTAGCCGTGACCTATATTATACAGAGAGTGTTGATGACTCAGCCTCCGTAGCCGACAGTGTCACTACCATGGAGAGTACACATACAGGTAAGTAATTATAATTGTCACACTGTGATTATTTTTACCTGCATGATTGTGTTTGTACCTGTGTGATTGTCAGATTTGATGTCTTACTCATGTTAATCTGGGATTCTAATCTTGAAGTCATATAAACACAATCACTCATACTTTACATGACCAACATATGATGGATGTGTGTGTATGTGTCCAAGACATAAATCTTCCAGAAGTCTATCAGAAAAAAAAAACACAAATTTTCCCAAAGGAAAAAAGGCATGTTGCTTTATGATTTACATTTGATAATAAGACAGTCTTTATGAAGTGGTAAATTGTGTAATATTTTTGGTATAAACAATGTACAGATAATAATATACATTGAAGTAAGATTAATTGCAAAAGAAAAAAATAAATCCTGTGTAAAACAACATTTGTCTATATTTGGATATCTACATGTGACAGGATGGAGATATCCTCTCAACAGTATGCTAGAGAGTCTAGTATACTTAGGTGTTTCATGCCATGAACTTTGAAACCCCTGGTCTGATGGACATATTTTTGGATCAGAATATTGATGTTTTCTTTCATTCCATATTTTTGTATAAAAGCGACTTGATACACTGAACTATTCTGTAAGATTTTGTATTTTATTTCATAGTAACCGTGGTAACTGAATGATACAATTTTGTATTTCATTCATTATTAAAGGTTTATTTGGTGGTGAGTGAGATTTTGTTTTGATAATAAGACCATTTAAAATTAATTTCTGGTTCTCTCTTAAGCTTTATTTTATTTTGGCGTGAACATGCATGAAATCCTTAGTCATGATAGAAAAAATATGTAAACAGCACCTGTTCAAAGTCAGACGTTTTCTGTTCTCAATATGATTGTCTGTTATTGTCTTGTTTATCTGTTTCTTTTATTAACTTTTCGTGTTATTGTTTCATGTTCTTGGTTACATTGTCAAGTTTATATTTTCAGTTACAATTTTACTCTTCTAAAGTAAATCTTGAGTTTTGTAACTTGCTTGATAATGACACTAACACACAGCTGATTACTGACACCTTGTACATAGGGCTGTAAGTCTTGTTTGAAACCTTCAGAAAATGTTTCTGCTATATGCCATCTGTGAACCAACATTGACATTAGTAATATTATGTCAAATTAACATTTGTTTGGTGATGTCGTCATCCAACACAGTTTCTAATCGAGCCTATTTTAGTGTACTTGACAATTGCAAATTCAAACTGGTCATTTAACAAGACTTACAAAACTCTATTTCACAGTCTTTAAATCTTTATCTTCTATTTGTTTTATATGACTCTATAATTTTATTACTAATGCTTGACCATGAGAACCAGAAAATTAATTTGACATGGCCTTGTTTTGTTTTGTTATATTGTTTTATTCAAGTTGAAGGGATTCTATGTTCAAATATTAGAAGTGTGCTTTATAAGTTATCTAATGCAAAGTTACATTTTTTCGTCAGATTGCAAAGAAATTCTGACATTGTATTGTTGATAATGATGTGTCCGGTTGATTTTAATGAGAGGGGGAGGGTGGGGTGGGGTGTTGGGGATGTCCAATTGATTTTTATGGGGGTGGGTGGGTGTGTGGTGGTGATGATGTGGATGTCTTATTTCATATTCTTCCCATAGCACAAGTTTTGATCTAATAATATTTGGAATCAAAGTTTATACTTCAAATTTTATCATTTTATTTCTTAAACTTTGCAATTTGACATTTGCAATATTCAGTTTGTAACTAATTGTTTAGAATTTAATCATTAATTGTATAATTATTGATCATTAATAAAATGATATATTAATTAAGTCAATTTTCAGTCAAAATAAGAATGATAGAGAAATTATTATACTGGTACCCCATGCAAACTAGTTTGATTGGAGTATATAGGAATGACCAAGCCTGTCTGTCTGTCCGTCCGTCCGTCCATGTAAAATCGTGTCTCAAATAAAACTTCACATAAATAATCTTCATGGTCTAAAGGTGTGTCATGACCTTGAACCCAGGTCATATAAGAAAGGTCAAGGTTGTGGGAAAACATTAAATGTTGGAGGTGGGGGGTATTTAGCTCCCAAGACACTATTCTAGTTTTACATAGATTTTCGAGTTAAGCATCCAGTTTTCATATGTTGGAGACAACCTCGTGCCTCGAGTAAACTTCCAACATTCAGCAAGTGAAATGTGACTTTTTCACACTAGAAACTGCCCAAGTGGGATTCAAACCAAGAGGTTGAGAGACGAAGTGTTCTTTAAGCCAGCACTTCAGATTACCTGTACTCAATTGCCACCCCTTTCCCTTTTCCTTGTTGAAGTTTCCAAAAAGTTGATACTAACTGAAACACATGTATTTATACTTTCCGTCATTTAACTGAGTTATAATTCCATTATTATTTATGTTTAACTAGGATCTGATGATGCTGTAGGCCCACACATTCCACCTCAGTACCTTGGCTCTCGTCAGGATTCTGCTAGCAGTAGTAACAGTTCTGGTATCTATGGTAACAGAGTACCTAGTGCACTACCAGAAGCATTATCAACTATAGAAGAAAGATCTGTATCGGTAAGTATAAATAACACTCGTATCTATGGTAACAGAGTACTGTAAATCGAGTAAATTTTCTTGTGCATTTTTCGTGTAAATTTGCAAAAATAAGAATAAAATATAACATTTGTGAATATTGAATTTGAATTCAATTTTGCATGAAATTGCACATGCTGACATCTGTCAAAATAAAAGTAGATGTTGAATATTGTAACATGTAACTTGAGTGACACTATAGGCCTATACACCATTTAAAATTTCTCACCAGTTCTGAATACTTTAGACATATTAATTTTAGCAGTGTTCCAGTTTTAAAGAATTTCTGATCAGGCAGAGCCAATATGAATCCATAGCCAAATTAATTATGATCATATTGCCCAAGATGTTTAATGAGATTCATGCTGATTCAAGTCCATATGAATTTATCCAAATTATAATTTGCGCTAAAAATATATACACACTAAAATAGACACTTACAGTATCAAAAACGTGTGTATAGAAAGGTTTTACAAACCTCAGTTATAGATTGAACATCAATATGTGATCATTATGAATATATGTAGATGAAAAAATTGCTGATGTGTTGTAGATCAATATTTTACCAACTACCCAATCAGCTTGCCTTTATCTTGTACATATAGTACATGTACTTAATTGCCTGCATTTTGTTTCAGGATGAAAAAGAGAAATCGTCAGCGGATGACAGGCTTGATAATCCTGGTTCAGTCAGTGATGAAGAAAGATTGAGGTCAAGGTCACAAGATATTGATATTGCTTCTTCAGGCCTTCACCATGACGGCGGCCTTGACCTTGGTGCTGGTGGTATAACAACACAAGAGCGATATGAAAGACATGATGGTTTACGACCGCTAGAAGGTGATCCAGACAGAAGAAGTGGAAGTAATGATAACATGGATGTGGACATGACCTCTAGTATAAGGTCAGATCCTGGTCAGCATTTTGCTACACCTAAACGATCTAAGAAATATGAACTATCACTGTCGGATCATAAACTTGATGACGATTCTCAGAAAAATGGCTCGATAGAACAGATTTATGGCAGGTCAAGGTCAAGGTCAGAGACTGACCTTTACAGCGTACCTGCTGATGCCAATCAAAAGGCCTCGTCTCCTGTACATGGTGTAAAACTAATGGAGATGTCTTCCCGCCCTTCACCCATATACTCCCATCATTCACACATGGAGTCACCAGCTGTGATTAGAGATGATATACGGATGCCTGATGGAAGATTGTCTGGTTTAGTAACCAATAGTGATATTCCTGGAAAGAGCAGACAATCTGAACTCTCAGAGCCTGGTACTCTTCCACAACAGCCAGCCATTAGAGAGTTAGCCAGCATAGGACCAAGTGAAGCCAGAGCGTTTGGTCTCCGATCTGCTGATGATGTCGGAGGCTCTAAAGCTAGAAGAGCAGACGATCCCTATCTGAAGGAAAGGAGGGCAGAAGATCCCTATCTGAAGGAAAGAATTAATAATCGGCCATTAGAGAAAGGACAGGATTATTATGATGCCTTTATAAGAGAATCTATTCAGAAAAAACCAGAGAGGAAAATATTTCAAGACAGTATGATATACAGCCAAGTAATCCAAGAGAATCACGCCCTTATGTAGACCAGCTGAAACGGGATGATAGCGACATCTACCCAATCCAACGTAGTGAGAACAATACTGATCAGAGATGGACAGCTACACATGAGGCAAGAAGGTCCTACTCTCCTGTAATGGAAACCAGAAGATCGGTGTCACCTGGTTACGGCACAGGACGGAGTTTGTCTCCTGATGACAAAGGAGTCATGCATGTTGATGATGATGGACAGATATTCAGGGAGATGCCAAAGGTATTCTTTTTGTAGTTTAACCTTTTTGCTGCCACATAAATATTGTGTGTCATCTACCAGCAACATGCCACCCACACATACACAAACACACACACACTCTTCCACAGAAATTTAAAAAAAAAAATGAGTTGAAAACATTGAAATGGAGAAATTAATTCCTGTCTAATTGTATTCACTTTTGTACTACATGATTAATACTCAATAATGTTGAGTGGGGCACTTTGGAAAATTTTTATGTCACAAATTTCCAGAATAACATCATATCATTTTTATGAGAAAAATGTGAACTAATATGATTTTATAACCAATGTAAAACTTTTAGTGGGTATCACATTATACAGTGGCAAATCTCATTGGTCACTGTTTAGGATTAAAAAAGAAAAACTGCATTAAAAATAAAAGCCTGCACATGTCCTTTGAAAAGAAAAACAAATTATTGGCTTTAATGCTTAAACTTTAGGGGGTATCACATGGTACATGGACAAAACCCATTGACCAACTCATCAAAAGTAAAAATAAATAACTGAATTTTAAAACAAATTTTATTAAATTACTATGATAAATAATTTTTTTTGTCTGTTACTGGGTTTAAGAATAAAGGTACATGAGTGTGTTTGTACCTTCAAGCATTTCCTGTTCTTGATCAGGACCTAATGGGTAAATTATGGTTTTATTTAGCACTGTAGCCTTGTAGTTAAAGAATACAAATAACAGTTAGTAATTATATTACAGGTCCCTGACATGGAATTCGAAGAAGAAATTGTACGAGAAAGAGACAGATTGAAGGCTGAACAGATAAGAAGAATGGGAAAAATTACCAAGAAACTTTTAACAGGGTAAATAGTGCTGAAAATAATAAAATCAAGCCTTGACAAGGAAGTTTGAAGTAATTTACTTCAGGTTTATATTTGAATTGATAAAAATTTGTGTGAAGGGACGGACTACTGCCTGCAATATTAGTAGGATAGTTAGAGCCTTACCAACAGAACTTTAACCACAGCACTCGTTACTATTTTGTCATTATCCAAAGTGGAGAGTTTTATACCCTGATGTCTCAAAATATATGTAGACAGTCCAACCTACCTTGAAGGTCACCTCTATATAAGGACCACCTTCTTATAAAGGCTTGTAAAATTGTATCCCAATTGTTCTTTATTCATCTTATTTGAACCTGTATTTAAAGGCCATCTGCCCATAAAGGCCACTTTTACTGGTTCTCTTGGGTGGCTTATATAGACAAGTTTGACTGTATCTTATTACCTTGTTATAGAGGGGTTCTTGGTGGCCAAGTGCCACAATTTAAAAAAGCATTTCCATCCAAAACCAGCTATTATTTACCATAGTCCATTTCTTGTATTTTAGGCATTTATCTGAAGATAGTCATGAAATTGGATCTGAGGTCGATGATATGCCATTAAGTGGTAGAGCTAAGGCACTTCAAGAGAGATTGGAGGGACAAGAGGCTGTACCACCTAACATTAACGACATGTGGGAACGATTTCAAGAACTCAATCAAAATGATAGCGAAACTAGCTTAAATGCAAGCAGAATGGAAACCTTAGCAAATCTGTTGAAAAATCCAACCAGACATTTAGTTCAGAAATACCTGGACGATCGTGATTATGAGCGTTATAAAGAAAAACAATTACTACAGGAACTTGTTGAGCTGGATAGACAACAGCGTAAATATGAAAAAGATCGCAGACCTAAAGAACCTGTTTCCATGGAGGAAGAACGTCTCGGTCGTGAAATAGACAGAAAACGACAGGAACTACAATATAGGCGGCAGCAGTACTCCGAGGAAGAAAGTAACGGAAGTTACGCTGAGATATTAGCCAGAAATGAAAGACAGAAAATAGAAAATGATAGAAAGAAAAAAGAAAAAAATACAGTGAACAAAAGTTCTAAGAAGAAAAAAATAGATAAGTTAGGTGACAGTGCTGACACTTTGTTTTCTATACCCGAGGATGTGAGCTTTGAAATGTCTGACGATAATAAGACTAATGAGTCAACCATGATGTTGAAGAGAAAACACGAGCGACACCAACATGTGATTGATCCTCTTATGAGCAAACTAAAAAATAAAGTACAAAGACAGAGGGATAAAATAGATAAAGAAAGACGGAAAGATCTACGAAGAATGGACAAATTACAAAAATTAGAAATGTTACTGACGGCCAAACAAAAACAAAAATTGTCTGATAATGCTATCAATGCGGAATTAGAATATGTCTCGACTACCTCAACAACGATGACAACAGATTCATCATCCACGCTGGTTGATAGTGCTGCTGAATCTACGCTGACCGACAATTCCTCGGGTATGGATACGGACAGGGCAGCCATGGATACGACATCAACAAAAGACAGCAGTGTAGAATATCAGAAAGTGAAAGCTAGCAAACAGAGGCAGATTAGAGAGGCTTACAGGGCAGCATTAAAATCTGGATATTCATTGGAGGATTCGGATATGCAAAATGACTCCGATATTTTTCAAAAACCTAGGAAATCTAAAAGTGCTAAAACTAGTTCAGAGAAGAAGAAAAGTTCCAAATCAAGAAGCAAGAAAGCTGGGTTAGAAAACGATGGTGTGAGTTCTCCAAAGAAACGCAAAGATAAGGAGAAATATAACAGATTGGTACAAGCTCTATCACCTGATGAATATAGAGTTCGGAATCATTCACCAAAGAGAGACAGATCACCGAGTGGTAGACGATACAGAGACATAGGTACTATGTATCCCTCACCGATAGCTATAAGCCCTCCAAGGAGACGGAGACAGAAAGATGTCTATATGGTGTCAGAGGCCATACAAACAACTCTTCGATCACTGTCTCCATCACATGATGAGAGACGTGTAGTGTCAGTCCCGCTGATGTCGCCCGAGAGAAAACAAAAATCCCGATCACCGTCACCAGCAAAGTCAAGGTCACCAATTACAGCAAATAGAAGGCAGCAGTCAAGGTCACCAAAAAGACGACCCCCGACATTTGATACCAGTGATTATCAGAGGACACCACCTCCACCGCCGAAGTCAAAAATGTTTACACCAGAGACGCCAGATGATGATTCACAGATAAATCTACCATCTAGTCCAAGTAAGTTCTCTTTGTAATACTCTGTTGTTAAGAACTTGGTCATTTAAATGTTTGTTGTCATGTTGTATTTTTGTGTTTGATCATCTGTGCATGGTTGACATCCATGTTAAATTTATAGCTTTGTAGTGGTCTGGGGGCTCGTCTGACCCTGGGAAGTGGCCGACCAACAGGTTGGTCCCAGGGTGGAACCTGGTGGTTTCGATTCAAGGGAGTTGAATCGAAAAAAGGAAGGGAGGAATGTAGCGGTCTTGGTAGCTCAGTGGAAAAGCACTCGCCTATACTGCGGGAGGTCCCGGGTTCGATCCCCGGTCTGATCCTGCATTTTTCTCTTTCCTGTTACAGCTTGATGGACAAAAGTTATGAGCTGTGTCTGCTGCCTCGGCATCTCTTTCAGTATGTACATGTACAATCTTTAAAGTATTTGATTGTTTTCCTAAGACCCCAAAAAGGGTGCACCATTGCACCATTTTAACTGTATGACATTTGCATGGAAAATACAAAGATAGGAACATCACTAATGCCAAATTCCTGATGTGTCTTACATTGTAAGAAAAATTAAAATACATTTACCTCAGTAAAACCACAATAACTTCCCCATCTACCTTTTTGCCACACTACATGTATTTTGAAGTCCTGAAATTTTCTTTGTAAAATTCCCTCAGGTTATTGGTTAACCCTTTCACAGTGCCAAAATTTGAATGAACAAATTGTTGGGATGAATCAAGGTTTTACTGTATCAGCAGTTACATGTCGTATTACTTCACATTACAGAAGGTGTATCATGGTACATTCCAATGACGGAGTCCAAGCCATGGAGGAAACCCTTAAAAGAACAACAAGCCTTCGCCATTAGTAAGGAACCATGGCAACCAAAATCCATCCCGAAAGAAGCCTGGAAAAACATTGTTGACAGTGACATCATAAATAGGGAGAATACAGATACAAAGTTTACACTGGACCCACCAGGTCCCCGCTTCAATGTGGACAACCACTCTGATGAGGAAAATGTTGACCCAAGACTCAGAACTAAAATGAGTTTACAGGTACATTTGAATCTTGTTATTTTGAATGCCACCCAGGCACTAAAATAGTCTATATTTATCCAAAATTTTTAAGATAGAGATATTTTGAATGAATGCTGTAAACCCTGAAATTTTTGCGTTCATTTTATTTTCATGTAAATTCGCTACTGTGCATAAAGGCTATTTTGAACATGGGTATATTGCGATTAAATATTTAATTTTAATTTTTTGTGAAAATATTAATTATATTTCAGCACAGAAAAGAGAGACCCAAGTGGAAAAAATACGTTTTGTTTTAAATCGGTCTATGTGAGTGTGTACATACCATAAATTTTGCCATTTTTTTAAGAATATCAAAATGGTTAAGTATAAATACTCCCATTAGGTGCCTCATTATCTTTTGGTTATATGTAGGTCGACCAGGTGTGAATTATTTTACTCAATCACGCAGCTGAAAGGTAAATTTTTACCCAACATTCATTTGTAATTTGAGGCTCAAATGGTTAGCTGGAATACATATTTTCTGTCAAACATGTGATTTTTCCTATATACAGTCGTTAACCAAAACATGCAGCATTGACAAAAATAAACTTTTTAGTTAGGTCTCTGAATAATGAATAAATATGCGCTGTTAATTTTTGCAAGCACTTCTTTATTAAAACGTAATTTACAATATTCCAAGTTCAAAATAGCCTTTATGCACAGTAGTGAATCATAATTTTCACCATTATTTCATTTTAATATAATTTCAACGCACTTGTACTGACCATAACCTGATGGCACTAAAATTAATTAAAATGTTGATTCTAGTGAAAAATAACTGACTCCAAAAGTTTCCTGATATACACTTGTGCTTGAATTTTTTGTCATCAATCTTTGGTTTGTAATTTTTTTTTGAGTCATTTTCAAATTGAATGAACCACAAAGAAAAAAGGAAAAATTGCACATTTTATTTATTGAAAAAATATCCCTATTCCCAAGATCAGTTTGTTGAAGGAAAGGTATTTTGATTGTTAATATTTAGAATTATATTTTGTTGTAACATTTTGAATTAGCATACTTGCTACTTGGGGGAAAATGTGACAAGTTTCACCTACACTATTGAATCAGCCACTGTGATGCCTGTATTCTCAGTGCATAGAATAACTATGAACTTTTGTGGGAACACCTTCATTCCATCAAGATGACATAGCTAAAACAACTTTTAAATCATATTGTAGGGAAGGAAACCAACACCCTAAGGTACAATTGTTGGCTAATAATTATTCTAAGTGGATACCTTGTGGTATTCGGCAGAGTTCCATAAGTCAATTATAAATAAAATAAATAAAGTATGGCGCTCAACACTTAGGATAAATAATGGTAATACTTTTTTTGTGTCGACATGTTTCGGCTGCTAGGCTAGCCAAAACATGTCGACACAAATAAAGTATTACCATTATTTATCCTAAGTGTTGAGCGCCATACTTTATTTATTTTATTTTAACTTTTAAATCAGTCCTGGATCTTTGATTCTTTGTTTTATTTGAAATGAACAATCAAATACAAAACCATGTCAAATGTAACATAATAAATGAGCTTTGATATTTGTTGTTTTAGGAAGCATTTCAGATATATAAACAGGATCTGATTTCACGATCACGAGCCAGAGAAAGGAGGGTACATCTTGCATCAGAAGACAGACGATTGCAAAAATTATTGCACAAAGAGCGGGAAAAATTGTTTGCAGCGGAACAAAGGAAGAAAGAAGCTAACCCCGAAGCTCATCCTTATAGTGGTATGTACTGGTACATTAAGTGTGCAGGCTGATGGTTTAAGGGTTGTGGGCTTGAATCCCCAGTTGGGGTCTATGGTGGATTCTTGAAGAAGATGTATATTTCATATTGCATCATTCTTCCCAGCTGATAAATAAATGGGGTTCGCCATCATACCATCTGATCAATACCTCTTGGACATTTTGGAAAAACTTTATGTTGCAAATTTTTGGAGTAATATTTTACAGGGTTCTTGTACTCTTGTCTGCTTCTTGCCACTGAGGTCAGGATCAGCACTAGCCTGATTGACTAATAGACTTGGGACAATTTTATGATTTAAAGTAGCATATCATAGATTTCTGTGTCATAAGTCATAGGGGAGGGATATAAATTATGATTTTATGTACGTATGTACGGTAAATACTGTGTCCTCTGTTCTGATTTAAATTTGATTCTATATTTTACCTATAGCATCTACTCCTACATAAAAATGGCCTATGAAATATTGTCCACATTTCTTAGGTCTTGTACCTGTCTTTATACATGTATACAGGTTTTACTGTACCTATTAATGACACCCTGTATTTAGGAATATCTTATTACATACCTGTTTTACCCATTCTCTATAATATATTAATGATGTAATTATTGTAATTTATTTCAGAAAATCTCCACAAACCAAAAAGACGAACAATGACCAAGGAAGAAATGAAAGAATTAACAGAGAAGTAAGTCATAGTTATGTTTTTATGATTTTATCTAGACCATGTATTTACAGTTTATTTATCTTGAGAGAGAGAATATGTGTATATACATGTAGGTTGTTTTTAGCTGGTCTGTGCTAAATGCAAAAGAATTTTTGTCATATCCCAAGCATCTGTTTCAGCATCTAATGTTAAGTTTATAGGGTAGCCTCTATAAAATGATGTATCTATACAGGTGAGCTATCTGGTGGCCTTCTTGTTACAGCAGTAATAGCTTTGAATTTCAGTTAAACATTTTACTATAAGGATAATTTGATTTAATATTTGTAGGAAATACAAAAAGTTGCCAGAAGTTGTACACAATGAAAAACTAAGACTAAGAAACAATGAGTATGCTCTGAACAGATTACGAGCCAAAGTTTTTAACAGGGTAGGTAACATAGTAATGTTTATTATGTAGGCCTGTGTGTAGATCAACCAAACCTCTTGGGGCTAAGTAGATTGTAAAATTGATAGATTGAGAATTGACGCATGTTGGCAAAACAAAATGCAAAATCAACAACTGATATAAATGTTGTCATTGTTCCAGTTTAAATTTAAATTCAAATTAGGAGAAAATTAAATTTATTCAAAGTTAAAAGGGTTGATTGATTTATTGAATGAATGAATGAATGAATGAATGAATGGATGAATGAATGAATGAATCAATCAATCAATCAATTTTGTGTAAATTCATGAGATTAACAAGACAAAGAAATGAAACTATCAATAAATTCAATTTTGATGTGATATATTTATACTCTGACTACGGCACCTGACAACACGGAACTTATTGGAAGCAAATACAGTCAAACCTGTCTACAAAGACCATCCGAGAGAACCAATAAAAGTGATCTTTATTGGCAGGTGCCATTGTATACAGGTTTAAAACATGAAGAGCAACTTGGATAAAATTTTACTGGCCATTATGAGCAGGTGGCACTTATATAGAGGTGGTCTTTATAACAGGTTTGATTGCACATGTATATTTACATGTCACTACTTATAAAAAGTAACTTGCATAAGAATTTCTAGGTTTACAGTACCCTAGCTATAAGAATGTCACAAAGAAAATTATTATGTTAAAAGCAAATTACATGTATATTAACCATTCAGTAGTATTGCCATGGCAATTAAATAAATATTCTATTCTTGTATTTAATTAATGATTGTTTGACTATTTTTAAACAGAGAATACAGAACCAAGTTCTTCAAAAACCCAGAAAGAGATGAAAATGGACGGATAAAGATTACGGATAAAATAATAGATAATGAGTGCTAGTTGTCAATAGTAACTATACACTTGAACTACATACCGGTACATAGTATTCATATAACGTATAGAGCAGACTCGGAGATCAGGAACAGAATTACAATTGAGGTGTATATTCAGGCATTACTGGACCATTAAAGACTTTTGAAGCTACAGAGATGACTTAACAGTGCTTGTATATACATTTAGATTCATTCTTGAATTGAAATGTTATGCTGTAGTAATATGGGGTCTTATTCTGGTGGATATGTTTATTTTGTGATCGTTAGTGAGAAAAGAACCCACGTAAATGATAAACAATCTACATGCATATAATGTGATATTGTAGAAATATGCAGTCTTATTCTGGAAACTGCTGGTAGATTTTGGATATGTATCAATTTTTGATGTTAGTAGAATATAACCCACCTAAAAGCTAGAATATCAATATATAAATACCTGATTGAGTGCCTTGTAACCATAGTTTTTATACATGGATGTCATTATATCATTTACAGTTAACAATTCCATGTAGCTGCTTCAGTAGATGTATTCATACCAGTATTAATTTAAATGGCAAAATATCAAGTCATAATTTTACAAAAGAAAATAAATGCTCTATTTTTGTGGTGTCAAAAATCTGCAGTTTGATGATGCTCAATGTATTTACATCGTTTTGTTTTTAAATCTAGAATCTAGCTTTACTCCCGCATAAAGACTATATTTGATGATGATCATATTTTTCCCCAAAAACATTTGACCACAAATATAGCAAAAGTAAAACATAAATACATGTATAATCATTGTATTCTTTTACTTGTTAAATTCAGATATTATTTTTTATTTTGTGCACTTTTATAAGACTAGAATAGGGAGTGCTATAACCATCAACATATAAATAAATAATATTTTCATGCCTGCCAGGCCATTTATGAGGGTTGTAGATTCAAAAGTCATAGAGGGACTAACATTTGCTCTTGTAAGCAGATGATCTTGATGTAGACTTTTGACTACAAATTCAATATATCCTGATAAAGTAGTGTATTTATTGATAAAACCTAGTCTCCAGATATTTTATTTGATATTTTATGTAATAATTATTTATTTATGTATTTATTTATAATTGAATATATACATTTGTATATACTTCACAGCATAATTGTTACATTAGAAAGTTTTGAAAGTTGAAATATTTCCTGCTTTGAAGTTTCAAATTTTACAGTAAACTACAAAATATCCAACAAGAAAGTGTACAATGCCAGTATCCTCCAAGGAACACGTAAATTATGTTTTAATTGATGATATTTTGTCACATGTACATGTTTGATTGTTTTTTTGTGATCCATTTTGTGTTAATATATAAATGGCAGCAGGGATAACGTTTTACTGTACAGCATGAATTACGTTTTACCATACAGCAGGGGTTAGGTTTTACCGTGCCATAAAGTGACCTCATAAATTCTGAAATCCCCCCAAAGATGATAAATGGTTAAATATGTATTTTACCATAAATATGATTTTATTTACATGCATAAGTATATTTTTATTTATATATATACATTTCAAATTCTACCAAGTTTATTCTGAGGATGCTGTAGGCATTATCCTGAACGTTTCAGGATAATTAAAGTTTCGGGTTTTTTTAAGATACGTTAGTTGTTTTTTTTGTTTTTTTTTTTTTTTGTATAATATGTCTATGCATTTATTTTATATTTCATAAAAGTTAGTTAAGTCAGGAAGTTCAACTTTAATTACCGGTATTAAATTAATACCCTAGGAATTTCAACTTTAATAACTTAAAATATTAAGTTGAAGTTTCAGGGATTTCAACTTTTAAACATTAAATTGAGGTTCAAGAATAGATTTGTAAATTTGTAAATTAAAGATATATATAGGTTTGGTCTGTGATATTTTATATATACCCGTATAGAGACTTAAGATACTGAAACAATACTGACAATTTGTGTTTTAATGGACTTGATGACTTACATGTATTTTATGTTGTTTGATCATTACATTGTTAAGAGATCTGAATGTTCCTAGTGTTTTTTTTATGAAAAAACAAGTAAATATAAATCCCTGTGCTCTGAGGATCACTACAGGTTAAAACCTAAAAGGAACTTCAATAATTGGAACATTTTCATTTTCAAAAACTTGAAGTCAATTTGTGTTGTTTTATTTTTCTTTGCATTGTTATGAGATCTGACTGTTTTACTGAATAAAAATAATAGTATTGAAAAATGGTAGGAACTTAAGAAATTAGGAACATTTTTATTTTTGATAACTTAAAGTCATTTCATGTTGTTTAATCTTTGCATTGCATTGTTAAAAGATCTGACTGTTCAAAGAGTTTTGCTGACTGAACATACTACAGTATGGTAGGAACTTCAATAATTGAAACATTTTCGATTTTGATAACTTCATGTAATTTTAATGGACTTCATACCATAACTTGTATGTAATTTATGTTGTTAGGTATTTGCATTGTTAAAAGATCTGACTGTTCCAAGTGTTTTGCCGACTGAACATACTACAGTATTAATTAAAACAGTACAGGACTTCAATAATTGGAACATTTTCGTTTTCGATAACTTTTAGTCCCAATGGTTTATTTGCCATTTTTTACTTTTAAAAGTCCAAAAGATATTGTGATGATTTACTGCAGATTGGAACATTTTTGCATCAGTTAATTTTTATGAGTTTTCAAGTTTTCGTGTACTTATATTTTCACAGATGACAGACAATGCAAATATAAGTGCCTTGTATTAAAATAAGATAGTCATGAAAGGTTTATTTTTCTGTATTGCTACTCTTGCAAATCTAAGTGAAAATGTTTAAAAAATTATTTCCCATTTTACAGTATCAAACTTCTTAAATCCTTATTAAGTTTATATATTGTTTTGATTTTCAAACTTTTGTTGTCTGTCACATCCAATAACCATATGATATATGCAAGAACCGACATATTGTGTTATATATAATATATACGGTAGATAATATGTCCTATTATAGATTGATTATAGGTCCCAAGTATATAACTTTAGTTCTTGCCAGAGATTGGTTGTAGCTCACCTGGTCAAAAGGCCATGTAAATTATGTCATAGTGTAGCATGTGTGTGTCCACCCTTTATATTCTGTTGAATCAACTATTTATTTTATAGAATGTTTGATGTTGACCTTTATTGATATTTGCTTATGACTAGAAGATCTTAAAAGACAATTTTTCACAAATTTAAAATAATTTGATCTCTTGGATTCTAATAAAGGTATAGGTCGTTCTTGATCTGATGGCAATGTTTACTTTGATATTAGGTTGGTTGCAACAAATAAACCATGACAAGAAGTGAATGTATACATACAGTTCCTCGCTGTAATTACCTGTTCATGTAATTTGAAGTCACCCATGTTTATAAACACTCTGCTATCAGGCCATGAACGACTTATATAAATTTGGTTTATTTTGGTTTTTAATGGCAAGTGATCTTATGAATTTAGAAGCTTGAAACTTTTTGAAAGAAGTACACTAAGCATAGCTAAAATTCTGAAACAATTGAAATATTTTGCTAATAAAATTTACTACCGTTTAAGCTAAGAATGAACTTGAAAACTTTCATTAAAATCATTATCTACTATTTGTGCCAAGAGTAAAGATGTCTGGTTTTATAATGTCCAGGTGAGCAACAGGCCCTTTGTGTTACTAGTTTCACAGAATAATAGGTTTTTTAATTTATATTTATATACATATTATATATGGAAATGGTTGCAAGAGTTTTTATGTAATATGATGTGATTCATATTATAGCTAACCTTGTATTCAAATAAATGATTAAAAGAAAAATAAGTCTTTGTGTTTTCTACATTTATTGCTTTTTCAAGGATAGAAAGAAAAAAATGGTGTTTTAAACCCAGTTGAAGCTCTTTCAGTTATCTAGAGGTTGTCAGTTTATGGATAGTGGATTGAAGTAATTTTTTTTACCCCAGTCAAGAATCCTTCACTTATATCACGGTGGTCAGTTCTGGGGTAGTGGAGGAAACCAGAGTGCCTAGAGATAACCACTGACCTTTGTCTAGCTAACTGACAATAGATCTGTCCCAAGTAGGATTCAAACCTAAGACATGAGAGATTCTGTGATCTGTTAGCACCTGGTTTAGACCACTCTGTCACCACTGACAAACTTTCTCGAACTATGATCTGTTAAGTGGGATTTGAACCTAGGCAGCGAGTGACCTTGATCACCAAGGTCCCAGGTAGCTGTTTGATGTCTGGTGTTTTATATTCTATGGTCTGTTTTATTTCATTTTTAAAGTGCCACCTAAAATATTTCAATTATATTGAAACAACACCAGCTAGACAGAAATTCAGACCTTTGCAATGTGGTATGGCAAGCCTGTATACTTGTGTGTGCTATCAGACTTCCAACATTTTACTATTGTATTCTTTTAAGTGTGACGTTCATTTGATACAGACTATCACTCCTAATATCACAGCTGCCACCCATACCACGACTACTGTGCCAAAAAGCAAGGTGGCTAAGTTATTGCAAGGCATTTTAATGAAATTTTATTGTAATGTGGCACTAAGCAAGGTGCTCAAGTTATCTAGAGACATTATAATAAGGTTTTAGTGTATTTTCAAGAAGGTTTTAACCTCCCATGCCTTAAATGACCAATCTCTGTCTAGAAGTTAACTGGCTTCTGGTTAGCTATTATAATTTACTCTCAACAACAACAGTGTATGAATATAAAAATGCATTTATTTCGTCATTCATAAACAACAAATAATAAATCTTTTGACAGTAGTTTTACTACTATCAAATATTGATATTTTGTTAACATTTTACATGCATATGGTTCTATAATGATGACATTGAGTATAACATTAATAAATGTCAAGGTGTATTATATAACAATACTGGATATTACATAGCCATGGAAACAATAATTACCTGGAAAAGTATACTATAAATTCAACCATTGTCAGCATTCAATGGTACCACTTGAGGTTATTTTTATTTTTGGGGTTAGCAAGCAATGCAGTAATCTTGCAATAGTTGTATAGTCATTTCCATGGTTAATTAGTACAAACGGAATATCATGTGTTAACCTAAGACTGATGGGAGATAATCTTGCTATGAGCGTGTGACCATTTCCATGGTTACAAACAATGAATGTCAAGGTGTAAATCTAAGATTAACAGGAGATAATCTTGCAATGGGTGTGTGGTCGTTTCCATGGTAATGTTCGTTAGTTATAGAGCCTGTACTGGGAGATAATCTTGCTATAAGCGTGTGGCCATTTTCATGTTTACAAACAATGAATGTCAAGGTGTAAATCTAAGATTAACAGGAGATAATCTTGCTATAGGTGTGTGGTCATTTCCGTGGTAATGTTCATTAGTTATAGATCCTGTGCTATCATCCATTCTGACATCTGCTAATCCATCTTTTTGACCTCTCATACTCTGTATCTGCTTCAATATCGCTTTAGCTTCTTCTCGTGTCTGAAATAAGGAAAATGTTTACAGTCATATAGAAACTAAATATCATGTTTAAGCAAAATATCTGCTTGAAAATGGTCTTAAGTCTTTTTCTAAGAGTTGGCAAATACAGAAATTGACTACCCGGTGCTGTATAAGCTTTATTTTCACAGTGACAAATTTTTGCAGTTTTATATTTTATTGTTTTAATTTTGCTGGCTACAGAATCCAGAACATGTTATTTCCTTACCGTTGGCCTTTACGGATTCACCTGGTATCAGTATAATGGACTGGGAGAGTGGTACGCTTGTCTGCGGCGTACTGACTCTGTGAGCTAGCACGGTAAAGTCGCCCTTAGTGCGCGCTAGTACAAGGCAGACCATACAGCACACTCGCACTTCACATGCATACACAAAATTGTTCATAGATTAATCCATAGAGATTACTTAAATAGTTCTCGTCGCGAATAGCTGAAAAATTGCTGATGCGACGTTAAGCAACATTCAACCAAACCAACCAACCAGAACATGTTACTCACATAAAAAACTACCAAGTCATTTGCATGCTCAACTAGGAATATATTTGTAGCAAAAATAAACCATTGCGAGCTACATGTATACAGTATCATGTTCAAGTAAAAATTTTAGTTTTTTTTTAAAGTGATTGTTAATATGTCATGTTATATCTTATCACATTCAACAGAAGATCATTTAGACTGCAAACACAAAAAGTATAGTTTAAGTTTTATACATAAAACTAGAAAAATGTTGTAAAACATCTTGCCATCACACCTTAATATAATACAGACCGAGAAGTCATTGAAAGCAAACCAAGACCCTTTACACTTATAGGTACATGTATCTAATACCTCTGTAAATTCTGTACATTTCTGAGCTGCTTCGTAAGCATCATCTAACTGACCCAGTTTCAGATAATGTGTTGCTAAATACTTGTAAGCTTGACTCTGTTCTTCTGTGTTATAAATCTGAAAGAAAAACGAAATCCACAGCATAAGTATACAGCACACAGTTAGGGTAATATTAAACTATGTATTATTATATGTACATGTATATTTTATATTAAGAAGTAGGTTTTGCAAGGTGCCCACCTTCGATACAGTACAATGACATTTCTTCTTAATTAAAATCATATAAACTTGATTAAATTAACCAAAGGGGTAGTATTAATTGAGTTGACACATATGCATAAACTCTAGATGGTCAAACCACTGCGGTAGCTTAGTTGGTAGAGTGCTCGCTCTGTAAGTGGAAGGTCGTGGGTTCGATACCCGGCAGGGTCTGACCCAAGACTTGAAAGTGGGTAGTGACTGTTCTTTCGCCAAGCACTCAGCATTACGAAATGAAAGTCACGGTTCTTTCGCATGGGAACTTAAAATAAACGAGGTCCTGCGTCACAGTGGGCTTGGCACGCTAAAGAACCCTGCTGTATAATGCCATCAGCACAACGCACAGGCAAAATTTCTGCACCTTCGCCTATAGCTGGTGACGTCTCGATATAAGTGAAATATTCTTGACTGGGATGTTAAACACCATTACTCAACTCAACTCAACTCTAGATGTTCAATTTGCTGTCAAGTTAAATCTAGATAAAATTAAATAGATAGAGTTAAATAGATAACTCTATTATCTCAACTTGGGACAAATTGAAACTTTCAATTACCTGTAGTGAACAGGTAACAACAAAATACATACCCCTTCTCTGTTGGCTTCATTGATATATTCTTTGTAAGCCGTGGCAGCCTGGTCTTCTTCATGGAGTCTTTCATGTAATCTAAGATAAACAAAATATGTTTTGAGTAACATTTTACAATACAGGAATTAGTAATGTCCAATCAGATAAACATTAACATTTGATAATCATAATTAATCCATTAAAAATCTAATTACCCCCCCCCCCCCCAAAAAAAAAAAAAAAAAAGAGTGACAGCCCTGATCAGTTAATACCTGAATTAGGTTATAAACATGAAAATTTCAAACACAAGTAGTACAAAAGTATACATGTGAAACCAACAAATATTTCATTTACCTTGCTAGTTTAATCAATGCCATCCCCTCGACATCTCCAATGTTGTGAGCTTTTCTAAAACATTTTTTAGCTTCCTGTAATCTCTCTAATTTCTCATAAGATTCACCGAGAGCCACTACCATACGAGAATCATTAGGTCTAAAATTTAAATGTAAAATTATCTTAAACTAAATTACACTTGGCAAGAATTAATGTACAACTACGACATCAAAATTTACCTCTCAATAATAATCATAATCATCAAGTAATCAAAACAACCTGAGTTGAGTAATGGTTTTTTAAGTCCCAGTCATGATTCTTTCATTTATATTTAGAAAATTATGAAATGGCGGAGGAAACTGGAGTGCCTACAGAAAACCACCAACCTTCTGCACCTTAGACCACTCAGCCATAGAGGCCATCTAACTTTTAATGGACAATGTAGCATTAAGGAAAGAGAAAACTTTTTCCACACTAAAGTATATTACAAGGACCTAGATTGGATTCATGCTTGGGCAGATCCTTAAGTGTCATTGTGAAAGCTTGTCAGCTTACTTGTCAAAGGTTGGTGGTTTCTACAGGTATTCCAGTTTCTTACACCATCCCAGAATTGACTGACTCGAGATGCTAGTTACAGAATCTTAAATGAAGCATAAAGCACCATTACTCCAAGTCAAAATAATATAAGCACTAAAGAAATATGACCAACTTTCTGGAGCATTAAACACTATTACTTCAAGTCCACTATCAATATTATTTGTTACCACATCAAAAACAGGATTAGCATAATGAGTAGAAAACTTTGGACAGATTTTTACTAAACTTGCCTAAGTTGTTGAGCTTGTCTGTAGTAGTATAAACAATAATAATGCATCTTTAATATTTCATAAGTTTGTCCTAATCCATACCAAGCTCTGTAATCTCTCCTGTTAACTTCTGCAAATCAATATAAA
This sequence comes from Anadara kagoshimensis, assembly GCA_021292105.1. Taxonomy (NCBI): domain Eukaryota; kingdom Metazoa; phylum Mollusca; class Bivalvia; order Arcoida; family Arcidae; genus Anadara; species Anadara kagoshimensis. The sequence continues at coordinate 1,321,788 of CM037857.1, read as the reverse complement.
ACATGCTTTATTGTTTTGTTATTTCAAGGTGGATGTATTACTGGTAAACTAATAAACCAGTCCATTTCAAGTAAACCGAGGTAGACTTTGAGGTCATGCGAGCTAAAACAAGGTTTTATTTTACCATGATAGAATTACCTTGTTACAAAATAAAACTCAACCTCCATCTGACTTGCTTTCATCAAAGTCATTGCTGCTGAAACCAGTCAATGAAAATAAGATCACACATATCAGTCAGTTGAAAGTTTTTAACTACTTATTTACACTGAAGTACAAAGAATCCCATAGCAGATCACCTAGCTGTCTCTATATCACAACACACAGGAATTCAGAGGCATAAGAGAAGGGATGAGGGCGCGGTGGCCTAATGGATAAGACGTCAGTCTTCAAATCCAAGGTCTCTCACCGCTGTGAGTTCGAGTCCCGCTCGGACCACATGTGGGAAAGTGAACTGGTATCAGTATAATGGACTGGGGGAGTGGTACGTTTGTCTGCGGCGTACTGACTCTGTGAGCTAGCACGGTAAAGTCGCCCTGAGTGCGCGCTAGTACAAGTCAGACCATACAACACACTCGCACTTCACATGCATACACAAAATTGTTATAGATTAATCCATATAGATTAATTAAATAGTTCTTGTCGCGAATAGCTGAAAAATTGCTGATGCGACGTTAAGCAACATTCAACCAACCAACCAACATAAGAGAAGGGAAATTAAAACACGAAAACTTCAAGTTTTTGATAAAACTGTAAAGGTGGTTATTTCACAAATGAAAATTTTCGCTAGATTGCATAGTTGATATTTTGTGAGCGGCTTATTTTTCGTATTTTTGCCCATTATTGAGGAACGAAGCATATGAAACATTACTTACCGTTATTTTCATGACAGGAATTTTCGCTATTTATTTTTCAATTCGTGAATATTTCCACCACACAAAATGACCAGTTTTACAGTTATTTATATTACCTATGGCTTGTCTATATGACTGTAAAGCTGCTGATGTATTCTTTAACTCCATAAACTCATGTCCCATCAGTGTCCACGCTGATAGATAATGTGGATTTAACTTCAATGCTCGTTGGAAATATAACACTGCCTTCTCATGTTGTTGTCTTAGTGAATAATAATTACCTAGAAAAAAAATACAACATGAACTTTGAAAGTCTATTATCATGCATATACATGTATATATGCCCAAGGGTCCAGGATTGAAAATATGAATTAAAAGGAAATGACTTCCTTAAGGTCACAACATGTATCATATGAATATGATTCAAACCCCTGATCCTTAAATCTGAAGTCCATTGAACTATTGATTATGCACATATTTCCACAATGTTTGAGAATGAGCCAAGATTTTGTTATGTCCTAATATAAGTATTCATATTACAAAATTTAAGACTTCAATAACAAACATTTTCCAATTTGAAATTTTACATCCCACACAGTTTTTTCTGTTTTTCTTTATGTATACATCTATAATGTAATTTCCCATCAATTTATAATGCTAAAATCTGACTGAACAACTAGTTAAAATTTTACTACCAGTATATTTAATACACATGGCACATGATGTACTGCATCAAAGTAACATTATCTTTTGTCACTCTTCAAAGAAATATCTCACATAGTTTTTGGTACATAGAACTATGTTCAGAAATCTGCCAGGGTACATAAACGCATGTGACGTTTAGCGGTAAAAGGGAAGAAACTTGTACATCGCAGACAGCTAGTTACAGTAATCAAACACGGCTACAACATTTGCAAGTCACACAAAATACCAAATAGAAGTTAAAAAGATCCAACTGGTAACGTTTTGAAGGGTGACAAAAACTGGCGAAGGGTACATTCAACTTTGACAGGATACATGGGGCCGTGTAACCTGCGAAAGCCCTGTATAACTTATAACACCTTACATGTATATAGAGTTATTACCTATAACACAACAAGTCTCTACTCTATATTTATCTATGTCACAACATCTGTGTGCTAGATGTGCAAGGTCTGCCTTCATCTCCTGGAAAATTACAAAACAATTTGTCAAAATTAGATATTTGAGGAAGTAAGTTCAAGGAACTGTATAAAACTTATCAATGTATTCTAGTAATTATTTGATCATAAACAGCAATCAAAATAGGGCATGAACATGTATAACATGCCAACAGAAACAGTATATAAATGATGGCTATATCACATACATGTACAGTAGAACTTGTGAAAACTAAAAAATTGTATAAACCGAAAAACTTGTGAATATCAAACACCTGTCTAATATAAACAAAGTCCTGAAGATATGAATGATTCACTTGAGCCTAGTCGTAACTGAAATCTGTATGGGCATCCGTGATTGTCATAAAATATTTCTGTAGAAAGTAAAATGTTGGCAATATAGGGACTTAACATGGCAAACATGGCAATGTTTACACTGGAAGGGACGTTCTTGGTGATGTTTTATGTCCTATGCGCAACAGGATCTGCCATTTGCTTGGTTTTTTTAAACATGTTTAACCCCCATAGCGCCAACATTTTACTTTGTGCAGAAATATTTTATGCTAATCTTTGATGTGCAAACAGATTTTCTGTTCCGACTAGGTACACGTGAAAAATATCAATCTTTATTCAAATTATTTGATTTTCTATTGAAATAAATAGTAATTCACTGTAACAAACACACCAACTTTGATAGTAGGTTCAAATTCTGCTGGTGCAGATCCTAGTGGCAGGCTATCAGATAGTGTTGCAAAGGTCATTGGTTTTCTTTCTGGACATGCTGTTTCCTTTACTATCCAAGAACTGATAACTATGATGTTAGTGAAATAATCTTGACCAGGGTATTAACAGCATTATTCATTTTTACAATAAAACAAGAACTATAATCAATATGAAAAACTTTCTTTGAAATTCAACCACAAAACTAACAGCATTAAATACCTTGATATATAGAAGATTAGAGAAAATATCCATATTTTCTAGTCTATAAGGATCCATCTCCTGAAGTTCTGAAAACATTGACACGGCTAGATCAGCATCTGAAATATAAATCAAAGTACTGAAAGTACTGATACAGATTGATAAAGAATGGACAAGGCTAGGTCAGCATTTGAAATGTAATAATACAACTGAATGTACTGAAACAGATGGAAACCAGACATAGACAGAGCTGAGCTTCATGCAGGTCAGCATCTGAAATTAAAACACTTTAACACTGAAATTGATTTCCATTTGGGTCATCATTGAGCACAATTCACACACTATGTAGTGAATTATGTAAAAGTGAACAGTGTCAATTTTATGAACTGTTTAACAATTATAATTAAATTTCTGATGTGAAATGTAATGTTTTACATCATTATGACAAATTAAATAAATTATCTTTTTTAAATTACACAACCATTTTGATCTGTAATAATTGTTTTCTTTATTACTAACTGATGTGGAATAAAACTGAATTTCATAGATGTACTGAACTGAGATGTTTAAAGGTACAATATTCTAACTTCTCATGTTATGATACACAATTTACAATGTATATACATGCATGTGCACATAGAAAATCCATTCCCCACAAAGAATGTAACTTCATGTACATACCTCTCATGTTATGATACACCACAGCAATCTGAGATGTTATATATGTACACTTTGCAAAGCCATTCTCCACAAAGTTTTGATAAATTTTTAAAGCTTCTTCATTTAATTGTAGTTCTAGGTACACATGTGCTAGGAAGAGGTTTCTAATCCAGTGGTTCGGTAATGAAATCGACATCAGCTGAAGAAGAAAGGATTAAAAATGTTAATTATTATAACATAAAGCAGCTTGGCAGTAAATTTGAGGGCAGATTATGAAGAAAAACATACATGAAAAGGATTTTGGGTTTTCACAACAATGGGGGATAAACAAAGTGGCAAAGTTATAGAGGGGCATTATAATGACGTTTCACAGTATTAATTCTATAGCTATTTTCACATTAGTTTGATTTTCGCATGAATTTACAAGAAGGACAAAACAAGAAAATGAAAATTATCACAAATAGGTAATATTGATACATTTTCCTTGCACTGCAGCAATGGTCATTCAATGAGGCAAAATATAAATGGGGGGAATAATTTGAATTTGCAAAAATGAACTAAGCCAAAATCTCCAGATTTTCCATCAAAACACCTGCATATCTTGCCTGCTAGTGACATTTAGACATAGTCATAAGACACTCTGTACGCAGTATCCAGCATTAGACTGAAATTCTTACCAACCTGAATCTACAAATTTCAGCGCTTTCTATATAAATAACATATAAGAAAGTTTAAAAGATATTACAGGTCTAACTGAAAAGGTACAAGTCTCTAAATTTTAAAACCTGTCTATATTGCACGTAGGCCAGTTAGTTAAAAAGCTCTTCAATTTCTTTAAAAACATACAAAATGTCTGATAAAGACCTATAAAGTTTGTGCATTACTTACCGTTTCTTTATCCGTAATTAACATGGCAAGTTCTAACCAAGCTCCCCAGTGTAAAGGTTCTCTGTTAACAGCTTCTATAAATATTTCTAAAGCATCCTTCATCAGGTCCAATTTCTTCAAAACAACACCATATCTATAAGCAAGAGAAAAACACACACAGTCTTCATGTAATAAACTACATATATTTTTCAAAATTCAGTTAAAACTGATTAATTGATTCAGGTTTACATCCCAGTCAAGAATGTTTCACTTATATCGAGACATCAGCTAAAAGTGTAGTACACATGCACTAAGTAGCAGAAATGTTTACCTTTGTAGTGTGGTCAGGACAATGTGCAGGGATGGTGTTTTACGTAACATACCTACTATGACACAGGGCATTGGTTTGAAAATTTTTATTCCCCCCCCCCCCCACAACCTCAGTCAAGAATAAAAAACTTAATTTTTAACCCTGTGGTTTCATCTTCCTACAGATCAGAAGAACATTTTTTTTTTAAATTCTGCTTAAGCATATTACTGTTCACTTGTAAGTTGATTACAGCTACTATATATACTTTGCCATAATTCATGAAGATATCCTCAAATTGAAAACACAGTAAAACCCGTGTTATAACAACTATCTCTATGTAAAAAGCACCTGTCCATTAAGACCACTTTGGTTCATATTTCAACCAAAAGAACCTCTTTAATATAAAGAGCACAGTTATACATTACGTCAAGTGTTTTCAGGTTCTAGTGATTTATATTTCAATCAAAACCCTTCTATATAACTACTATCTTATATACATGTACATTGCATATTTTTTAGGTCCCATGGGTGGTCTTTATATACAGGTTTCAGTGTATATACAATGTACACTTACAAATATATACAATAACCATCCAGCTCTTTGTTAATGTATCTCTTGTATAATTCTGAACGTAAAGTTTTTAAAACTTCATTTTCCATCTTATCTGGTGGACCTTAAACAACAAAATAATTTAAATAATACAGTTCAAATTGATTTTATAACAAAAATAGGTGACAATTTGTCTGAGTCATAAACTTTATTTTTCACAAATGACTTCGAAGAATAATGTAGCTTGCTTTTAACTGTTTAAATTTAACTGAAAAACAAACTTTAACATGAAAGTGAATGGTCCATTTGTTCATACTTTGTAAAGGTGAGCTAAAACACCATGCAAAATTTCCATTTCTAGAAGCCAAAATTGCCACTGCTACAAGCTGCTAATTTATGAAAAACTTTTTCGAAAAGTATCCTATTTTAGCAAATTTGTTAAAAATATGAATATACTTTAAAAAGGACTTATATTTTCACAGATTTCAGAAATTTGGCTACTAACAAGTTTAATATTGTGGAAGCCTAGTACCATGCAATGTGGCAGACTATTTTATCAAGGAAGAGTAAATTGTTCAACATCATCTATGTGTAGATCTAGTAATTGGAGAAATTATCTTGAACACTTAAATGTTCAATTTAATGACAAAAAAGTCAAGTATCTGTAATATATAATGACTGAAATGTAAAATGTGATTGCTATCAACAGATTTTGTTTCCCAATATAGAATATTCTTTTTAAAAATAATAATTTCACAATTTTATTATACTGTGACAAACCTATAGAATCAGATGCGTTGTCATTTTTTCTTTTCTTGTCAGCCAGATATCTTGCATACATACAAAGGAAATAGATTTTTAAATGTTTGGCATCTTGTATGAAATACGCTGCTCTGTCATATTCTTTCAGATCAAAGTAACTTGTCGCTAATGCATACTTGTCATACTCCGCCAGGAAATCCTGTAAATACATGTAAATAATTAAGACACAAATAAATTGTCTGTGTTCCAGCTAGTCTGTTTACAATGGGTAGTGGCTGCACTTTTTATACCAGAGTCACTATGCCCTTATTAAGTGATAATGATGCCCTGCCCTATTTTTTGTTCTGCCTTTCCCTTTTGTTATCAGTTTTACCTTTTCAATATGTGGATATACTTTCAATATTTAGATATGACAATAACTCTTTTTACCTTTGTGCAGGAAAGATATCAAGACTGAATGATTGAATATGTTCCAGTCATGAATATTTCACTTATATCAAACCATAAAACCCTACTGTTTAAGTTGCAGAAACTTTTATCTTTGCAGTGCACTCAAGGCAATATGAATGGAATGTTCTTTAATGTGCCACACCTGCTGTGACACAGGGCCTCAGTGACTCATTTCATATCAAAATGTCGAGTGCTTGGCGAAAGAACAGTCACCTTTTTTCAAGTCTTGTCATACCCTGGCTGAGGTTTAACCCCACAACCTCCCACATACAAAGCCACATCTAGTGTGAGATGTCTTCCAAAGGATCATGTGACTTTCATTTTTAAATGCTGAACTATCTCAATTTCAAACTGGTATACATGGGTACCTGTATCCATATAAACATTAAATTGGGACATCATGAAAAATAAATGATTTCGCAGTTATTTTAACTATACCTGATAACTAACAGACTCACCTGTGTTTCTGTCTGTGTGTACACCTGAAGATCCATCTGAACAGACTCACAATTGTTGGAACTTTCTACCTGTGGATGATAACTAACAGACTCACCTGTGTTTCTGCCTGTGTGTACACCTGAGGATCTATCTGAACATCTAATGAAAACAACATCTCTGCTGACCTGAAAAATAAATCATAAATATACAAGTGTAATATTTGAAGGTTATTACTCTTCTATGGGTAGAACTCCAAAGACTGTTGTAGTTGCATTGTAGGGATAAATATAGACACTTCATTTATGACTATTGCCTTGGAAAATAACAACCAAATTTTTAGAAAAACATTGTATTTCTAGTCATAAAAAGCAAAAATTTACAACATTTTATAATTTCCATGCAATTTCAATTGTTCCTACAAGATTGGAGTGGAACAATGGAGTGTAACACCTTAGTCAATATTCTTTCACACATCCAGTTGGTAGTTCAGGGATGGTAGAGGAAACAAGATTGCCCAGAGAAAACCACAAACCTTCGTCAAGCAAGCTGACACATTTTCTCACATTAGGATCTGTCCCAAGTGGGATTCAAACCTACAGGCCAGAGCAGCTGTGATAGACAAGTGGTTGTATAAAATCAGTAAGCCACTGAGGCCCACACCTCCAAAAAGAGTTACTGTTTGCAGTTTCATGTTACTGATTACAAGAAATGGAAGATGTCCATCAATGGCACCTGGCTATTAAAATATAACAATTAAAATGATGAAGTCAGGATTTATCCGCCGACTGAAATGGACTTCCATGTCATACCACATATTCATACATGCCATATTTTTATGGGAGCAAACTGTGAGATTGGTGGCAATTTTAAGGGAGTTTTGAAAAAAATAAGGGAGGTTTTATGTAAACCTGTAATGCAGACAATTTTCGCGTATTCTTAGGTTTTTGACAACTATAAATGCTTTTGTATTTTGCCACAGCTTGATGTCTTTTTCAGACTTTGATCTTTTGTCTGAATTTTCATGAAAAATAATTTAGTGTTCATTACATTATAAACAATATTTAAAAGATGTGCATTTTGTCAAAACATTAAATGATAAAACACCAGAGTAGATTTTTATTACAAATAATTTTCTTTCTTTTTTCATTTTATCAATGAAAAAATTTATTCATTAGATACCCACAGTACATATTCAAGACTTTTTATTATTAAGCTACAAGTAAAACTAAATAGAAAATCCATGGGACACAATAAGATCTTATATTGTTTAGTACATTTTTTTATTTTTTTATTCAACTGTTCAATGAAAGAATGTGTTTATTTTTTATCTGGAAAAATAAATAAGTTACACAACAAAAACCTGCTTTCAGATGTTTCTTTTCCATAATCATTTTATTAATGAAAAGTTTTATTCATCCAAACAATCACCAAACAGAAAGTACTGTCAAACATGTGCTTCCAGTTTCATTTGTTTACTTTCTGTAGAAACATGATTATTCCCCTTGATATACTTTATACATGTTGGTTAACGACTATTTTATCGGGTTAAGAGTTAAAACATGGATGCTACAGCATGACTTTTGGTGGTCACTTCATACAGCTTTTTCCATGAAATTTGGGTATATTTAGAAGAAAAATAAAGAGATCATGATTTTAATTGCGTTATACAGCCTTCATTTAAATAAGGAATACATAAAAAGGTAAATTATTTCCATCTGTCTTATGCTATTCACATCGTTTTCCATCCAAAAAATTCCCTGTTCAGAAAAGATAGTTTCTCTCTTCCTCTGGTGCCGGATATGTGATTGGAATTTTTACAAAGAAAGAACAATATTTGTGTAATTGTTTATTTATCTATCACAAATGATAAATCTATACACGTGTATCTTAAATTAAATGACCAAGTACACCATGAAGGTGACAACGCATGTCCACTTGCCGATTAGGGGATTATCTACGGTACATTGCACACGACTTTGGACACTTCAAACCATGTTTATTCAGTAATCATCCCTACTGATTGGCGTAGCTTCTTTGAAAAAAAAAATTAAAGGGAGGCATAGCAATTTTCCGTGAGAAATCGATCTAACTCCGGGAGTTTCAAAAATAAACAAAAATCCGTGAGGTTTTGCCTCACGGCGTGAGATATGGCATGTATGCATATTACCCCACCCAGAACAATTATTATGGAATCGCATCAGTTGACATATTCCAGTGGAAATACCATTTCAGGAGTTGAGATGACGTCTCAGTCAAGAATATTTCACTTATATCAAGATGTCACCAGCTATAGGTGAATTTCCAGAAATTTTGCCAGTGTGTTGCACTAGTGGCATAATACAGCAGGGTTCTTTGTCGTGATAAACCTACCATGACACGGGACCTCGTTTACTTTAAGTTTCCATCCAAAAGAACCGTGACTTTCATTTCGTAATGTCTAGTGCATGACGAAAGAACAGTCACTACCCACTTTCAAGTCTTGCGCCAAACCAGTTGGCGTTCAAACCCACGACCTCCCACTTATGGAGTGAACACTCAACCAACCAAGCTACTGTGCAGTGGTACCAGTTAGTAGAAGAGGCCCACATTCAATTAAAACACAAGTAACATACATGTCTTCCAACAAGATTCGAACCCGTGAACCATTGGTTACAAGTTACTGTTGTCACACTGTCCTGCACTACAAAGCGGACAAAGTGTTTAAAGAACTTAAATAAGCTCGAATAGTTGCTACAACTATTCATACAGATCATGAGATTTATCAGAACAAGGAAAGAAATTCAATATTGGTATGGGGTTTTTACATTGTGGTTTTACCAGCTTCTTACCATTTTGCACTGTTTAGCAATCTTCGTTGTGAACACTGTGAGTGTGCTCGTATTAAATCGCATTTCATACGAGAAAGTTGGGGAATATCTGTCAGAGCCAAAGTTGAAATGTCCGCCATGATTTTAGGATCTTCACGTTGTTTACGAATTAACTCCCCTTGAAAGTGGTTGTTTTGGATTTTCAGAGATATTTTAACGTAGTATATATACTGATTGATTTATAATTCTTTTGAGATTGTCAGTTTTTCAAACTAATCTTAAAATGGATACAATCTACCACAACTGGATGTACCGAGCACAAGCACCTGTTAAAATGACTAAGTATACTCGGGTTAAGAAGCGGCGATAATAATTTCTGAAAGGGTATGTCAAAATATCCGGAATTGCCAAAGGTGATGGATCAGTGAATGAGAAAACTAATAAAATGCAAACATTTTCCTTAACTTATTTCAACATTTGACATAAAACTTTTCTTTACTGGGTCAGCATTTAATTTGCTTTTCTTTACTAGTAAAGAGTTGCCTGTAATTTGCTTTAATTTCTCCAACAAAATCATCACTGGTTTAATTGGAGATGTTCATCTAGTCAGTCATCATAAAGTCTTCCATATGGCATTTTTTGTGTTCTTCGCTATAAGTGACTAGACACCCCTAGCACTAGTGTTAGTGGTGTTATTAAGGATAACTGTCTTAAATGTTTTCTGAACCCCAACATATAATAAACTGCTAGTAAAACAGAAACACTTTATGAGGAATCGGTATGTGATCACAGGTTATATGTGATCTTCAGATGGCTGTAAATGGTTCACCTGATGTAAATGACCCACCAGATTACTACTTGTGCAGTATAAATGTTACTGTGTTATCCTTCTCATGCTGAAATTCAGTGTTACTTTTCCTTTCTGAGATTCTATTATTCTTTGTAAGTATCTCTATGCTGTTAAAGTTCTGATTGCAACCAAGTATCCAAGTGGTATTATAAGCATATGTTAACATATCCAGCGCCTTTCCACTTTTAGATTTGAATCTAACTCAGGATAGATCCTTGTGTAAAAATGTTTGTAAAAAGTTGATGATTTTTCCACAGGTACTATGGTTTTCTCCACCATTCCAGTTTTGACTGCCTTGATATAAGTGAGCAATTCTTGACTCTGAAGTAACACTCTATTCCAACCATTCAATCTATCAAGTCATCAATTTAAAGCTTGTCCCTGAAGCATCGTAGGATATAAGACATCCCCCACATACCATTCTATTGCAAAGTAAACCCCCACCATTATCTGTTTAGAGTTCATTGATATAGTAGCTTATTGGATTGATTGAATAATCAAGAGTATTTCATTTATATTCAGATATCACCAGCTATAGGTGAAGTTGCAGAAATGTTTACCTTTGCAGTGCAGGGAGGGCTCTTTAACATGTTAAGCTTGCTGTACACGGAGCATCGGTTTTTAGAGTGTCTTGCTAAGGACCTTGTGACTTCCATTTCTAAATGCAGAGTGCTTAGTGAAAAAACAGTCACTACCTTTTTTCAAGTCTTGGTCAGGCTGGCCAAGGTTCAATCCAATCAATCAATTTATCAATCCAAAAGCAGTTATTAGACTTAAAGTAAACTTTGAACAAATGCAGTGAAAGTCAGAGGTTAATCAAAAAGACCTTAAAACAGAATGTTTATGAAGCACCATGCCTTCATTTACCATCAGTGCATAGGGATACCAGTCAGTGGCGGATTCAGTAGGGGGCGTACACCCCCCCCCTTTATGTCGCTAATAATACATATTGTGACACTTTTTTCATACTATGATACAAGCATTTTGAATGAAAGATTTTTTCCTCTTTGATGCAGCTCAGATTGCACCAGAATGCAGGATTTTTGGGCCATTTTTTCAAAATTTTCTCGGACCCCCCTAGAAGGTTTGAGCCTTCGGTTTTCACATTATACACACCCCCTTTCTAAAATTCTGGATCCGCCTCAGCCATTAGTTAAAATTCCAGCATGCCTATAATGGCCTATATACATATTTAACTAAACACATTTCCAGTTTTTCTTTTAAGTTTTTATTTTGAATCCATCAAAATAGACAAAATCAAATTTACAAATATCTTATAACAAATAACAAGTAATGGTACCAGTAATCACCATGGTAACACAACTGGTAATTACTGGTAACACAACTAAGTGGTAATTACCGTAGTAACACAATAAATTGGTAATTACCACAGTAACACAACTAATTGGTAATTACCAGTACAGTACCACAATTAATTTGTAATTACTGGTAACACAACTAAGTGGTAATTACCATAGAAACACAATAAATGGGTAATTACCACAGTAACACAATTAATTGGTGATTAACAAAATCATATAGCAATACGAGAATGATGATAACTAAAGTAACCCTATGTAAACAAGTTATAATTGAAATGGGAAGCCATTTTAAAAGTGCCAACTTGGAAATCCATGTTTTTTCCCAACCATTGTGCATGATCAAATTACAAATAACTTCATCTAAAGATTGTTACTGTTTAGTTTCATAAGGAACTGGACCCAGTTGCACAAAGCTTAGTTAAAGTTAATCCTTAATCAAACCACAGCTAGTAAATCATGTATCATTGCACTAATTATGATTTTAATAAAAGATTAAATCTACATGTAATTATGCTTTGTTCAACTGAGCCCTGTTAACTATTTTTCAACAGACAAATTGTTGGCGTAAGAAATACATTTTGGGGACAATGTTATTGCATTTTCCCTAGAGACATCGCACAGTACCTCTACTAAAATGGAAGGAATTCCATTTGTAATCACAACTAAATTAATAGTTTTGACTGAAACACCTTAAAATTGTGGAATCATGCAATTTTGAACATGTCTGTAAAAATTATTTTTGAAAATTTACATACAATTTAATAATTTAAAAGGGGGGGGAGAACAAAAGGAAGTCCCAACATATAACCACATGAATTCAATTATAACACAAAACATCCTTCATTTCTATTCCAGGTCAGTTATTGTGCCTGGTAACTTACAATGAATATATTACTGCTCATTTTATTACCATAAAACAATTTTTTTTCATAGTGGCTATTAACTTTAGCTTTTCTCCAAAGGAAACTCATTCTGAACTGTTAGGTCTATGGTAAACATTCTAATGAGTGATAAACTTCTGATGACTATTTTCTGATATTAAAATGTTAGATGGTTATTAATGCTATGATGGTCGAATCCTGTACTGTAACTCCATGATACAATCCTGAAAATAGATGGGGGAAACTGTAAATCGGGTCCATCATGTTCATCAATTTTTCATGAGAATTATCATTTCAAGATCCTCACTTTAATACTTTATTTTAGCCTCAAAGGATTACATTGAGTATAATTGCAAGGGAATTTTATACATTGTTTTCACATCATCTTAGTACTTACTCTCCTGAATTTATGTAAAAATAAAACAAGTGGGAAAATTTCTTGATTGACAGTGGTATGTAAATATATTTTGTGGTTATTTGCCAATGTGCAAGCTACAACAGTTATGTATATAGGGTCAGTACATCTCATATCTAGACCAGAGATTTGCTATTTCCCAACACTTGTCCCAGTCAAGAATATTTTGCTTATATCAAGACGTCACCAATTTTAGGTGAAGAGACAGAAAGTTTTACCTTTGCAGAGTCCAAAGGGCAATGTGCAGGGACATGCCACACCTGTAGTGACACCTATAGTGACACAGGACATCTGTTTTAAGGTCTCGTCCGAATGTCCATGTGATTTTCATTTCTAAATACAGAGTGCTTGACGAAAGAACAGTCACTACCTATATTTGCTCAGACTCTGCCCTTGGTTCGAACCCATGACCTCCCACATACGAAGCAATAACTGTATATGGTAATAAATAGAAAGTCATCAACACACTGTTTTATCAATTTCATAAGCATATTATCCAAACTTTCTGATACCATAACATAAGGAACAATAAAATTTAAACACTTTCCGCATTTGGTCACATTAAGATGTTGAAGAATGGAACTGGCTCTCCAAATTGAAATAAAGCCCAAAATATAACCCAACATCTTACCTGTCCTTGATAAAAATCATCTCTCATATTACCCAGATTAATACCTAAAGCCTTACCTGTCCTTGATAAAAATCATCTCTCATATTACCCAGATTAATACCTAAAGCCTTACCTGTCCTTGATAAAAATCATCTCTCATATTACCAAGATTAATACCTAAAGCCTTACCTGTCCTTGATAAAAATCATCTCTCATATTACCCAGAGTATGATCAGTATCCATAATAACTGCATCTTCATCTAATTTATGCATCAAGTCAACCTTTAAATAAAAGCAATAAAACAATTCTGCTATATATGTATACAGTAAAACCTTGATTCATTGCCACCACAATATGTTAAGTCTGTGTTTGATGATAAAGTGAGGAGACTTGTACAGAAAAATATAAAAGAAATGGACTTTGGCACTTTAAAATAGTATGGGAATAAGTGAGGTGGCAAAGTAATCGAGGGACATTATAATTAGTACCTAATGTTTCTTTGTATATAGTACATGCATAAATAAAATAGTAAAGCCAATGGTTTTTTGGAGTTTTTTTTGTATAATTTTTTTAAAGAAGATTGTGGTTTATAACTGCACAAGTTTGATGTCTGAAATAATAAAAATCTTTTTATTTTTATACCGGGTGCCCGAAAAAAACCCATCCCAAGCTGAAAGCTTGACCAGCACCATACAGCCAAAAACAAAATCACAATATCTGAAGATCTAGGTATTTTTTTAAAAATATTACTTGGTATTTAATATTACATTCACCTGCATCTCTGCAGATCCATCTGAAGGTGTTAGAACTTTACACTCAACTCAATTAGACACACTAATTGTGTTATACACATTGTTTTTGAAGCAAAACATAAGGAAAACCACACTGACCAATGTCAGACATGATTTGCAACTTGTTAATTTTCAAAATGTGAAAAAAACATGAATCTTTGAGTAAACTCACAGTGTAAATGTTGTCCAGTCGTAACTTCTTCTTTATAAAATTAGCCACATTACCGACAGTAGCTTTGTTTGTGACTCTTACAAATCTCTTTTCCAGGTCCAACTCTAAGTCTAACGCGTCGTCTCTGTATCCCTCGAATTCACCGCTGAACTCCAGTAACAAGGACACAAACTGGGAGTTATAGTTCATTATTCCCCTCCCCCTGTTCCTCTTCATCCGTGGAGGCATTATTGGCATCGGCCTAGGGGGCGGGGTTGCAGGTGGGGGTGGTGGTAGCTGTAACTTAGGAATTATAACCTCTGAAACATAAAAAACATAAAAATAAAAGCAAAACTGGTTAAATTGTACAGAACTATAGTTTGTAGTTCATTATTCCCCTCCCCTGTTTCTATTCATCTGTGGAGGCATTATTGGTATCGGCCTTGGGGGTGGAGTTGCAGGCAAGGGTGGTGGTAGTTGCAATTTTGGAATTTTAACCTCTGAATCGTAAGAATGAAAGTAAAACTAGAAAAATACATGTAGAGTAGAACATTTACCTCGTGTATTTAATTTGGACAAGGATTTTATAACAAAGTTTCCTAACCTTCTGTTACAAATATGGTTGAGTGGTATTGCCATTGACTTCAAAGAAAGTTTCTGATTGACCACCACCAGGAATTGAAAATTTTATAAGATGATTTTCATCTTTTTCCCACACTGGAGCTGTAAAAAAATCATTACTAGAGTAGTCTTTTGGATGTTACTCAAAACTATATACATGTACTCTTAATTAAATTATCATACCTCCTGTTCTTCTTTCATGTTCCTCGTAGAACTCTTTCTCTCTTCTTTGTTCCTCTACAAAAATATAACAACAATTATTTAATGACATAAACATAATACGTCAGTAAATATACTAAACAAAATACAGTAAAAACTTGATTTATTGCCACCATGTGTTTTGTCAGACTTAGGCATTAAAACAAATGAGAGGTAATTGTAATATTTTGGGACTCAAAATTAGTTCGATGATAAGTAAGGATTTTGGAAGACATTATAACAACTTTTTACTGTATGAATTTATATCTTGATAACAATTAAAACACTCTGCAATCTAAAACAAAACCATGAATTTTAAATAAATATGGGTTTTTACGTCCCAGTCATTTTCATTTATATCAAGGCATCACGGGCTATAAGTGACGTTGTAGAAATTTTTAACTTTGCAGTACACCCAGAGCAATGTGCAGGAAGGGTTCTTTAACATGCCACATCTGACATGACACAGGGCATAGGTTTTTAAGGTCTCTTTCGAAGGACCCAGTGACTTTCATTTTCTAAATGCTGAGTGCTTAGCAAAAGAACTTTCACAACCTATTTTCAAGTCAGAAGTCTCAATATGTGTTCATTTTCAAGTCTTGGTCAGACCAAGCCAGAGTTCTAACCCACATCATGCATGCATATGAAGCGGGCACTCTACCAACATTTTTGTAATCAATATGACAGGGATAGGTACATCATACATGGTGAGATTATATCATTTTGTATAAGTTCTGTTTTTACCTTCAGCTACTTTAGGCAGTAATCTGTATACTATATCTTGTATTGTACTGTCATGTCTAAAAATATAAAACATACATGTATATACATCAGTTGTCATGGTAACCAACATTCATGTCATTCAATAACAACTTAAAATTCTCATAATTCTATGAAAATAATTTAAGAATTCAGCAGAACATTTAAACTGTGTGTTGTAACATTTTTTCTTTAAAATTACTGTATTTTATATACAACTGAATACAAATGTATGTAATGTGAATTTCTGCAACATACATGTAAACCTACATTATGTGTATCAATAGAATGTTTCTCTTGAACTGAGGTCAACAGGAAGTCAAAAACTTAAAAGTTTTTAAGACTGTTTTAAAAATGAAAGAAACAGGTTGCCTGGCATTATGGCCTGAATATATATGAGATTTCAAAGTTTCATACCTGGTAAAGCTATGTGAGAATTTTGAGGTTTCATACCTGGACAAATTCAGAAATTTTTTCTCCTCTTATTAATTGTGATTATATATACCTTATGTGAAAGATTTGAGGTTTTATACCTGATCAAATTCTGAAATTTTCCCCTCTTCTTATTTATTGTGATAACTAACCTTATGTGTACAAAAGGGTCTGTCGGATGCATTATGGCGTCACACGTTGGACAAGTCAGATTCTTCTCTGCGTGTCTAACTAAACATGTCTTACAAACTGAATAAAATATAAAAGTAAAATTTGTCAAAATATATAACAATAACTATAACAAAAGGAAGGAAACACTAGATTTAATATAATCCTTTAATGAGTGCCCAGAATCCCACGCTGCAGACTGAACCTGGCAAATCTGAATGATAAACATCTTAAATGAGTGATCTATCAAAAGGGTTAAAGATTCAGACCATAAAATCGGGCAATAAATCATTCTACTCTATAAGAAACATTCGCAAGGACAAAATATTGGCAATTTTCATAGTGACTCTTAAACCATGAATATATCTTCTCAGCAAAAATTTCTTATTTCCCTTTGTACCTTTCCTTAAAGTCAATACTGTAAAAAAATTTACCCTGAAATATTTAGAAGATCAAAACCGCTAATGTTTCTTCTTTTACAGAGTTATATCTACTATATATACAACAATACAACACTTTCAGTTTAAATGAAGTTATACAATGTATTGAAATTGTATATGAAATACATGTAATTAAAATGATTTTACTGTAATTCTATAGAATGAGATTTATTACGACACGCAGATCATGATAAGTGAATAAAATACCATGAACCTTTGGTACATACAGTCCAACCTGTCTTA
Organism: Anadara kagoshimensis; assembly: GCA_021292105.1. Taxonomy (NCBI): domain Eukaryota; kingdom Metazoa; phylum Mollusca; class Bivalvia; order Arcoida; family Arcidae; genus Anadara; species Anadara kagoshimensis. The sequence continues at coordinate 1,304,151 of CM037857.1, read as the reverse complement.
AAGGCCATCCCTATATAAGGATCACCTGCTTATAAAGGCCAGTAGAATTGTATCCCAATTGTTCTATATTCATTTTATTTGAACCTGTATATAAAAACACCTGTCCATAGAGGCCACTTTTACCGATTCCCTTGGGTGGCCTTTATAGACAGGTTTGACTTTATTTATATGTATGTACCTGGGGTATGTACTTACATGTGTGCATACATTCTGTTATGGTAGAAGCTTCATATAGATATCCACCACACAAGGCACAGGTTATATAAGCATTTAAATCACAGATATTTAAAATGATCGGCTCTTTTCTTCTACTTGGAGATTCAGGAAATTCAGCCAACTGAAAAATAAGATTGATTGAATGCTTATATGTTTGATTCACTGAATGGGGTTTTACGTCCCACTAAATATTTTACTTATATCGATAATCCAGCTATAGGTGAAGTGGCAGAAATTTTTACCTTTGCAGTGTGCTCAGGGCAATATGGAGAGAGGGTTTGTTAAAGCGCCACGCCTGATGTGACTTGGGGCATAGATTTTTAAGGTCTGAGTATCTTCCGAAAGAACCCATTACTTTCATTTCTAAATGCCATGTGCTTGGCAAAAGAATAGTCGCTACCTACTTTCAAGTCTTGATCAGACCACTGTCTGGGTTTGAACGCATAACTTCTCACATTGAAAAATAAGAAACCACAAGAAATTCTAGAAGAATATCACAAAAAATACTGGTGTTTTTCTTATATTTGTTGTTAAGGATGATGTCTTTGTATCCAAAGTTATGTAAACTTTGATTTTACACATGACGAGTTTAGCTTGCTAGACAGGAAGTGCTTACCCTCCCAGAGCATCCAGCTTCACTTCCTTGTTGGAAGTTCAATTTAATTTGCTAGTTTGAAAAGTTTTTACTTTCCTTTTCAGATTGTGATTTGGACATGGATTGGTATGCAACTAAAAACATTTATGAGAGAGCAAGAGAGAAAAAGAGACAATATTTTCACTAGAGCTCTTCTCAAACCAAACTGTACTAAAAATTGATTTGATTTCTTGATCTACATGTAAATATTTTGTAAACGGTTTTGTGACTCTGTGTACTGAGTAATACCTTTTGAATTGTGATAATACAGACAATAATGTACCTGTTTCTGAAACAATGCGAGACTACTGGCAGCGACCTCCTTGTCTGCATCCTCTGTCTCTCTGGCCTCTTCCTGGTCGATACTTAACTTACCAGTCTCTGCTGAAATGTCATCCATATCCTGAGTAATGAAAAAAGTTTTAACATATAACGATTGAAATTGACTTTCTTCAAATGAACCTATTTGTGTTCAATGGCATTCAATTGTTCATGAATACAGTGCAGGTCAAGACCTCTGATTATGTAAACATTTAAAACTATTATGATCAGATTAGGTCATGGAATGTCATTCTGTAACATAACACATTGTTTAACATCAACTGTTTGCAGTTCATTCAATTTGCTACTCCTTACTCTCATTCATAAAAAGAAATGAATACACTCAAAAAGAATGTTATTTATAAAATTGGATTTTTGAAAAATATTATAATAAAGAAACATTTTGCATTTGTTGTAGCTGATTATGTTCAAATTAATCAACAAAATACATGATACATTGGTGTTTGTTATTTAAATTCCTGTTTCGAATGATTCTGTAACTCAGAATATGTTGAGATTACATGGACCAATGCCAACACCAATGACTCCAATATTGAATCAAAGTTTTTATTGTCACACTGAAGAATGACTACCGGTAATTGCTAAGTTCATTATTTTGGATCGACTTCTAAGTCACAATTTTCAAAATTTAGATCTGATTTAGCAGTGCTTAATTACACATTACTTTCAATTACTTCAAATTGTACTTAATTGTAATTAATTACCATTACATTTTAAGTACCCAATGTCTGTTTAGCACGATGGATTTTGCCAGTGTACTACATGATGCCCCTTAAAGTTTGTGTGGAACTGTTATTTCCATAGGATAACTAGGTTTCCACAAATTTAAAATAATTAGTAGCCAAATTTCCAAAATTTGTGAAAATATAGTCCTTTTTAAAGTATTTTTCCACAAATTTGCTAAAATAGGTTACTTTTTGAAAGAATTCCTCAGAAATTAGTAGCCAATGGCGATTTTGGCTACCAGGAAAGAAACCTAGGGATAAGGAATCACAGGCGTTGATGTTTTCCCGTAGAAACAACAGTATTGCAGGAATTTATGACATTAACGTTTTCCATACATTCCGCACAAACGTTAAGACTAAGAGATAATAGTATTGATCATGTGGTACTTCGGTGAAATCAATTGCATCCTTAATTTTGAACCTTTTAAACAATATTTTAATTTACCTGTTTTTTCTCTTCAGCTAGAGTCGGAGTTTCTGAATCTTCTGCATTAGGAAATGATGTACTTGTGTTTTCATTGGAACAGCCTGGTATTTCTCCAGAGAAACCAGGGTGTGATGAGTTAGTGTTTTCCTCCGAGTATGGTAGTGGAGTGCCTGTATTTTCCCTAGAACAGCTAGGTTGTTCCAAATCGAGCGCTGGACTACAAGAACGACTGTCAGTGTGAATTCCAGCCATGAAATCAATGTCAAACAAATGTTCTTCTTTTTTTATCATGGTGGGCACTGCGCCGTCCTTTAGGCGTCTTCTACAAGGTAGTCCAGTCTCTTCCTTCAATACAAAGTTAGTGCCGTAACTGTCTTCAGTGAAGTGATTACTACAGATATGCGACACCTCTGCGGGACCGTTCCAATTTGGATTATGGGATTTAACAAAGTCTATCCATGCTTGTTTAGTTCTATTATCATCAGGGAACTTATGTAAGGCTACTCCACATTTTCTTGTTTTTAAACACGATAAAATCACACAGCGCTTGACCATGATCTATGGATCTATCAGAATATAATCAGTCTTTATCCAACATTGTTAGTAATGGATGATCCACTTCCATTATAGTAGATTATATCAGTAGCTGAAATAAAGATTGAATGATTGATTAAATACGGTTATACGTTCCAGTCTAGAATATTTCACTTATATTAAGATGTCACCAGCTATAAGTGAAGCAGCAGAAATTTTTACCTTTGCAGTGCACTCAGAGCACAAGATTTCCGGTTCTCTTCTGAAGGACACTGTGACTTTCATTTCTAAATGCAAAGTGCAAGGTGACCAAGACTTTAAATAGGTAGTGACTGTTCTTTCACCCAGCACTCTGCATTTAGAAATGAAAGTCACAGGATTCTTCGGAAAAGAACTTAAAAACTGATGCCATGTGTCACAGCAGGCAAGGAAAATTAAAGACCTTTTCTTGCACATTGTCCTAAGTGCACTGCAAAGGTAAAAATTTCTGCCACTTCACCTGTAGCTGTCGACGTTTCGATACAAGTGAAATATTCTTGACTGGGACATCAATTCACAAGTGAACAGGCGATAATGGGTCAAACTACCTACAGTACAGGTGTACCTCCAATAAAACCTGGCCTCTCTTCCAATAAAATTACACAAAACAACCAAGACAATCCACTAAACCGTTTTTGATTTCGTTGCAAAACTACAAGTGACAAAACATCTACTAAAAAAGGGGGATTTTTTGCATTCAGTTTTATGAAATGAGGTTGAATTTTAAACCACACTATAATCAGTCTACTTTAAATACCATGCAAAAAGAACTGCATTCAATAATATTTGTTTTTTCCTTCGCCTCTGACTCTGCCGGGCTGTGTCTTCTCACAAGAAAATAATTTGGATGATCACCCCTAAAAACGCGATAACGTCGAATGATTTCACGATTCAATACGACGAGAATATACTCGGGTTAATTTTCATCGTCCAATCAAAAATGGTGATTGCGGTAAAGCTGTAAGATGGTAAGAGAAACACGTGGTGTATTTTTAATTATAAACCCTGCAGAAATACTACTCGTTATTTACACATTATACGAAAATTTATAAATAATCACAAAAGGAACAATGGTTATCGAGCTAACGAAACTATTGCCACGTAAAATAATTGTTTTAGAATGTAAATAAAAACATGTTTACAAGGGGGGGGGATGTAAATGCAGCCAGACATTCAACTTGTGACAATTATCAAAATAAACACTTTAACGGTTTATGTCTATTTTATCTTTAAATGCTAATAACATTGGTTATTGTGTGACAAAGATCGTAAAGTATTTTTCAAGCAAATTTTCCTAGATAATAATCTGTCTTGGATTAAGTTTACGTGAAAGTTGTAGCACTCCAAATGTGCTTCAGTGGGATGGATTGGACTCGTGGAGCTCTGCACACCAGTCAAGATTCTTTCACTTATATGAACATGATGAAGTGGATCAGTTCCAGGATAGTGAAGGAAACCGGAATACCTGGAGTAAACCATGCATGGCCACCAGCACATGATCTGACAGACTTCCTAAACTAGGAATTCCAACCTGGATGGCCAGTGATTTATATCACCATACCCTAATCATACTTAAAACAACAACAATTTTTTGTATATATACAGTGATGTTCAGAAAATATTTCAGACCTACAAACTTTATTTTAATTTATCTGTTATTATACAACTTAATTTGTGGTGAAGGGAACATTGTGTCATATTGGAGACTTCATTATGACTGACTAAATGAACAACTCCTATCAAACCAGAGATTATTTTCTGTGGCAGAATTCTGATAAGCTCATTATTCTCTCTTTGATTTTTAAAGTGTCATTAATATAATAGTACCATATGTTTATTTGACAGGCACAGACATTATATATATTGTATGAACATGCATCTGGATATGCATTGTTCCGCGTTAAGGAGTTTGAAGAAATGGCGATGTTCCAGCCAGAAGTGGAGAAAAGCATCACAGACATCAGTAAATTCCAGTCCATTGTTAGACTAGCCGCGTTTTCACCATTTAAGAGTGGTACAAATGCTTTAGATAACATCAACAGCATATCTGAAGGTATATTCATTTAATTTAACACTTTTGTTTGCAGGTTGCTAATTGTTAGAATAACAATGCATGTGAGATGGCAGTCCGACAATGATCAAAACCAAACGAACCAATCCATGTCCATATCATAATCCCAAAGAAAAGTTAAAACTTTGAAACTGTCAATTGATATGAGAAAATGATAATTGATTATCCTTTAAATTGTAGGAATGTCAATGTACTCTAGAAACAATGCACTAAAGTACATCTACTAATAAAAATATAGTGGAAGCACATAAAAAATAAACTCTGGAATCCAAGAGTAAATGCAACTCCGGTAACTGGTGACATCTCAAAATAAGTAACATATTCCTGACTGGACATACATTACCCCCATTCAATCAATCAATCGAATACTAATTGGATAAAAAACATAAATTTGAAACATTTTTACATCTATTTGGTGAAACTTTTTTGAAGGCATTGATAAATTCAATAGATCAATCTACTACTATTTGGATACAAAAAATTCATTAATTTGAAATTTTGTACATCTATATGATTAAGACATTGATAAATTCTGATTATTATTGTTGTCTTATATTTTAGGACTTTTACATGATGACTTAAAGTTATTTGTGGAGACAAATGTACCTAAACCAGCCAAAAAGAAAGAAAAGGTGACCCTAGGTGTAGCAGATGCTAAGATTGGTGCAGCTATATCTGAAGAATTAGGTGTAAATTGTCTACATACAGGAGTTGTACCAGAGGTCATACGAGGTCAGTTTTCATTTTGATTTCAATGTCACCAAGATCTTGGAATGTTGAATTACTACTGAGTAAAATGTTTGTTACTGTCTTTGCAAAACTTATATTAAAAATTGTTATGGAGTTGTTTCCCTTTGTACATTATTTCCATTGTTGCTCAAATTGTCAAGATGATAACATTTTGTCTTGTTTTGGATATGGTTTGGGATCAATCAATCAATATCAGTTGAAAGTTGAGGAAATATTTCTCTCCCTTTGTCTATAAAATTGACAAATAACTGTAACAGTTTTCTAAGATGATATGCATTAATTGCATAAATTTGTAGTTGTATAAACTAAAAGCTACAGGGTGATCTTCTCAATAAAACTAAAATAAAATGTTGACCCCCCTGTATGAAAACAATTTTGAAAGACCTATTGGCCACGCATGGCTCCACTAAGTTTTAGATTGAACTCTGGACTAAGACCTAATATTGAGTTGGGGTCTAAGCTGACTTTAGAAAAGTAGTTGTAACAGTAATTAATATCCAAAATGTGTAAATATTTAGGGGCCCAGGTTTAGTTTTAGGAGCCATGGGCTACTTGGCCCCTGTTAATCCCTGTGTACTGTTTCAGGTGTTATGATACTACTTTATTTCATTTCTGTTTCAGGTGTCCGAGTACATTTTCATCACCTTGTTAAAGGGCTAACAGATAAGACAGCATCAAAGGCACAACTAGGTCTAGGTCACAGTTATTCCAGGGCCAAGGTCAAGTTCAATGTCAACAGAGCAGATAACATGGTTATACAAAGCATCAGTCTTCTAGATCAGCTAGATAAAAATATAAACACATTCTCTATGAGAATAAGGTAAGAACATTGTGAAAATATAAACGCATTCTCTATGAGAATAAGGTACTGCTAATATCAAGATTTTGTTTGCCTAATATTACCTATGACTATAGGTCATTTCTTCTTGTGAAAAGTTTCTTAAATTTTCTAATTTGACCAGAACAATTCTGGAATACATGAATTAATTTTGTGTCAAAAACTGTCTTGGTCCTCAAAGATGTTGTCTATTGTCATAAAATAATATCTTTGCAATGAGGTTACTAGCTAATGCGATTCTCACAATTTTTAAGAAATCGAAATTTTTCCAGTTTCAAGGATAGACAATTAATTTCCAAACTCAAATAGTTAATTCCCAAAGTCTAACAGTTTATTTCTACATAAAAGCTAGTTTTCCCCAAAAATTACAATATGTAGATTTTCGTATCAAAATTATTGTGTAATACTTTGTGTTCAAAAATCGATTATTGGTGTAAAACTTGTTGCATAATTGTGAAATATCAGAATAACAATTCACCTGTAGCTGGTGATATTTCGATATAAGTGATATTCTTAACTGGGATGTAAAACCCCATTTTATTCATAAATTAATCAATCTTTATTTCCAGAGAATGGTATTCATATCACTTTCCAGAACTCGTTAAGATAGTAAATGACAACTACATGTTTGCTAAGGTAGCACATTATATAGGAAACAGGAAGGAGTTGTCAGAGGATAAGCTTGAAGAACTGGAGGAAATTGTCATGGACAGCGCTAAAGCCAGAGCTATTTATGATGCATCAAGGTCATCTATGGGTAAATATACAAAAACTGCATAGAATTTAATTTTATATCGAGGTTCAATTTAACAGTTAAGTTAATTGACCATGTGTTATTATTGGACAGTGCTAAAATCAGAGATGCTTATGATGCATTGCCATTAAAATAATCTATTCTATAGGTATATAATAAATGAAATTTTGGTAGAAAGATTTTCCATAATAAAAAGAAACAAGAGGCTCATTGGGTCCAATGAGGAAATAATGAATCATATGATTATGAATGCTGTTTAAGCATTTGGCATCTGCATACTTGTTAATGCTGGTGTTGAAGAAATAGTTTTGGGTACAAGCATTATGATGTGTCATCATTATATCTGCATTAAGTAAGTCCTTGAAACTGTAATTTTAAAGAATTTGCTGAAAAAATTGAACTTGCCTGCATGAAGTGCAAAAAAGCTTCTGTCATGCCTCTAGCGTTTGCATCAGCAGCCAATTGACAGATCTCCGGTCATGCCCACAATGTTCTGACAAATTGCTGGCATGCTTGATTTACACGCATAAAGAATGAAAACTTGGACTGAATTGTGAAGTTTAATGACGTCACTGACACTAGTGCGTCATTAGTTGCCGTGACGTTGCTTTGGTACTGTGATGGCAGGCAGTGTTGGAACATAATAGGCATGGCCGGCAAAACGACAATATATGGCACAAAATTTCCGAAATGATGCATCCAAAGAGGCAAGGTATCTAGTGGCTTTTATGCATTGTATCATTTGTGGCCTGCTAGTTATATTACAGTTAATATGTGTCTTTTTCCTTTCATTTTAGGAATGGATATATCACCAATTGACTTGATGAACATAGAAATATTTGCCACAAAAGTTATTTCCTTGTCTGACTACAGAAAAAGCCTCGCAACTTACCTAAGGAATAAAATGGGAAACATTGCACCTAATTTAGCATGTTTAATTGGTGAACAGGTATGTATGTTAAAGAGATTAATAGCCTATCAGGGGTTCAAATTATGTTTTGTATTGGAAGGTTCATGACCTTTGCCTTATGTTTTGGAAGGTCCCGCGTAAAGTTTTGAAAGTCCAATGTCATCATTGAAAGATCCATGGGCAAATATGTTATCATAGAAAGAGTAGGCTTAAGCAGGTCCATGGGTTTTTTGCAGTCTAAATATCAAGGGTCCCAATGTAAAAAAAAAATCAAAAGGTCCTGGACCTCAGACCCAGAGAATTTTGAACCCTGGCCCATGTCTCCTAAACATAAGTCTTGGTTCCTAAATTTTACACAATTTAGCTGTTTGTTACCATCAGTATTACAACTTATTCTCTGAAGTGAGCTGGGCCCCAACTCAAAATAAAAACAAGTTTCATCCGCATACATGTAGCACAATAATACATGTTAAGGTCACCACAGAATTGTGGTAGTGGATTTAGATTAGTGCTATTAAATCATTGGCGAAAACTGCTAAAATTATTACATTATACATTTCTAACATAAATATGTTTACGGCACTCATAAAAATATAAAATTCTTGTATTTTTAAATGTACAGGTATGATTTGTACTACATTCTGATTGGTTACCTCTATGATCTTATTGCAGGTGGCTGCCAGGTTAATAGCTCATGCAGGAAGTCTCACAAATTTGGCCAAATACCCAGCTTCAACTGTACAGATTCTGGGTGCTGAAAAGGCTTTGTTCAGGTAAATTTTCTATGACCATATCATTTAAAACACCAGCTTATGGACAACAGATCCTCTTACTGTCTAGATTTGAATCCAACTTGAGGCAGATCTTAGTGAGAGAAAGTTTGTCAGTTGACTTTTCAAAGTTGGTTATTTTCATCTCTAGGCACTGTGGTTTTCTTTACCATTCTAGAACTGACCATGGTGAAAGAATTTGAATGGGGCATTTATGTCTGTTACTTCTCTCCACTCATACTTCAAGATTGTGATTGTGAGTGTCAGTGCCAAGTTCTCATATAAAAATTGGGTTAAAAGATTATAAATGTACTTGTACAGGTGAGCTACAGAGACCATGCATCCTTTTACTACAGAAATATGTAAATTAGTTTTAAAATTTGACTCTGTGTGTAAACATTAACAAATTTTTTATTGTAGAGCATTAAAGACTAAAGGAAATACACCTAAGTATGGTTTGATATTCCATTCAACATTTATAGGACGAGCTGGTACTAAGAATAAAGGCCGTATCTCTAGATATTTAGCTAATAAGTGTTCTATTGCGTCTAGAATAGATTGTTTTGCAGGTAAGGATATGTGTTCATATTCATGAAATCTAATCTTTTGATATTTTTCTCCATGCTGTTTTATCAGACTGCTGGGTAATTCAAAGTGGACCTGTCACTGGCTTTCATAGTCAAGGGTTGTGGGTTCAAACCTCACTCAGGATTTGGAAATATTTTGAGATGATTTTCATCTCCTGTCCATACTAGAGCTGTAAAAAAGCCTGTTGTTTGGATGAGACTCGAAACCCAAGTTCCTTGTTTCTGTGCACGCAAAAAACACCTCTGTAAAGTTAAAAAAAAGAGTATGCCACCTGTGGCTGTTGCAGAGGTTGCTTACAATTAGAACTGAGCAACATAAGCTATCTGAATAGCTTGGACTACTTTATACTACTATATATTTAGTCATTAAGTATTTGCAACTGTTAAGATGGCTTTGAGTTAACCACCCCTTGATAGCTTAGTTTTAGACCATAGTGCAGGAGTCCTTTAAGTTTACAGTTTCAAAATCGAGATAAATGCAAATCATTCTCAGGTGAGCACCCAGGTCCTCATGGTCTCCATGCAGTTTTAGTAGCCTGGGTAGCTTAATTTTAAGACCATACAGCAAAATATGTCTTTGACTTCACCCTGCATAGTATTGCAATTTCCCATATCATAATATTTCACTGGTTATTACACCTATATGAAAATTTCATATCATAATATATATAAAAGCATTGTAAGTAGACCATTGTTACTCTTACTATGTAATAATGGTTTGTAAACAATGCAACAGAAATTTGTATAGATATAAATAAAAACATGTTTAACCTTATTCATGTTTGAACAGATTTGTACATACATAATTCAAAATCCATGCTTGCCTAAATCACACATTATACCTCAATTTCTTGTTTAAAATTGATGTTTGAATATAGTAAAACTTCAATGCATTTCCACCATATGCTCAATCAGATTTTAGTTCAAGCTATTGTCATACTCCCAGCATCCGTGTTTGAGCTTTCTGTTGGCATTTGACACCCTCTTGTTTAAACTTTACACTGTATATTCTTGTGGTTAATAAAGGACAGAAAACGGGGAATATTATGGTTATAGTATACATTGCAGTAATGATGTCCACTCAAAGTGAGGAGGTTGTGGGTTTGAACCCTCGTTGGGTCTAACTAAGACTTGAAAAGTGAGGAGGTTGTGGGTTTGTACCCTCGTTGGGTCTAACTAAGACTTCTTTTACAAAGTTATTTAGAAATGAAAGTCAAGTGGTCCTTCGGAAGAGACCTTTTAAAAAAACTAAAGGAAAGAACCCTCCTTGCACATTGCTCTGAGCACACTATAGGATCAAATTTTCTGCTTCACATACAGCTGGTGACATCTCGATATAAATGAAATATTCTTGACTAGGGCGTAAAACTCCATTCAAACAAAGTTAGGAGACATATAGTACTTACTCCATTTTTGCTGTCAACATTTTGTCTACCACTTTTCTCGAAAACCATATAACAGATCTTTATGAAACTTCACGAGAACAATCTTTTGGTGGTGTAGATGTGTCATCAGCTATTTATATTTTGATTGTGCACAAGGATTGTGATTTCCAAGTTAGGTTTGTTGGAAATGGTATTTGAGTTAAAACTTGCCGAGTGTGTAGCATGAATGCATTGTAAGTAGACCAGTGTTACTGTTGCCATGTAATATTGGTTTGTTAACAATGCTACAGAAAATATGATCAAATAAATTAAAAATTTTCATTTGTTGAAAATTTTGTGAAAATTTGTTCAAACAAAAAAATGACAGTTAAATTATTTAAATTAAACGTGTATATTTGAAAATCATCATCACATATATCGTCGACCGTCCTAAAATCGAGAGCGTCCTAAGATTCGAGGCCATTTTTGTTTTCAGTTATTATACGCAAGTATCGTCTCTGCAGTGACGATTTCATGCATTAAAGACAAAATTTATGTATTTACTGTGAAACTATCCAGAAAAATCAGTTGTCTATTTTTCAGCTCTCAAATTCTTGTTGCGTTAGCAAATTTAGTTCGTTTTCTATTAGAGTCTCGAATCACGGACGGTCGAGGATATCTCAAATTTCTACCTTTGTTTAACTCAATTACTATACATTACATTGTAGAATATCCGACTTCTGTGTTTGGTGAACATCTTAAACAGCAGGTAGAAGACAGACTGAAATTTTATGAACATAGATGCACCACAGAAATGTGGATGTGATGAAACAAGCTGTTGAAGAGGTTTGTTCTTTCACATCCCTACATATAAAACCATGTAGTAACAAAATGTTACAATTTACTGGAAAAACATTTCGAATGAAGAATGTTGTATCCAAATATTTTGCACTTTGAATTAAAGAACTATGTAGCACTATTTTATGAAACATGGTGCAAAGCATCAACATTGATAGGGGATGTGCATATCATTAACTGGAGTTGGTTTGCTCATTTTCCTGAGAGTTATTGCCCTTTAAACATAAGTACAAATCAGAAAAGAGAATCTGCTGGTGGTCGATCCTAATTCATTGAATTTACTTGTTTTGTTTTATTTGATCAACCCCACACTGGTGAAACTTCATCGGTTTGCATGGTAAGATTAACTTTGATTATTTAGCTTGATTACAAATAGTCTAAAGTGCCAGCTTACAGACTACACTGCCTAAGTTCCAATCCCACTCGAGCAGATCCATGTGTCTTTTCACTTGACAAAAGTTGAGGATTTCTCTTGGCAAAGCAGTTTCCTCCACCATCTTAGAACTATTTCCTTGATATAAGTAAAAAAAACTTTACTAAGGCATGAAACACAAATAATCCAATTCACCATCACAGAACTTAACCACACCTATATCAAGTAAAGAATCTTCACTGTGGCGCAAAATGCACTTATTCCCCTCCCCTACCATCCCTTCCCATCGGTCATGGCTTTAGTTTCTTCATCTTTCCTTTAACATTAAACTATTAAAATGGTATGTTTGTTATTTTATAGGCTGTTGTGATTCAAGAAAAACTTGCTAAAAAAGAAAAGAAAAAGAAGAAGAAAGAGAAAATCTGAAGCCATGAATGAAAGTTCACAGGCAGAAACAACCATGGAAGATGTAACCATGGAAACAGAAGATGAACCACCAAAAAAGAAAAAGAAGAAGAAGAAATCTAAAGAAGATGAAGAAAATGTACCAGTTGCCATGGAAACAGAAGAATCGCCAGCAAAGAAGGCAAAGAAAAAAAAGAAGAAGAAAAGAAAAATGACTCTGATGATAGTGATTAAATGATACAATGGCTTCACAGAATATTCATGCATCACATACCCCACATAAACATTTTATACATAGATTGTTGGCAGGGCATTTATTTAGAATTCACTACTGTAATTTACTAGGCATACCCAGATTTTGGTTGCAAGGACCCCTATATAGAGGTTCAAATAAACTGAAATTAGAGGGATTGGGATAAAAAAAAATTACTGGTCATTAAAAGCAGGTGGCCATGATATTCAGGTGGTCTTTATGTCCAGTTTGACAGTTTAGCATTTGTCAAGTGAGATAATCTCCTTTGCAGGGTGTGAATTTACTGAGTATGATCATGTTGATAAATTGGTTATATTGTTTTATGCCTGTTTGTGCTATATGGTGGGTGGATATGCTTTTTTTTGTTATGTGGATAAGACATGTTATCATACAAACATTTGTTGAATAGAAACAATGTGAAAAAGTGACTAGTTGATAAAAGATATTTCATATTTCGGTATTGTATAAAATGTGAAGTATTTTGTACTATTTGATGAGGTAACCGTAATTTGTACTTTTTGATGCTTGTGAATGTGTAGTGGGTTGATAAAAGTTGTACGATTTGTTAAAAGTTAAAATTCTGGAATTTGTAAAAATGTTTATCATCTCTTTTAGAAAGCAAATGCGAATTTTAATTTATTTTTTTTCAAAGATTTGGAATTTATAAACATATTCATTGTTTTCTTTCAAAAAAGCAAATATTGAAAATGAGAAGTTGGTTGGTAAATACTAAATAGGAATATATGCTACTAAGAAGGTTGGTAAAAGTTGTTGTCTGTAGAATTTGGGTGCAAATTTTGAATTTTTTTAAATTGCTCTTAAAAATGTGTTCATTTTATAAAAATTGTATATACCCCATAAGCTTTCATAACATAGAATTATTTGTCAATTTTTTTCCCGATTTTAAAATTTGTAAATGTCAAAACATCATGATTTTAATTAATTACAAATGTAATTTAATTCATAAGAGAATTTACTCTTGTTAATTTCAATCATTTGTTGATTTATTGATGTACATACAAGCGAAAAAAACCCATTATATTGTTAGCTATTTCTGCATATACATATAATCATTATTAGAGAATAAATGGTAAAAATCTACCATAATATCTGTGTTCTGTTTTTATTACCAAGATCATTTTCGATTTCTGAATTGAGAATTATGAGCAATTCACATACCAATGTATTGTCCATTTTAGCTCTACCAACTCTTGAGACCACTCCAGTAGTTCAGTTGGTAGAATGCTTGTTTTGTATGTGAAATGTCATTGGCTAGGGTTTGACTAAGACTTAAAAATGGGTAAAAACTGTTCTTTCGCTAAGCACTCGGCATTACAAATGAAAGTCATGGTTCTTTCAGATGAGAACTTAAAAAAATAAGGTCTTGTGTTATGATAGACATGGCACAATAAATAACCCTGCTGTATATTGCCATCATTAAAACGCACAGGCAAAACTTCTGTTCCTTTTCCTATAACTAGCGATGTCTCGATATAAGTGAAATATTCTACACTGGGATGTTAAACACCATTACTCAATCATCTTGATTATCCATATACAAGATGAAGCAATACTGTCTTGCCACTCTTTTTTTAGTAAGACTTCCTTTTGTACCCCTGCCATTTAAATTCTATGTAATATTTTTGAAAAATTACATTTCACAGAAATGTTTAAAATTTCTGAAGTCATTTTTAGTCGAAATTTAAATTTTAGCGGTGGGTGCATATGGAAGTCTTTCCCTTTATTTACTTCTAAATATGGGACATCCAGGTTAAATGATACACAACCATGCTTTGGAGCAAAAATTTATGCATGTTCATACAAACTGCTGCTTCAACAACTCTGCCAGTTTGTAGCTGTTCAAAGCCATGTTAACTAAAACCATTGATTAGTGAAAAGCAGAATTGAAATATCTTGATCCTTATCACTGTACAAAAAAGTGAAATACATCTGCAGCTTTTCACCAACAAAATGGTAAAACTAAAACAGCTTTGAAACACTAGGATTCAATTTTGGTCCATGTTGTGGTTGTTTCCACTTGAACACCATTTGAATATTTAAATTATTTTAACAGATATTTTGGGGATCAAATCTGCATTTTTGTCCATTATATCTGAATACTACATTGCCATCTATAAATTACTATACAAATTGATATTTGCCATAGGCTTATATTATAATCATCATCATAAAAGAATTGAAATATCAATGTCTTTGCAGTATTTGAAATTTGGATCTCAAATGTAGGCAAAAAAATGACCAGTTTTAAACATGTATAATAAATTATAGATGGCAGTTGTAATTTTCTGTATCACATTGCACGATTTATTTATTTAATAAAATTCCACATCTTCAATATGTCAAGACATGAACAAACATTTAACAATCTATGAAAATAACATGCACAACATTGCTCCATCATTACCGATGCTGCCATCCAGGAAAAACCAGAGAATTATACAGAAGTTTTAAATCATATGGTCACTATTTACACGTGGATATCAACAAGTTAACGTCTATAGATAAATTCTTGGTCTTTTGAATTTGAAAATCTGGATTTGGTGCAGGAGTAAATCCATAAATCCATGCTGGTGTGGTGATCGTGTTCCTTTAAAAACAAGAAAGGAAGATTACCGGTAATGTTACAAGAATAGAATTCCTAGGTCCCCCGCCGGTCAAGCAGTATACTAGTATACTGTATAACTCCATAACTCATAAGTTCCATAACTCCAACAAAAAGTATCGACCAAGGCTGATTTTCAAACTTGACCAAGGTATTAGTAGTATAAACATTTGGTATAAATTTAATGAAAATACGTTAAAATTTGTAGGCATGAGAGCGCTTACAAGGTCAAGTTTTGAATAAAACAGAGTCATTATTGTGGTCAAAGTCTCATAACTCCAACAAAAAGTATCGACCAATGCTGATTTTAGAACTTGACCAAGGTATTAGTAGTATAAACATTTGGTATAAACTTAATGAAAATTCGTCAAATTTTGTAGGCATGAGAGCGCTTACAAGGTCAAGTTTTGAATAAAACAGAGTCATTATTGTGGTCAAAGTCCCATAACTCCAACAAAAAGTATCGACCAATGCTGATTTTCAAACTTGACCAAGGTATTAGTGGTATAAACATTTGGTATAAATTTAATGAAAATCCGTCAAACATTGTAGGCATGAGAGCGCTTACAAAAAAGTGTGACAGACGGACACACGGATGGACGGACGGACGCCCGGCATTTCTATGTCCCAGCTCCGCATTGCGGCGGGGGACAAAAATATTTTTACAAAAGCAATCCGAGCATATAAAACAAGAGTAAAGTGTCAATATGACATATATACCTTTGCTTCATTCATGATAGATTGATTGAATGCGATTTACTCTCCCACTCAAGATTATTTCATTCATATCAACACATCACCAGCCAATTTACTTGAAAATTCTTTTGAAGCTATAATGCATGATAAAAAATACACATGGAGCACATCACTTAGATTGACAGATGCCAAGGGCATTAAAACAATGAAACAGGTGCAATGTTGCTACTAAAATTGAGATCAAATTTTTGATAAGATGTTTGTAGCTAATTTAGAATCCAATCCTATAAGCTTGCCTAGAGGCATACTGTATATATATCTTGTTAATATCACTTTAATTCTCCTTTTAGTACAAAAGGTTTAGGAGCAGAAAGTTCAATTTACAAAGTTTTTTTGGTCCTGTGACCTTGACCTTGATATTTTCAAGTTGATACCCAAACATCCTCTTTCAATACATGTACCTCTTTCGATACAAAAGTAATATGGGCCAAAACAGTTCAAAAGTGCAATTTTCAATGTTTTTATAGTTCTGTGACCTTGACCTTGACATTTCCATTTTGGTATGTGGCACATTGTCTTTCCATACTGTATATATCTTGTTACTATCACTTTGATACCTTGTTTTATTCAAAAGTTAAAGCACAAATGAATTCTGGTTGTACCATGTACAGACATGGGTAACACTATATGCCCTGACCATATTTATGGCAGAGGCATAAAAACAAATATCACTACCAACTCAGTAGCCATAGTGGTACCCAAAACATGTAATGCGACATGTGACAAATCTTTAAGGCCACATCTTCAAGATTCTATATTCATTTTAAATGCATCTGGTGCCTGTTGGGGTTAACACAGGATCAATAATATATGGGTCCTTTTGATGTATTAAAAGAACTAAGTTGGGTCTGAACTAAATACAGTAACTCCTGTTATAGAGACCACCTGTCTATAAAATTAAACCTGCTATATAGACAACCTGTCTATAAAAGAAAAACCTGCTATATAGACCATTTGTCTATTAAAGTAAAACCTGCTATGGAGACCATCTGTCTATTAAAGTAAAACCTGCTATAGAGACCACCTGTCTATTAAAGTAAAACCTGCTATAGACCACCTGTCTATAAAAGTAAAACCTGCTATAGAGAATGCCTGTCTATTAAAGTAAAACCTACTATATAGACCACCTGTGTATTGAAGAAAAACCTGCTATAGACCACCTGTGTATTAAAGTAAAACCTGCTATATAGACCACCTGTGTATTAAAGTTAAACCTGCTATCGACCACCTGTGTATTAAAGTAAAACCTGCTATATAGACCACTTGTCTATTAAAGTAAAATCTGCTATAGAGACCACCTGTCAATTAAAGTAAAATCTGCTATAGAGACCACCTGTCTATTAAAGTAAAACCTGCTATAGACCACCTGTCTATAAAATTGAAACCTGCAATATAGACCACCTGTGTATTAAAGTAAAACCTGCTTTATAGACCACCTGTCTATTAAAGTAAAACTTGCTATATAAACCACCTGTGTATTAAAGTAAAATCTGCTATATGGACCACCTCTGTATTAACGTAAAACCTGCTATAGACCACCTGTCTATAAAAGTAAAACCTGCTATATAGACCACCTGTGTATTAAAGTAAAATCTGCTATACGTGTGTTCGAACGCTGGTCGGGTCTGATCCAAGACTTAAAGTGGGTAGTAGCTGTTCTTTCGCCAAGCACTCGGCATTACGAAATGAAAGCCACGGCTCTTTCAAATGAGAACTTAAAATAAACGAGATCCCGTGTCTTGAAAAGCTTGGCAGGATAAAGAACCCTGCTGTCTACTGTATAATGCCATCAGCGCAACGCACAGGCAAAATTCCTGCACCTTCACCTGTAGCTGGTGACGTCTCGATATAAGTGAAATATTTTGACTGGGGCGTTGGACACCATTACTCAACTCAACTCCCTAAAGCTAATATACCGGTAACTACTGCATAGGTTATTAAACCTCTACATGCTCTAGTCAAATTTAACCAATCATCAGGTGTAATTATACAATAGTTTCAGACACTTTCATGCTAATGTACATTTCAGTTAATTAAAATTCAATAAATGAACTTTGCGGGTAAATGAGTGGCCTAACCCTAACCCTAACCCCTAAAAAATCACAGTGACGGGACATTTTTCTATAGCAACACCACCTGTTACTATTTTTAAATAGTATAAGCAAATAATGGGAAAAAAGGGAAATAACGGATAAATACGAGGCACTTTCACTTGAAACAAGAACTCGAAAACAACATACCTGGCTTGCACACCCAGGGGCATGATATGCGATGTTCTGTTTACATGCAGGCTGTCTAATGGAACATTAGTGGGTAAACCAAAGCGCATTAAGAAGACTATAGACCTCTGGCAACCGAACTGACATACTTTCTCACACTAGGGATATGTCCATAATGTGGGATTCAAACCAAGAAAGTAAGAGGTTCTATGATCCATAAGCATGGGGTTAAACCACTCAGCGGACGCACCCTCTAAAAATTATCGGGATTGATTGAGACTGGTTGTATGGGTGGATTGATGATATAGTCTGGTGGAAAAAAAATTGAAATTTCACAATAGGGGGACATGAGTGTTCAAAGCTGGCAACATAGCTGTCTTATATCATCATAAGTTAGGGGTCAAGAATCAACCTGTTGCCAAGCTTATCGACCCTTGGTGTACTAGATAAAAGGTCAAAGGTCAGATAGTGGTTTTTTCCTAAAAATTAATCTTTATTAGTTTATAGCTGTCAAATATATACTTTCTGAGATTTAAATAAATCAAATAAATCTGTTCTCATACAATCGTAGCATATTCATGTATTTTAACGTTGACTAGGAAGCTAATTGAGACTGTTTAGGCTAAAATTTAAATATTTCAATTTTATTTTTCAAAATTCTGACACAAACTTCGAGATAGAATAAAATAAAAATATACATTCAACATCAAAGCATGAATCAAAATGCTAAAATATAATTCTTTTGCAAATACATGACTGTGATTAAAAGAAATATTTTGTTTAAACCCAGCTGATAATTTGAAATTTATTAAAAGTTTAAAATCAAAGTACTGCAAGTACTGTAATCGGCAAGACATAGTCACGAGAATCTCTGGAATATATCAGTCACATCTAACGATTTATTTTCATTCATCAATATCACTATATGTGGCATTATCATTCAAATGGTTCAACCAATCAACGGTTCAACGGTCCCATCGCAAGTGCATACAGCCACCCACTTTAAATTGTATGCCCTACATGTACATCTTGTAGTGCAACATGATTTATATTTACATTTCAGCAATGCATGACATGGTTTTGGTAAAGGTTATTTTCTCATTAAAAATCCCCTACTGTAGCTCAATTGGTATAGCGCTCACTCCCCGTATGTGGTGAGTCCTGGGTTCGAACTCTAGTTGGGTCTGACCAAGACTTGAAATAAGGTAGTGACTGTTCTTTTGCCAAACACTCGATATTTAGGACCGAAAGTCATGAGATCCTTTGAAAGAGATCTTAAAAACCGATGCCCCGTGCCAAGGCGGGTGTAACATGTTAAGGAACTTTTCCTGCACATTTTCCTAAGTTCACTGCAAAGGTCAAATTTCTGCCACTTCACCTATAGCTGGTGACGTCTTGATATGTCTGAAATACGTAAAAGACTGTAAAACCCCATGCAATCAATTAATTTATAATTTTCTCATTAAAACTGTTTTTAAGTCACATTCAGACTCGCACTAACTTAACTGTCCAAGAATAATCGTGAACATCAGGGAAATACTTAACTTAAGTCCAAAAAGTTAAGTTTTGTTCATGATTCTTTGACCTGTAATTGTCTTAGAAAAGTTAAAGTTCAAAGTAAGATTTAAGCAAACAAAATAATAATAATAATAATAAGTTTAATTTGTGAAAAAACTCAGATTTAAGTATAAAAACTAGTATTGTTCGTGGTCCTGTTGCCAGATGACAAGACACAATTAGTAACGAAAAGTTTATGGTGGATCACAAAACAAGGTCGTTTTGAGACACAAACACAAAAGCGACATTGGGGATGGATAGGTCACACCATCAAGACACCTGCCAACAATATCACAAAACTTTGAAATGGAACACACAAGAATCAAAGACACCTTGAGACAAGTTTCTGGAATTGAAACAGAGGGGGTAAAATTGCGCAGAACAGAGCCAGTTTGAGGCATTTTGTCGATGGACTAACCTCCACTAGGAGTTAAATGCATACAGTACGCAAGTTAGTGAGACTAGCACCATCCGTGTCCTATAGGTGACGGAAGATCTGGAACAAATACCAGGTATAACTAAATGCAGCCAAACAGCAGTTTAATAGTATGCACGTTGAATATGTAGGTCGGTTGCATATGATGCTGGGAGCAAATTTTCAATTGTACTTTTCCCCTGAGAGGAACAGTTTACATCGGAGATGAGAAAACCTCGCTAGGCACATTCAATGAAGGCATCTGCACTCACAAGTTCAGAAAAGTTCCCTCTTGCAAGAGTGGGAAGAAGACCTGTGTTCTCCCTGGAAACACGGAATGCTGTATTTAGAATGTCCAGAAAGTTAATTGACAGTCTTACAGTCTATAATTGCATGGAATACTGGGGGCTTATTCCTCTCCAGAGGTGATAATTTTATGCTATGAACAGGGTCGAACTTTAGATGTCTCGGTCTGGAATCATACTTTCTCATTTAAAAGCAACAGAAGAATAAGGTCATCAGTATCACGACAGACAACAACTGTTCTTTTATAGCCTTGCATCAACACCATGGGGAACAATTCTAGTATCTGCTTCCTTGTGTAAAGCTTTAAAAACGGTTACACTCCTTCCTCTGTATGAATTAAACATGCTGTCTGTTGGACCCCCTGATACCCTCAGCTAAGCTAAGAAGTGTCTTGGATTACTACGAGATCCTATTTGTTTTCTTGGTGACTGATAAAATCTTACCAATTTGATGGCAGAGGGACATTTTAATTATCAATAATTCTTCTAACAGAACGGGGATATGATCCTTTTTTATCTAGATGGTTTCCCCTTTTATGGATTAGTTGTCATATCTATCAAGAAAGGCTACATTTGAAACTTTATGACAAACGTGATGACTTCAATTTTTCTATTGTCAACTTTCCTTTTTTATGCAGCAATATACCTGCTTCTCCTGCTTATGGTGTATTTGTTTCCCAATTAATACGCTATGGTAGAGCTTGTTCCCACTACGGGGACTTTGTACAACGAAGTAGGCTGCTTGCAAATAAATTGTTGACTCAGGGATATTGCAAACCTAGGCTTATCAAGGCCCTCAAAAAGTTTTGATGTCTCTGTGTCCAGGATTGCCTTGGATATATTTGACGTCTCATAGTTCCATGTTCCTTTCACACAATTTTGATTGCACACGTGACGGGTGTAGCTAGCTAGACAGGAGGTGCTTACCCTTCCGGAGCAACCGGCCTCACTTCCCTGGTGGAAGTTCACGTGTCTAACCTAACTTGTCAGTTCCAAAGTTTTTACTTTGCTTCTGGATTGTGATTCGGAAATGGATAAGTATGTTTGTTTTTGATAATGACATAAATTTTAATACATTTATCTTTCGCGTGGATAAAAACAGTTTGGACGTTTCCTAACTAGCCTAATGTATTGATGCCTTTCCGTTTTCCCAATGCTACAACTAAAGGTTGACCATTAATTATTTTGGTAGTAATGTCGCCATGCAAACTTCTTCTTCAGGGATATTTTGAAGATCCGACTCGTTGGCTGCAGATAACAAGGGTCCTGGTGTATCAGGTATAGAAAGCGGCACTGGGAATAGTTTGTGTTTCAACAGTTCACTAATATTTCCACCAGAAAAAGAGAACACACTTGATAGTATTATACAGACACAGTCATTATACAGTCATTATAGCTAATCAAATCTTTCAGTACCACCAGTACTTTGATTTTTTTTTTTTAAAAGTGGATACTTATATAATTACGGGCAACATGATTCAGTAAAATTATTTTAACAGAAGTCTAAAGTTTTGTTAAACAATTTCAAATGCACAAATGTGTTTATACTAGTATTTACTTGCCACAATTAATCATATTTGTAAAGGTCAAATTTGTGCAAGCGTCTAATCTTATTTTTCATGGAAAACTTTGAAAAGATGTAACTGAATTAGTTGGATATGGCTTTCTATTAATTTGAAGATACCACTTACATATTTAGAAGACAAAATGTATAAAGAAAAACTTCTGTTAGCCACCTTGAATTTGTGTATAGGTCAATATGGGCATTTTCACTTGAAATTTGCACCCATTGACCTTTAGCTGCCCCCACAATGGCCCCTGGGTGAAATCTTGCTTGGCAACAAGCCGATTCTACCAAAGTAAAGTTCAAAGAAGGTTATGACATAACTTGCCACCTTTGAACACGTTGTCCTCCCTACATCGAAAAATAAGCGGTTTTTTCCAAATCCTCTACCAGACTAATATATAAGGTTCTATAAGCATGGGGTTAAACCACTCAGCGGACGCACCCTCTAAAAATTATCGGGATTGATTGAGACTGGTTGTATGGGTGGATTGATGATATATAAGGTTCTATAAGTGTGGTAGCGACATTTATATTAGGTATTGTATTATGTTTTATTTGCATGTTAATTTAGCACTTGCACTTCACTATCTTGTTCTTTTATTTCCTTAGTGGAAACTAAGCTTTTATTTTCCTTTCTGGAGCCTCTACTTTATTATACCTATATCTATTATACTTACCTTATGTGCAGCGACATCTATAACTGTCAATTCTAGGTATTTCATTGGCTAAGATATTCCCGGTGTTATATGAATTAGATCAGGGTATACATCGGGTGGAAGCCATGTTGTGTTTTAGAATGATGGAAATATATATTTGTGTTTTGTGTTAGTTTGGGGATAGATCATCACTTCAGAATGTAAGTACAGTTGTCTGTTTTGTCATGTTTAACTGTCTTAATTGGTTTAATGGTCATACCTGTCTATAAAGGTATCTTTTCATATACTTACCTGTTTCTGTTACTTTCCCCAAACACTGTCCATATACTGTCCATTGGTCATAAACATTTTATTATTATAAATCCCTAAGTCTTTCCTCTATAGCAACATATATTTTAATAGTCCAATTATATAAACGCCGTGCCAGCGCTTGAACATTCGCTGTGAATGTCAAAGGTCAAAATCCGTGTACAAGGTGTATAAATAGAACTGTGTTTCACGGTGTTATACATAGACATTGTAAAGTATATATATCGTATACCTGAACGGCGTTAATATTATAATGGTGTTTTATAGAGTTTTATTTTAATTGGTTGTAGATGGATTGCCCTGTAATATAATAGTAAATATGGTGTAAACAGGAACCATCTGAACAAGACTCTGTTCCATAAACAGGTATACATGTAATTTAATTAGTTTTACTGGTATACTTATGTTCCGTTTGTAATGTCAAGTTTTTAATAGTTTTGATGAGTGCAGATAGGGCGTAATCGAGGATTATGTCCCCTTGATTAAGCCGAGTAAGTCCGGCATATGTGAATAAGTCAAGTGTTGATTTGTCATACGATATATGACAAACAGTTGATACTTTTGAATATAGTAATGATTATTATAGTGAAATAATTTATAGTAATTTAGAATTACTTTAAATAGCGTTAATTCAACACTTTGTTGAATTGTATTAATATTTAGCATTTTCAGAAGTTGCACTCAATTGAACTTATGTATTTTAACTCAGTCTTTTATTATACATTGTTTCTTACAATTGTTATTTTGTTTCTTTGACAGGGTTGTGTTAATGTGCTTTGTTGTAAAGTCTCTAGTTATAGAGTGATTTGTAATTAAAGTGATTTGATTTGAAAGAATTGGATTGAATGAATTAGAAAATAAACAGAACCCTTGAATGTATTATGTGGTTATTTGTTAGTGTCAGCAGTAACCCTATTACAAAATGGCGCCCACGTTGGGACTATGACTATACAGATGGTTCATCATACAGTACAGATTTTTCGACGTTTTGAGGCAACCATATCTCCGTTAACTACCAGCAGTGTAACATGGATTTCGCGTTTTGACCGTGTATATTTGAGCTCATTAAAACTTTGTTATTTATGAAATGATTTTTAATAAAGTGCACATTGAATAAACTTACCTACAGTTTACATGGCCATTTGGTGTTGAAGAAATATTGAAACCATGGGTTAGTATTATGATGTATGTCTAGATAATTGTGTTTGTAGTTTATTTTGTATTTGTTATTTTTGCATTTTATTTTTGCTTTATTTTATTTTATTTTTGCTTTGCTTATCATACTAATTTATTTCAATTTAATTTAATTAATTTTTTTTCCTTAAATTTCATTATTATTATTATTTTTGTTTCAATTTTTCTATATTTTTCTTTTCATTTCATTTTTTTTCTTCATTGTTTTTGGTAACAATTTTTGTTATTATTTTTGGGGATAACATACCGGTACATGGTTAACCAAGGTCTTGCACATTGACATTTGTGAAACATATTGTGTAATTTTATTTTGATTTTCGCAATTGTCATGTGGTGTAATTATGGTATAGCATCATGATGTGCGTATATATTTGATGTTTAAACGCACTACAGTATAATTTAATTAAGGTGTAGTTAAGATTATAGCAGCTGCAGGTATAAACGTGCACATACAAATACCATTACCAAATTTATGTTTTTTTACATATTTGTCCCATTTATATCCCTTAATACCAACCATCTTATACATATACACCTATCTGGCATTACACCCATTCTTTCAACTACACTGTAGTAGCTACTTTCTTACTATACATATCCAAGGTGTTGGTAAGCTGTGGTTGTTACTTTAGTTTTGTTGGAAGTGTATACTCCAGGTGTTAGGTACTTCAGTTATCATACTTTGTTGTACATTTCTATACTGTATCCAGTCAGTTATTTGGTTGGTTTAGTGTAGTGGTTTAGTAATAGTTTGGTTGGTAGTCAATTTGTGTTGTTTATTAGGGGACATATTATCTTTATTTTATATTATTTCATACCTTGCCCCTTCATCTCTTATTTCTTGCAGGCTCCATGCTCTTTATACCTTGTACATTCTCTTATCTTTTGTTTTTATTGTCACTTATAGCACTGCACATATATTACATTGTTAGGTCTTTAGTAGAGGTAAGTCCTTTATACTGTAGTCATATTATAGCCTAGCATATAGCATTTTATTTTATAATACATGTAGTTGTACATCACATTACAACGCCATACACTCAGCTGACTTTGAGGTAAGTGTATAGTGGTCTAGTTCAAGCCAGTTTAAGTCAGCAGGTAATTTAAAGGACGTTCGTAATAACAGAGATAAGTGACATATAGCACCGGGTAATACAGGTGTTCCTATTATGTGGTAAGTCAGTATTTGTTGACATCAACGTTGGATCATCGTCAATATCAACGATGGAATTCACCGGACAGGATCAGCGTATTATTAAGGAACTTCAGGAAGTGATCCGGAAGCTACAAGCAGAAATTGAATGCCTGAAGGAACAGCTCGATGTATGTCAGCCATCAACTCAAACCGATACTTACCTGCAACCGGATTCCAATGATTGGGTCACAACACAGTCAACTTATGGTCAAAGTCAAGATACATCATCGCATATGTCTACAAAGTGAAGTCCAATGCTTTAGATGTGGTCAATATGGACACCTTGCCTTCAGTTGCAGAGTGCGGTTGGACCATAGGAGAAGGGCTGTCAGTTTTAGTGGACAAACACCCCGTCGATGTAAGGACAGTAAGCAGGATGTCTTAGATGGTCTAGTCGGTAGTGCTAACGAGGTTACAGTCACCATCAATGGTATCAGCACCAAGGCTCTACTGGATACTGGATCAACTGTATCGACTATTAGTCAGGACTTCTACAACAGACATTTCCAGTCAATACCAATCAGCCCACTGAATGATTTCCTTAACATCGAATGCGCAGATGGACAGTCACTACCATATGCAGGTTATATTACCGCCGATGTTCAGCTAGAAATTTTACCATCGGAGCATCCAAGTTGTATCTTCTTAGTTGTTCCCAACAGTAATTACAACTCAACGTCCCCTTGCTCATCGGAACCAATATTCTTCAGGATGTGATGGCAGAGACCAGGAACCACTATGGAGTTCGTTTTCTACAGGAAGCCAAGTTGGAATCACCCTGGTACATGGCATTCAGAACCATAACACTGCAGGAGAAAGAGCTCGAGAAACGGGAACACAGGCTAGCTTTGGTTAAGTGTGCTGCTAAGCAACGTGTTATCATCCCACCAAACAAAGACGTCATGGTTGAGGGTTACTTAGACAAGGAACTTCCGTATAGACCTATGTGTGCTATGGTTCATTCATCATCAGAATCACTACAGATCTAGATGTAGCTCCGTCATTAGTCAACTATACATACCACAGAACGGGCAGGATTCCAATCTATCTCAGCAATGTTACAACACAGACTGTAGTATAAACCCGAAAGCAGTTATTTGTGAACTCCAGCCAGTGAACATATTGCAAGATCAACCAACTGCAGATCTACAGGACAACGATGTATTGAGCCAGGTTAAGATATCGTCGGATAACATAACCCCAGAACAACTTAGAGAAGGACAGGAATTGTTGAGACGTTACCGGGACATTTTCTCAACCTCGGATACGGATATTGGACATACAGACCAAGTCAGGCAAGCGATCGATCCTTATTGATGACCGTCCATTTAAGCAGCGCCATCGCAGGATCCCTCCAGCAATGTACCAGGAAGTCCGTGATCATCTTCAGCAACTGTTAGCAGCAGGTGTTATACGAAGATCTCACTCACCTTGGGCTTCGAACATAGTGTTGGTCAGGAAGAAATCAGGACAACTGCGCATGTGCGTCGATTACCGCCAGCTTAACCAGAGGACAAAGAAGGATTCCTACGCATTACCACGCATCGATGAGATCCTGGATTCACTTGCGGGGAACAGATACTTCTCAGTCCTGGACATGAAGAGTGGCTATCACCAGATAGAGATCGAAGACTGCCACAAGGAGAGAACAGCGTTCACCGTCGGCCCTCTCGGATTCTTCGAATATGTCTCCATGCCGTTTGGTCTCGCAAACAGTCCGGCTACATACCAGCGCCTTATGGAGGATATTTTCAGCGACATGAACCTGGATATCTGCTTGATTTATCTGGACGATATTATTATTTTTGCCAACACGTACGAGGAACATCTAGAGAGGCTACATCGTGTGTTTCAACGGATCAAGGAATCAGGACTGAAGTTATCACCATCTAAGTGTACGTTCTTCACGGAAAAGGTAAAGTATGTAGGTCATATTGTGTCAGCAGCCGGTATAGAACCTGATCCGGAGAAAGTTGAGAAGGTAAGTAATTGGCCAGTACCGAAGTCACCAGACGAAGTTCGGCAGTTCCTGGGATTCATCGGTTACTACCGGAAATTCATCAAGAACTTTTCAAAGATTGCCAGACCTCTCACAGATATGATGCCAGCTCCTAAGAAGAAGAAAAGGAAACACCAGCAAGCAGATTCACAGTCGCCATGGATTTGGGGAGAGGAACAGGAGGAAGCTTTTAGGACACTCAAGGCCCAGTTATCAGCTCCACCTATTTTGGCATACCCGGATTTCGGCCTTAATTTTGAACTACACACAGACGCCAGTACAAAAGGATTAGGAGCGGTGCTATACCAGAAACAACAGGGACACGACCGAGTTATAGCATACGCCAGTAGGGGTTTGAATAAAGCAGAGAGGAATTATCCGGTCCACAAGCTAGAATTCCTGCATTAAAATGGGCTGTCACAGAGAAGTTCCACGACTACCTCTATGGACACAGATTTACCGTTGTGACGGATAACAATCCCCTCACGTACGTACTTACATCGGCTAAGTTGGATGCAACAGGTCACCGTTGGATAGCAGCTCTAGCTACATTCGACTTCGACATTATATACAGACCAGGACGGAAAAATGCTGACGCCGATGGATTATCAAGATTACCGAACACTACCGAAGATGATACCACAACAGATGTTATAACATTGGAATCTGTATCTGCGATTTGTAATGCAGTGAACGGGACACCATATGTTGAGTGTTTAGCAGTGTCTGCAGATGTTACAGAGGGACTTACAGATCCAAGAGATGTCATAAGTAAGATCAACGTAAGAAAGGAACAAGAGGCTGACCCTTCGTTGAAATTTTGGATCGACTGTTTAAAGGATGGAATACGGCCTTTAAAAACACAGTTACCATATGGACAACTACATTCCCTTCTTTACAAGAATTTCGACCGGTTGTATTTAATGGATGGAGTGTTGTATAGGAAAGTCACCATCAACGAGGAGTCCAAGAACCAACTTATTCTTCCGTCATCTTTAGTAACCACGGTATTATATGAGCTGCACAACAAGATGGGACATCCTGGACGTGACCGAACAACATCATTGGTGAAAGACAGATTCTTCTGGTATGGTATGACAAAGGATTTAGACGAATGGATTCAAGGATGTCACAGATGTGTAAAGAGAAAGGCCCCCACCAATCAGCGTGCTCCACTTATCAGCATTCAGACATCACAGCCGTTAGAACTGGTCTGTATGGATTTTCTGACCTTGGAGGCATCAAAAGGCGGTTTTCAACATCTTCTCGTAATAACCGACCATTTTACCAGATACGCCGTCGCAGTACCTACGAAAAACATGCACGCCAGGACTACTGCAGAAGCATTTATGAATAACTTCGTTTTGCACTATGGTTTGCCCCAGAGAATCCATTCAGACCAGGGAGCAAACTTTGAGAGTCGGCTAATCCAGGAGCTGTGTTCTATTACTGGCATCAAGAAGTCCCGCACCACACCTTACCATCCGATGGGCAATGGACTCTGTGAGAGATTTAACCGGACTCTTCTTGGGATGCTCGGAACATTGGAGCCACACCAAAAGCCAGACTGGAAAGCTCATGTAGGCACGGTTGTGCATGCTTACAACTGTACACGTCAGGAAACAACAAGGTACTCTCCATACTTTCTGATGTTTGGCAGAGAGCCACGATTGCCGATCGACTTAGCCTTTGGACTTAAAACATCTTCCAAGCAACCAACAACGAAGTATGTCGACCAGTTAAGAGAGCGATTAAGGAAAAGTCATACGAGCTAGCGTCATCAACAGCTCAGGATTCGCAAGCCAGGCAGAAGCTGCAATATGACTTGAAGACCAGAGGGGCTACACTATCGCCAGGAGATCGAGTCTTAGTAAAAGTGGTCGCATTCGACGGCAAACATAAAATCGCTGATAGATGGGAAGATGAGCCATACATCATACTAAAGCAGCCAAATGCAGATGTACCTGTTTATAGTGTTAGAAAGGAAAACAGCGGAGGGAGAATAAGGACACTTCATCGTAATTTACTATTACCAATTGGACATTTACCATCATTTGATAAGCCAAAACCAACACCAAGACCAATTCCAGCAAAGAGGAAACCGAGATTATCAGAGGCGGAAGTAAAGGAGAATCACCCAGCCATTGTAGTAAACCACAATGACGATAGTGATGATTCGGAATCAGAAGTTTATATTGTATCCCGGGAATCGATGGGCAGCACCATTCCAGAAATGGTAGTCAATGAGGATTTAGAAATGGAAGAGATCCCCAGTGTGACGGGTGACGACTGCAGTTCCACTGGTGGAAGTCCAGAACCTGAGTCAGAGGAGGACGCTTCTCATCCTGAAAGTGTAGCAGGAGATTCGGAAGATTCTGGTAGTAATATAATAGACGAAGATGAGGAAACTGATGCTAAAGTGGTCGAGGAGTCAGCACTCCGAGATGAAGCAACAAATGGATTAGAAGAATCAGTGAAAGATTTGGAGCATCAGTCTGATAGTGATAGTGAGAAGGTAGAAGATAATGGTGTTGGTGTAAGAAGATCAAAGTCAGGAAGAGTTATAAGAACTCCAGTCAGGTTTAAGGATTTTGTACGAGTCCAGCAGCCTCTGAAACCAGATTGGAAAGACAGAGCTGATTATCTCCAGTCTGTCATGTCACAAGGAGTATTTAGTGGATTTGAAAAGGAAGCATCGAAAACCCTTTTAAGTATCATACAGGGAGAGAAGTAAGTATTAGGATGACGAGGACGTCATTTTCGCAGGAGGGGAAGAATGTGGTAGCGACATTTATATTAGGTATTGTATTATGTTTTATTTGCATGTTAATTTAGCACTTGCACTTCACTATCTTGTTCTTTTATTTCCTTAGTGGAAACTAAGCTTTTATTTTCCTTTCTGGAGCCTCTACTTTATTATACCTATATCTATTATACTTACCTTATGTGCAGCGACATCTATAACTGTCAATTCTAGGTATTTCATTGGCTAAGATATTCCCGGTGTTATATGAATTAGATCAGGGTATACATCGGGTGGAAGCCATGTTGTGTTTTAGAATGATGGAAATATAGATTTGTGTTTTGTGTTAGTTTGGGGATAAGATCATCACTTCAGAATGTAAGTACAGTTGTCTGTTTTGTCATGTTTAACTGTCTTAATTGGTTTAATTGGTCATACCTGTCTATAAAGGTATCTTTTCATATACTTACCTGTTTCTGTTACTTTCCCCAAACACTGTCCATATACTGTCCATGTAAAACACCCATTGGTCATAAACATTTTATTATTATAAATCCCTAAGTCTTTCCTCTATAGCAATACATATATTTTAATAGTCCAATTATATAAACGCCGTGCCAGCGCTTGAACATTCGCTGTGAATGTCAAAGGTCAAAATCCGTGTACAAGGTGTATAAATAGAACTGTGTTTCACGGTGTTATACATAGACATTGTAAAGTATATATATCGTATACCTGAACGGCGTTAATATTATAATGGTGTTTTATAGAGTTTTATTTTAATTGGTTGTAGATGGATTGCCCTGTAATATAATAGTAAATATGGTGTAAACAGGAACCATCTGAACAAGACTCTGTTCCATAAACAGGTATACATGTAATTTAATTAGTTTTACTGGTATACTTATGTTCCGTTTGTAATGTCAAGTTTTTAATAGTTTTGATGAGTGCAGATAGGGCGTAATCGAGGATTATGTCCCCTTGATTAAGCCGAGTAAGTCCGGCATATGTGAATAAGTCAAGTGTTGATTTGTCATACGATATATGACAAACAGTTGATACTTTTGAATATAGTAATGATTATTATAGTGAAATAATTTATAGTAATTTACAATTACTTTAAATAGCGTTAATTCAACACTTTGTTGAATTGTATTAATATTTAGCATTTTCAGAAGTTGCACTCAATTGAACTTATGTATTTTAACTCAGTCTATTTTATTATTACATTGTTTCTTACAATTGTTATTTTGTTTCTTTGACAGGGTTGTGTTAAAATGTGCTTTGTTGTAAAGTCTCTAGTTATAGAGTGATCTGTAATAAAGTGATTTGATTTGAAAGAATTGGTTTGAGATGAATTAGAAAATAAACAGAACCCTTGAAGTGTATTACATGCGTGGTTATTTCTTAATTGTGAGCAGTAACCCTATTACATAAGCATGGGGTTAAACCACTCAGCGGACGCACCCTCTGAAAATTATCGGGATTGATTGAGACTGGTTGCATGGGTGGATTGATGATATATAAGGTTCTATAAGCATGGGGTTAAACCACTCGGCGGACGCACCCTCTGAAAATTATCATGATTAATGGAGACTGGTTGCATTAGTGGATTGATGGTATATATAAGGTTCTATAAGCATGGGGTTAAACCACTCAGCGGACGCACCCTCTGAAATTTATCGGGATTGATTGAGACTGTTTGCATGGATGGATTGATGGTATATAACTTATATCTCCAGCTCATGTAAGTAAGAGGTTCTATAATCCATAAGCATGGCGTTAAACCACTCAGCGGACGCACCCTCTGAAATTTATCGGGATTGATTGAGACTGGTTGCATGAGTGGATTGATGGTATATAAGGTTCTATAAGCATGGGGTTAAACCACTCAGCGGACGCACCCTCTGAAAATTATCAGGATTGATTGAGACTGGTTGCATGGGTGGATTGATGATATATAAGGTTCTATAAGCATGGCGTTAAACCACTCAGCGGACGCACCCTCTGAAATTTATCGGGATTGATTGAGACTGTTTGCATGGATGGATTGATGGTATATAACTTATATCTCCAGCTCATGTAAGTAAGAGGTTCTATAATCCATAAGCATGGCGTTAAACCACTCAGCGGACGCACCCTCTGAAATTTATCGGGATTGATTGAGACTGGTTGCATGAATGGATTGATGGTATATAACTTATAATTCTCCAGTTCATGTTAATTATGAAACAGAAGGCTTCCCCAGTCTTATGAAAATTCAACACACTAGGTCAAAGTTTTTTTTTTTCAAACTAAGGTTGAAAATGACCTTGGACGCTATTTATCGAGCTCTGTGACGACTTAATGGCCTGATCCTGACATTAATTCGTGGCAAATGTCCCACATAATGTATGCGGATAACAATCTCCAGTTATGCATAGCGATTTTCAGTTATGAGTAGTAATTTTCAGTAAATAGTAAGTGAATAACATCACGTTAGATTTTACTTGAGGTTTTAAATGAGTGAGTTGATTTGAGAAATGGTGTTTAACGTCCCAGTCAAGAATATTCCACTTATATCGAGACGTCGTCAGCTATTGGCGAAGATTTCGCTCATGGCATTATACAGCAGGTTTCTTTATCGTTCCACCCATACCGGGACACGGGGCCTCGTTTATATTAAGTTCTCATCCAAAAGAACCGTGACTTTCATTTCGTAATGCCGAATGCATGGCGAAAGAACAGTCACTACCCACTTTCAAGTCTTGGGCCAGACCCGACTGGGGTTCTAACCCACGACCTCCAACTTACGGGGCGAACACTCTACCAACTGAGCTACCGCAGTGGCGATTTATTTTTATTTTTAAACAAGATGTCAAACAGGTTGGTAACTTGGTATTCATGTTAATAGAGAGGACCAGTCAATTAATTAGTTAGATATAATATAAACAATATGAAGTGTATTGTTTATAACTGAAGTAACATTTAAGTTAGTAAAAAATGTCAAATTTATATTGAACTTAACTCCAACAAATGGTAGATGAAACCAATTTTTAATTAACAGGAAAATCATGTAATTCCAGTTACCTCCCCTTTGACCCTTCAAATGTGTATTTAACTTCAAAATTATTTAAATTTGTTGTAAAATTTGTTTAATTAAATGTCAAAATTGATTCAACACAATCGTTTTATATCGATAACATTTCATTTAATGCGACAATAAAGGAAATCACATAAGAAAATCCATGTCCCTCCTAGAGTAGCTTTCAGTACTTCCGTGCTTTGATTACAGAATTAATACATTTGCAAAAAAGAAATTAAAAATCGTCAGAAATGCTTCTATTCCAATGTGGCTTATGTTTATTTTGTAAAATGAAATGCCATTTGATGATAAAAAACAGCTTACATTAAATTTAAAAAAAGTAAAATAATTTTATTATTATCCATTTTCCCAATCCATTTTCCGCATTCTTTATCACAGACAATGTTACACTTATCTGACTTCCGCCTCGCTCTGACAGTGGTCTAGCCAGTCAATCTGAACCAGGTAGTTTGTTTTTCTCTATTTTTACAAGTATTTAATGGGAAAATGTTCTGTTCATAAACGGTAAGTGTAAAATGCATGTGATTTTAACAATGAATTTAGATTTTTCGTTTTTCTTCTCAAATTTGTCTTTGAATGGATTTCTCGCTAGAAAGACAGGAGACGATACACAGACCAGGATTTCAATTTTAGCCATTAGATATTGTAAAGATACTAATTTTTCTATTCATGGATTTAATAATTTACTAGACGCCAGCTTGTGATCATATCAAACAGATAATTATTACTGTAATAATTTTAAATCGGAGATCGATATTTGAATGACTTGTGAAATAACAGCTGTTTCATGCAGGTTTCGTTTTACAGCCACAGGCACTTGTTTCAGTTTAGTGTGTCTTATGTACCAAATATTACACGTGTTAGATTTCATTAATAAGACTAGTCCTCTGTTGAATATAATACCTGTGATTACAGCACTAAAATGAAATTGAAAAGGAACAAATATTTTCTATAGATGATAATCTACTTTACATCAATTGAGTTTTGTTTATCAGTATCATAGACATATATATTTGGCTAAGACACTTGTGTGCATGTGTGTATGTTCTGCAACAGTACATTGAACTACAAAGTACCAGTTCTAACTGGTTTTTAACCATCTGTGCTTTAATTGTTTTAATGTGCACATCCTAACTGGGAAAATCTAAAGTGTGTTGAAGATGGCCAGAAATAGGATGAAGTTGCGTGTGTAGTGAACTGATCTAGTGTTGGGTTGTAATGTTGTATAAAGTAGTTGTAAAAGAGTGTTAAGTACCAGACTTTCTGGTCCAGACCTTTTAGCTTTGCAATGCCAATGCTTGCTTTTTAACTGGGAGGGGCGAGTTAAATCCTTGGCAATGCCATCCTGGTGATGAAGCAAATTTTTGTTTAAATTCTTGATATGATGGTTTAAAAATTTTGCAATATTTATAAATAAGAAATAAAATAATTTTCTTTTTGTTATGGAAAAATGGAAGAATTGGACATATATTACACAGCTATTAATACCATTTTACAATAAAAAGGGTGGGCAGTAAAACCCTGGAAATACTTGGGACTTTTATTGTCCAATATTAGATCCTAGGGTGTATAATAGTCACACAATTTGTGGTGTTAAAATTGGTACAAATAGCATGTAAAGGCAAAAAGGGTTTTAAATCTCTCCACTAATTTAATCCCCAAGTCAGGCTAGACTTTTTTTAATCCTTAAGTCAGGCTAAACTGATTGACGTAAGCATTAATATTACACGTAAATAAATCCAGGTTACATTTGGATTATTGTAATCCCCTGGAAAACAAAGCCGTCATTATTTTGTTGATCGAAGTATCACATATACACTTTTGATTACCGTAGATCAGATATCTAAGTTGTTAGGTATAGGCAAACAACATTGACCTGTCCATTTGACCTTTCATTTGGAATATTTAAATAGGAAGATCTACCATGTACATAGGTGTTCAATTTATACTTCAACAGTGATTATATAAACTGTTTCTTAGGATGTAGAGATAACTTCACCTGTGTTCTCTAGACCATGATATCATAGATATTTACATTAAAGGTCAAGCAGACAGGTCAATGTTGTTTACCTATGCATATGGCTAATTAAGTCAGGTATTAGCACCAATCACAACAGGTATTCTAACATGTCAGGTCTTATTGAAATACATTACACCTGCAAGCTTGATATGAGTATGCATTTTATTTATTACATTTATTTTTAGTCTTTAGCATTATAGGGTTATTGAAATAATTTTTGAAATATTGCTCCAGGTTGACTTGAGTCAACAAGGGACAGTATTTCACAATATCAGTTCAATAAAACAAAATTTTGTGTTATTTCAAAAAATGAATTTACTGGAAATTCATATTAAATTTGTGTGAAATTCATGATTGAGATTCACATAAATTTCACATGAACAAAACTTGGCTCTGTATAATATGAAATTTATATTTCTCAATATGTACCAGTGCTTTCTGGGAAAGAGTTCATTTCAAAATATATGAGTACAGTCCAACCTGTCTTAAAGGCCACCTCTATATAAGGACCACCTGCTTATAAAGGCCAGTAAAATTGTATCCCAATTGTTCTTTATTTATATTATTAGAATCTGTATATAAAGTTCCATTTAAACCTTTACAGACCTTATTCTTGAAACTTGAAATTTGAATTACAGTAGTAAAGGTCCAGAATATAAATCCAACAACTTTGGGTTCTGATTGTTTTTTAATATTGGCCATTCTAGTCGGTTTTTCCAATTTGCCTTGTGCTGATGGATTTTCATAGCCCTGTATGTTGTACAATTGATCTAGAAAAAAATTAAGGTCTTTAATATGTCATTGGGGTTTTCTCATTTTTATCCACTAGACATTGATGATGTCCATGGATTTTTTCTCAAATCACATTTTATGATCCATTTATCATGTGCAAGTAGTGAATATAATGTCTACATTTTGTAAAAAATAAAATACCTGGTAATGTAGATACTATCAGTGACAATAACCTCACAGTCGCCATGGTAACTACACATATTTTTTTTAGAATCAGTATAAAAAATAGAAGTTCTTTAGTTTTTTCCCTGATTTTATGAGCTTAGTGGTGATATTATAAGCTTTATTCTAGACAACTTATGAATCAGACTTGTGATATTACATTGTAGTTTCCTTTTTTTGTTAAAACAGATGTACTATCTCTGTTATTGATGTAGCATGGTAATATACGATACTTATCAATATATATCTATGAAATAAATCCAGGTAATCTGTGTTTTGTTTAAAAAAAATATTACCTTTACATGAATAAAACATACAGGTATCAACAGTGATTGTATTACCAGTGATTTTGTTACCAGTGATTTTGTTACAAATTTTAAAAGCTACCTTTTTGCCTTTTAAATTGGGAAAATCTGAAGTTCTGTCATAAAGCAATCTGGATGATGACAGGCATGTGATGAGTACCGGTAGATTCCTCAAGGTAAAGATGGTTGGCTTGTTGAATTTTGCTTAACGTTGCATCAGCAATTTTTCAGCCATTCAGGACGAGAACTATTTTATTAACCTCTATATATTAATCTATGAACAAGTTTGTGTATGCATGTGTAGTGCGAATGTGTGTTTTATGGTCTGCCTTGCACCAGCACACACTCAGGGCGACTTAAAGGTACTAGCTCACAGAGTCACTATGCCGCAGACAAGCTTACCACTCCCCCAGTCCATTATACTGATACCAGGTTAACAAGTAAAGGCCAACGACAAGGAAAATTCACTTTCCCACATGTGGTCAGAGCGGGACTCAAACTCACAGCGGTGAGATACCCTGAATTGGTAGACTGACGTCTTATCCATTAGGCCACCTAGGCCTCTCCCAAGGTTAAAATATTTGAGTTTATTTTGTAATATGCTAAACTAATCTAGTCTAGTAGTATATCACTGTTGTTGACTTCGGTAATTTTAATCATAAAATTGAGAAATTTTAGGCATTTTTTACTAGTGGGGAACTAACCTTATTTGGTAGTAAATTAAGCAACACAAAATCACTGGTTATCAGTTCAATGCAGTGTATCAAACATTTTAGTTATACCATCCTTGCGTGAACAGTAACCCAGTCCCTGTCTAAACTGATAACATTACGATATTTTACAAATAAAGTATTTGAAGGAGTGGGGTGGAATAATGATGTCAAGTCAAAGATTCTTTCACTATATAGAGATGGTCAGTTCTGGAATGGTGGAGGAAACTAGAGTGCCCAGAGAAGAACCACTGATCTTCAGCAAGTGAACTTACATACTGTCTCACACTAGGATCTGCCCAAACGGTGGTTAGAACTTAGAACCTAGCTGGAGACAGGTGCTGTGATCTGTAAGCGTGTAGTTTAGACCACTCTGCCACCGAAGCCCCTGGTATTGGAGGAGCCAATTAACCTTGAAAAAATTAAAAAAAACAACTAGATCATCTACCTACACATGATAAATTAATTTGTATTTTGACCCTCTGATAAGTTATACATGTACAAATGTATTTAGTCATTTAATCTAATAATAGGTTAGAATTAATAATCAGATTTAAGTCAGCCATGTGTCAGATTCTCTCTCTGTCATAGTTTTACGAAAATTAGCCATTTTATTTCTTATAGGAATTCAGATAGAAAATTAGCCATTTTATATTGTACAGGAATTCAGATCATGTTTAAATGTTATAATCTGTGATAAACCTGACCTTTGTTTGGACAGGTAATTTAAATGACCTTATTTTACCTGGACGAGTATGTTAACAGGTATTTATGGACAGGTATATAGTGAAGTCGGAAAAGTTCCTCTTTTTATGTAAATACACATACTCGTACAAATATTAACACATGTTATAGGAAAAACACCTTAAATTGATTTTTTCTTCAATTTTTATCCGAGGGTTTTAGCTCATATTGTCTGATATTATGGTACAGCATAACTTTTAAATTGTTTTAGAAATAATGTATCGGTACATGAATTATAAAAGTAGTCCTGAGTTCTTTGACTGTTTGAAGCATTGTGAATTCAAGGTCTGCAGATTCATTTGTGTATTGAACCAGATTGTTTGTAAAAGATAAAATTAAAAATTATCTCCTGGCAAGAACAAAGTAACATTTTCTGATGTCATCTGCATGTTATAATTTTGAACTTTAAACTACAAGTTTTACTGTAATATGAATGCACAATGGTAAAAAAACGTCTTGGTTTCCACAGTTTTAAGATTGTTAAGAGCCAAATTTACGAAATTTGTGAAAATATGCCGTAGTCTTTTTAAGGTAGATTTTTCAATAAACTTGCTAAAAGAGGTTGCTTTTTGAATTTTTTTTATCAAAAATCAGTAGTCAATGGCAATCTTGGATACCGGGAACAGAAAGAGAATGCTATAATCATCTATTTATTTTTCTGTCACAGCGTTTGAAAAGTTGTACACACTGTAACTCAGGAAATTATCACATCAGTTAATTTTCGGAAAAATCATCATTTCAAGATATATGTGTACAGTCCAACCTGTCTTAAAGGCCACATCAGTATATTTTTATATCTTTATTTATATTATTAGAATCTGTATATAAAGTTAAAAGGCCACCTGCCCATAAAGGCCACTTTTACTGGTTCCCTTTGTTGGCCTTTATAGACAGGTTTGACTGTAGTATTACATGAAACCTGCATCTGCATATTGTGTATTTAAATTGAAGCTTTTACACACATAACTTTAATTATGGAGTGGTGTAATGGAATTTTACTCCCTAGTCAAGATTCTATCACTTATATGGAGGTAGTCAGTTCAGGTATAGACCACTGTGGTAGCTCAGTTGGTAGAGTGCTCGCTCTGTAAGTGGGAGGTTATGGGTTCGATTCCCGGCCGGGTCTGACCCAAGACTTGAAAGTGGGTATTGACTGTTCTTTTGCCAAGCACACGGCTTTACGAATTGAAAGTCACGGTTCTTTCGGATGGGAACTTAAAATAAACGAGGTTCCGTGTCACGGTGGGCTTGGCATGCTAAAGAATCCTGCTGTATAATGCCATCAGCGCAACGCACAGGCAAAATTTCTGCACCTTCGCCTATAGCTGGCGACGTCTCGATATAAGTGAAATATTCTTGACTGGGACGTTAAACACCATTACTCAACTCTCAACTCGGTTCAGGTATAGTGGGGGAAACTTGAGTGCCTGTAGAAAACCACTGACCTTTAGCAAGCTAACTGACAAACTTTCTCACACTAGGATCTGCCCCAAGTAGGACCCGAACCTAGGCTGTGAAAGTCACTATGATCTGTAAGTACCCACTTTAGCCCCCCCCCCCCCCCCCCATGATAATTCATCGTTTATTTTTTTGTCAAAAATGAAATTTATTTAAAATTTTTTTTTTTTATATATCAATACTAAGAAAAACAAAATAATACTAGATATAGATCCATTATCCTGTAGATAATGTTACATTTATCAGAAATTTGATCTATAAAACAGGTGTTTTATTGTTAAATAATAGATTTTATTATTTCAATCTATCATAACTATTTGTAACAGATGTAGGAGAGGGATTTATTCTTTACAAACCTGTCTATATTGTAGATGTACAGGTATTTAAAACTTGTGTTATCTGCCAGTAACTTATGTTACCGGAAACTTCAATATTGTATGTGTACGGATTTATCAATTAAAAAGTTTTTAAAAACTCAGATGTTTTAGATTTAAAAATATTTGATTTTATAGAATGTTATAGATAAAGAATGAATCATGACTGATGTATACTGATACACATTGTATTGAGCTGTACTTATTGGGTCAAACTCAAAAAGGTGAGTTTCTGGGGTTTCTCACTCAACATTGTTTTAGTATAGCCAACCCCAAATGCTTTTATTCAATCCAGATTTCAGATTTTCACATTTACAGCTTTAGTTTTTTTTTTTTTTTTGAAAAAAAAACATACAGTAACCATGAAAAAGATAATAAAAAAGTAAAAGTTTTTGTATGTACAGAAGTGAAAGATCTTGAAGTAACAAGCGTTATTTTGCTTTGTGTATTTCCTCTAACTATGCAAAATATTGCCGTAGCCAATTATAACCAAAAAATTCTTGAGGATTAAAAAGTTAAAAAAATACTTACCCACCCCAGTTTTATTTTGAGAATAAAACCTGAAAAATGCATACATGTATTTTTAGCTCACCTGACTAAAGGTCAAGTGAGCTTATGGTATGGTGCAGCGTGTCTATAGGCATGTATATTAGAATATTGTAGGTATTGATACAATGGTCATTATGATGTAAAGAAAAAAGTCTTTAATTGGGGTTTAGTATTTATGTTTTGTTTAAATCTATCAGCTAGCCATTAGTTATCAGGTGAGTGTATAAGGCCCATGGGCCTCTTGTTTTTAAGCTTTATAGGAACAGTGTCAAAACACATTGTCATACAACATGTAATGAATCATTGTTTCTGGTCATTTGTGGTGTTGGGAGGGGGAGAAAAGTTCTGAAAACGGAAGGTAAGCTGGTAGTGCATGCATCTTATGAAATATAAGAGCTCGCTGAACTGAAGTTGAGTTGTCCACACTGGAGCTTACTTACATTAATAAGATCACTCATGTAAAGAACCCTCATTGCACATTGCCCTAAGCACACAGGGAAGGTACACATTTCTACCACTTCACCTATAGAAGGTGATGTCTTGATATAAGTTAAATATCCTTGACTGGGAAGTAAAGCCCCATTCAATCAATCAATTATGATTGATCGGTTGAAACGTTTTGCAGCACCCATCCAAGAAAAATAACTTTTCAAAAAGTTGACAGAATTAATGGGCAAGAATGAAAAAGGAAGTTGTGCCCAAAGTTATATAATAGCCTTAAGTTCTATGACATTTGAGTTCAACAACATTGACATGATCATAGTGTTTTGATCTTGAGACAAGAATCCCTTTTTTTAAAAAAAATTTCCAAATTCCATCCAGGAGTCGCACTCCAATTCAATAAACATGTACTGGTACATGGTATTATTTTGTTTTTATTCCTGTGTGTAGCCAGAATTGCCATTTATGATTGGCTACTAATTTCTGAGATATTTTTTAAAAAGTAACTTAATCTAGCAATTTGTGAAAAAAAACTTTATTAGGACTATCAGTGTTCATTTTAGGGCCATTGATCCATCAATAATTTGTTAAATGGTCCCCTTGTTAGGCCTTAGGGAACATACTTAACATTACATGAATGCAAAAATATTAATGTTATGGTGTTTTAGGGGAAAGCTTTTGAAATTGACCCTCTCTTAAAAATCCTAGAAATTTAGCACAAATATACACATGTATTTTCACAAATTTTGGAAATTTGGCTAAATACTAGTAATTTAAAATTGTGACAACTTAGATAATTATTTAGGCTTCGTTGAGTGATGAACTTAGATAATTATTTAGGCTTCGTTGAGTGATGAACTTAGATAATTATTTAGGCTTCGTTGAGTGATGAACGTAGATAATTATTTAGGCTTCGTTGAGTGATGAACTTAAAAATGTGTATTACCTTGTATAATATAACACAAATTGGAGAGTTAAATGTGAATTACCGGTAATAGTAATTCAATACTGGATGTATTGTTAGACTTATAGATTATTTATATATTTAAGTAAGTTATACCATGAAAAATATAACAGAAGAATATATAGGCAAACAACATTGACCTGTCTGCTTGACCTTAAATTAGGAATATTTATAAACAGTGATTCACCCAATGTATGTGTAGTGATACATGTAGAATATGCAGTTAATGAATAAACAATCGGATATCACAAGTTGATTTCACTCTATACATAAATGTACTGGTCCATTATAATTATTTAAATTAAAGGTCAAGCTGACAGGTCAATGTTGTTTATGTATTATGTATAAATTGCAAGTAGACTTTTATTTCTACCCTGATAAACAGTTTGAAAATTACAGGTGTTGTCATACGATTCAGACATCATGTGGATGTATTGTCTTTGCTCTGAATACACCTGTATAAATTCTGTATTTAAATCTTTTTAATGTGAGCAATATGAAATTTGGATTTCCAGGTACAAATATATGTACAAAGGTCGCCTCTTGAATTAAAAACAGTGTCAAATGATGTCTCTGTACAATTGATCAATTGACGCTTATTGTGGCTGAACTGAGGACATGTTGGTCTAGACCTTAATGAATGGTTCTGGACCCAGCTTATGTGGCTGGACCTAGGACATTCTTTTCTGGACTTTACTGAACTGTTCTGGACCCAGTTTATGTGGCTGAACTAAGGACATTCTGTTCTGGACCTTACTGAACTGTTCTGGACCCAGTTTATGTGGTTGAACTGAGGACATTCTGTTCTAGACCTTACTGAACTGTTCTGGACCCAGTTTATGTGGCTGAACTGAGGACATTCTGTTCTAGACCTTACTGAACTGTTCTGGACCCAGTTTATGTGGCTGAACTGAGGACATTCTGTTCTGGACTTTACTGAACTGTTCTGGACCCAGTTTATGTGGCTGAACTGAGGACATTCTGTTCTGGACCTTACTGAATTGTTCTGGACCCAGTTTATGTGGCTGAACTAAGGACATTCTGTTCTAGACCTTACTGAACTGTTCTGGACCCAGTTTATGTGGCTGAACTAAGGACATTCTGTTCTAGACCTTACTGAACTGTTCTGGACCCAGTTTATGTGGCTGAACTGAGGACATTCTGTTATAGACCTTACTGAACTGTTCTGGACCCAGTTTATGTGGCTGAACTAAGGACATTCTGTTCTAGACCTTACTGAACTGTTCTGGACCCAGTTTATGTGGCTGAACTGAGGACATTCTGTTCTGGACCTTACTGAACTGTTCTGGACCCAGTTTATGTGGCTGAACTAAGGACATTCTGTTCTGGACCTTACTGAACTGTTCTGGACCCAGTTTATGTGGCTGAACTAAGGACATTCTGTTCTAGACCTTACTGAACTGTTCTGGACCCAGTTTATGTGGCTGAACTAAGGACATTCTGTTCTAGACCTTACTGAACTGTTCTGGACCCAGTTTATGTGGCTGAACTAAGGACATTCTGTTCTAGACCTTACTGAACTGTTCTGGACCCAGTTTATGTGGCTGAACTAAGGACATTCTGTTCTGGACCTTACTGAACTGTTCTGGACCCAGTTTATGTGGTTGAACTAAGGACATTCTGTTCTAGACCTTACTGAACTGTTCTGGACCCAGTTTATGTGGCTGAACTGAGGACATTCTGTTCTGGACCTTACTGAACTGTTCTGGACCCAGTTTATGTGGCTGAACTGAGGACATTCTGTTCTGGACCTTACTCAACTGTTCTGGACCCAGTTTATGTGGCTGAACTAAGGACATTCTGTTCTAGACCTTACTGAACTGTTCTGGACCCAGTTTATGTGGCTGAACTGAGGACATTCTGTTCTGGACCTTACTGAACTGTTCTGGACCCAGTTTATGTGGCTG
Source organism: Anadara kagoshimensis (assembly GCA_021292105.1). Classification (NCBI taxonomy): domain Eukaryota; kingdom Metazoa; phylum Mollusca; class Bivalvia; order Arcoida; family Arcidae; genus Anadara; species Anadara kagoshimensis. Next base: position 1,260,231 of record CM037857.1, on the reverse strand, counting down.
AACTAAGGACATTCTGTTCTGGACCTTACTGAACTGTTCTGGACCCAGTTTATGTGGCTGAACTAAGGACATTCTGTTATAGACCTTACTGAACTGTTCTGGACCCAGTTTATGTTGCTGAACTAAGGACATTCTGTTCTAGACCTTACTGAACTGTTCTGGACCCAGTTTATGTGGCTGAACTAAGGACATTCTGTTCTAGACCTTACTGAACTGTTCTGGACCCAGTTTATGTGGCTGAACTAAGGACATTCTGTTCTAGACCTTACTGAACTGTTCTGGACCCAGTTTATGTGGCTGAACTAAGGACATTCTGTTATAGACCTTACTGAACTGTTCTGGACCCAGTTTATGTGGCTGAACTAAGGACATTCTGTTCTGGACCTTACTGAACTGTTCTGGACCCAGTTTATGTGGCTGAACTGAGGACATTCTGTTCTGGACCTTACTGAACTGTTCTGGACCCAGTTTATGTGGCTGAACTAAGGACATTCTGTTCTAGACTTTACTGAACTGTTCTGGACCCAGTTTATGTGGCTGAACTAAGGACATTCTGTTCTAGACCTTACTGAACTGTTCTGGACCCAGTTTATGTGGCTGAACTAAGGACATTCTGTTATAGACCTTACTGAACTGTTCTGGACCCAGTTTATATGGCTGAACTAAGGACATTCTGTTCTGGACCTTACTGAACTGTTCTGGACCCAGTTTATGTGGCTGAACTAAGGACATTCTGTTCTAGACTTTACTGAACTGTTCTGGACCCAGTTTATGTGGCTGAACTAAGGACATTCTGTTATAGACCTTACTGAACTGTTCTGGACCCAGTTTATGTGGCTGAACTAAGGACATTCTGTTCTAGACCTTACGGAACTGTTCTGGACCCAGTTTATGTGGCTGAACTAAGGACATTCTGTTCTAGACCTTACTGAACTGTTCTGGACCCAGTTTATGTGGCTGAACTGAGGACATTCTGTTCTAGACTTTACTGAACTGTTCTGGACCCAGTTTATGTGGCTGAACTAAGGACATTCTGTTCTAGACTTTACTGAACTGTTCTGGACCCAGTTTATGTGGCTGAACTGAGGACATTCTGTTCTGGACCTTACTGAACTGTTCTGGACCCAGTTTATGTGGCTGAACTAAGGACATTCTGTTCTAGACCTTACTGAACTGTTCTGGACCCAGTTTATGTGGCTGAACTGAGGACATTCTGTTCTGGACCTTACTGAACTGTTCTGGACCCAGTTTATGTGGCTGAACTGAGGACATTCTGTTCTGGACCTTACTGAATTGTTCTGGACACAGTTTATGTGGCTGAACTAAGGACATTCTGTTCTAGACCTTACTGAACTGTTCTGGACCCAGTTTATGTGGCTGAACTAAGGACATTCTGTTCTAGACTTTACTGAACTGTTCTGGACCCAGTTTATGTGGCTGAACTGAGGACATTCTGTTCTGGACCTTACTGAACTGTTCTGGACCCAGTTTATGTGGCTGAACTAAGGACATTCTGTTCTAGACCTTACTGAACTGTTCTGGACCCAGTTTATGTGGCTGGACCTAGGACATTCTGTTCTGGACTTTACTGAACTGTTCTGGACCCAGTTTATGTGGCTGAACTGAGGACATTCTGTTCTAGACCTTACTGAACTGTTCTGGACCCAGTTTATGTGGCTGGACCTAGGACATTCTGTTCTGGACTTTACTGAACTGTTCTGGACCCAGTTTATGTGGCTGAACTGAGGACATTCTGTTCTAGACCTTACTGAACTGTTCTGGACCCAGTTTATGTGGCTGAACTAAGGACATTCTGTTCTAGACCTTACTGAACTGTTCTGGACCCAGTTTATGTGGCTGGACCTAGGACATTCTGTTCTGGACTTTACTGAACTGTTCTGGACCCAGTTTATGTGGCTGAACTAAGGACATTCTGTTCTAGACCTTACTGAACTGTTCTGGACCCAGTTTATGTGGCTGGACCTAGGACATTCTGTTCTGGACTTTACTGAACTGTTCTGGACCCAGTTTATGTGGCTGGACCTAGGACATTCTGTTCTAGACCTTACTGAACTGTTCTGGACCCAGTTTATGTGGCTGAACTAAGGACATTCTGTTCTAGACCTTACTGAACTGTTCTGGACCCAGTTTATGTGGCTGGACCTAGGACATTCTGTTCTGGACTTTACTGAACTGTTCTGGACCCAGTTTATGTGACTGAACTAAGGACATTCTGTTCTAGACCTTACTGAATTGTTCTGGACCCAGTTTATGTGGCTGGACCTAGGACATTCTGTTCTGGACCTTACGGAACTGTTCTGGACCCAGTTTATTTGGCTGAACTAAGGACAATCTGTTCTAGACCTTACTGAACTGTTCTGGACCCAGTTTATGTGGTTAAACTGAAGACATTCTGTTCTGGACCTGACTGAATGGTTTTGGACCCAGTTTATGTGGCTGCATCTTGACCCCCAATTTAGTAATATAAAGTTATACTTAGCACAATGTCAGACCTTTCTTCCAACATGGCAGAATCTATAACATTCTGTTTCATATGTACATGTATGTGGCAGGTTGTGGGTTCGAACCCCAGCCAGGGTGTGACCAAAACTGTTCTTTTGCCAAGCATTTGGTATTTAGAAATGAATTAAAAGTTCTTTGGAGGACTTAAAAGCAGGCATGACACGTAAAAGAAACCTCCTACACAGTACTTACTGCCCATTACGCCCTCTGGTGTGTGCGACAGCAACGTCTTCGTTGCTGTTTCTGTAACAAGTGTTCTTTACAAGTTAGGGTTGTTAGCCCTAAGCTAGACCTTCTATGTGAAGGGTCGGGTTTTTCTGTAGGGGTTTTCCATCCCTTGCAATTGCTGCTGCTCACGAGTTCCATCTACCCTGATTTTCTGTCTGGATTTTACTTTCATAGCCTTGGACTCTCCCGAGCCACTCACAAGGCAGTGAGACTATTTACCCATAGTTTGGGCCTCCTGCACATTGCCCTGAGTATATTACAAAGGTAAAAATTTCTGCCACTTCATCTTTAGTTGGTGATGTCTTGATATAAGTGAAATATACTTGTCTGGGACACGAAACATGTACATAATAAATGTATAATTTCAGGAGAACTCTGAAGACCTTCTTTTGAGGCTGAAAATGATTGAAAACAGTCGATGCTCATATGTCAAAAATAATGTTGGTTAATAACCATCCTACTGGTATAGATGGAGTTGAATAATATTGCTTTACACCCAAGTCAATATTCTTTCACTTACTGTAAAGGGGATTATTTTCGCGAGGTGAAAATTTCGGGAATTCTGAAATTTGGCATTTCGCGTGGATTTAATTTCCATGTAACCAATATAAGTGGGTATATATTCTATATATATATTTGCCTGTATGGTAGACATTTTCGCTTGGGTAATTTTTTTGCGGTAATTTCTTTAGCCCAAAATAAGCAGAAATTTACCCATGCAAAAATTTTCCCCTTTACAGTATTTCGAGACAGTCAGTTCTGGGATGATGGAGAAATTAAATAATCAGTCTTTGCAAAATTTACAAACTTTCTCACACTAGGATATGCCCAAATGGGTTTGAACCTCAGTGGTGAGAGGTGCTGTGGTCCAAAGTTTGGACTTTAGACCACTCAGCCTACTGATATGTACTGGAGATGTTATTACATAAAGTGTATACATTAACAAATAAACCTGCTTTAAAACCACTGCGGTAGCTCAGTTGATAGAGTGCTCGCTCTGTATGTGGGAGGTCGTGGGTTCAATCCCCGGCCGGGTCTGACCCAAGACTTGAAAGTGGGTAGTGACTGTTCTTTCGCCAAGCACTCGGCATTACGAAATGAAAGTCATGGTTCTTTTGGATGGGAACTTAAAATAAACGAGATCCAGTGTCACGATGGGCTTGGCACGTTAAAGAACCCTGCTGTATAATGCCATCAGCGCAACGCACAGGCAAAATTTCTGCACCTTCACCTATAGCTGGCGACGTCTCAATATATGTGAAATATTCTTGACTGGGACATTAAACACCATTACTCAACTCAACTTAAACCTGCTTAAAATAGGTTTTAAAAGATTAAAAATTAAAAAATTTAACCAATACATCTGACAGACACTCAGACAGTGAGTGCAGTCATGTGAAAAAAAGGGATATTTATGGTATATTGGTTTATAGCCTAACTGCATTGATCGTGCTGACATGACAAAAATACAAAAGAAGATAACAGTTATTTGATTTTTATAGAGGTTTACATTGTTATTTATATTCTCATTTAGATGCTAAAATGTGTATTACATAATAATAAAGATAATATAGGCAAACAACTTCAACCTGTCCACTTGACCTTTCATTTAAATATTTATCACGGATCAAGTACATCTGTGTATAGGGAACACAGGTGTTTATTCTGTATACATCATGAGATATACTCACCTCATAGAGTAAACCTGCACACTGTATGTATGTATGAACTTGGATCCTAACACTACCCATGTATTGGATGGACCTTCCTATATGAATATTCGTAATGAAAGGTCAAGCGGACAGGTCAAAGTTGTTTACCTATACCAAACCTATCATAACATATACATCATGCTGAACACCAGGGCGAGCTCAGAGTTAGACATAACAGGTGCTTGTCTGTCTGTGTGATTATCTGATTGATTGCGTAATACTCGCCATGTGATTTACAGGTGTTTTTTAACTCTGATGTATATAAAACAATATTGACCTGTCTGCTTGACCTTTCATTAAGAATATTCATATAGGAGGGCCCACCCATACATGGGTAGTAATAAGTTTCACAGTTAATACATAAACAAGGGGTGTTTCCCATGATTTTGACAAAATAAACACCTGTGTTCCTTTTACCTAAATGTGCTAGTCGAAAATAAATATTTAAGTTTAAGGTCAAGCAGACAGTTAGATGTTGTTTGCCTATACCAGATTTGTATGATTGATTACATAATTCCTACAGTCCTATGTTTTTTGTGTGTATCTGTTTTCTTTAAATTGCAGGTGTTTTTAATTCATTTTAATTCAGCAGATCTAATATTTCTCTGATTTGAATATTAGGATCTGTCTACTAAAAAAAATAGATTTAAATTTCGTTGATGTTTTATAAGGATCTGTCAAGGTTTCAGATTATGTGGATATTTATTTTAATCCCCTTGATGTATAGAACGGATTGTGCATGCTAGCTCAATCTCTCCTGATCAGAGTTGAAAATAACATCTGGTATAACAGTCTTTAGGCTTGTAAATGATCTAGGCATGGCTAGGTAGTTTGGAGATAAGCCTGGCATACTCCAACAACATCAAAAGTTCACGATGGCATATACTGTGCCATCAAGCAGCATATAGCATAAGTAGGGGTTTCAACTAATAACTACCACTGGGGTAACTCAGTTGGTAGAGTGCTCGCTCCGTAAGTGGAAGGTCATGGGTTCGAACCCTGGCCAGGTCTGACCCAAGACTTAAAAATGGGTAATGACTGTTCTTTCCCCAAGCACTTGGCATTATGCAATGAAAGTCACGGCTCTTTCAGATGGGAACTTAAAATAAAACGAGGTCCCATGTCTTGGTAGGCTTGGCATGATAAAGAACCCTGCTGTATAATGCTATCACCGTAATGCACAGGCAAAATTTCTGCACCTTCGCCTATAGCTGGCGACGTCTCGATGTAAGTGAAATATTCTTGACTGGAACGTTAAACATCATTACTCAACTCAACTCAACTAATAACTTTTCCCATTTGCTTATTGTCACACTATTTATAGGTCTTAAAATCCATTTTGTTGTATTGTTTTCTTGATAAGTCTCTCTTGATTTATCGCCAAACCCCTTTATTGAGTGAACAAATGGTGGCAGTGGATCAAGGCTTTACTGTACAAAAATTTACTGGTAATACACTGACGTCTATTACATGTTTGAAACTGGTTATAATCTTAAAGACTGAAAATCATTACAAAATTAAATTGCTAAAACCTTCTGTCAAAGCAGAGTGTTTTTCAGCTAAAACAGTGTTATCATCTTGAAATATATATTTTTCACACATTTTTATACTTTTCCTCAAAATTTAAAACAATTCTAAGAAAATTATTTTTCAAGAAAAAATTGTAAGAAAATTATTTTTTAAGAAAATCAATTTTGTTGCATACATTTAAACCAGTTATGTAAGATTTCAAATACATGTACTGGAAAAACTTCAATGTGTCATTTCTATTGATGGAATCTTACACAGTAATTATATTATCGTAATTTTTATACACCCGTCAAACACAGATAGTATGGCATTGCCTGTCCGTCCATCCATCTGGATTGTGGGTATAACTAGTCCCACATTTTTCTACTGATTGTTTTTTTTTTTTTTCTAATTTGGCATGTGTGGTGGGGATCATATAGAGATGTACATAACCTAAAATGAAGGTGCTGCATGAAATTTTATAGGAGTGATTGCCCTTTGTGCGCCAAAAAAGGACATAATGTAGGAAATGCTTATTCTAGAACTTTTTTATTTTTCATTTACTGGTAATTCCTTTCAAATTTGGTATGGATTTACAACATGTAACAATATTTAACATGTAAAACAGGTTTTTGTTATGGTATTTTTTATCCAGTTTTTGCGTATCTTGAGTTCAATTTTAGACATTGACGGGCATATATTGCCCTGCTCAGCGGTGCTCTCGTTAATTTAAGCCTATGACAAATCTATAAAATTTGTAGTCAAACTCTATAAGGCCACCCAAGGGAACCAGTAAAAGTGGCTTTTATGGGCAGGTGGCCTTTATATACAGGTTCAAACAATATGAATAAAGAACAATTAGAATATCATTCTACTGGCCTTTATAAGCAGGTGGTCCTTATATAGAGGTGACCTTTAAGGCAGGTCGGACTGTATTTATTTTATTTATGGATGGCAGTGTGTATTGGCTACAAGATGACTTTTAAGTGCTGTAAAGTACAGTCAATAAATAAATCATGATGATGTGCATGTTTTAGAGTACAGTTAATATATACATTTTATAATGATTTGAGTGGGTTAGGTACAGTTTACAAATTTTATACCTTTATGTAAACACAAAACACTTCAAATAAATGCTGTGATGTATCATAAATAATGATAATTGCAGCTGTTTCTCTCCTGGGTTTTCGATACACTTCACTGTTCAGAAATTAATTATTGATGTCCACGCGGAAAGTAAATATTTAAAGCTCAGATATACTTTGTGTGAAAGTAAAATCATTATGTAATTAGTAATTTGTGTTTATGAACAACTATTTCCCTTTAATTTTATGCATTCGTGATCAAGAATTTCCTCATTAAGAATTTTCCGTTTATTTAGAGTTTGAAGTCAAAATGATATTTGTAGAGTTATGTCCCTTTGGTAAATTTCCTCATCAACAATTTTTTATCTGTTTATTCAGAGTTTGATTTCAAAATGAAATATTTATAGAGTTATGTTAAATTGATGAATTTATTGATATTGTTTCTACAGTTTGAAATGCAATATTTAAAGAGTTATGTAGGGATGAAGCTTAACTAGTGACATGACAAAAGTATTGAAACATGGCCAGGTTTTCACAAAAAATCTTTTTGTTTATTTTGTTTGAAATGTTTAGGTAGAAATAGCATATTGACATGGAATTGGTGAGAACAAATTTAAAGGGGTGTATTTTTACTTAATTTTGAGTCAGGTGCCTAGATCAGTGATCAGTTATTGGATGACATCTTTTAGCTTAATATCTAATCATGTTGATTGATCTAATACACTGATATTCCAAATTCAGACTGGTCAAATGACGTGACTTACATTCTTGTCACATGATGAGACTTATAGGCAAGTCATATGGCATGACTTACAGACAAGGCTAGTCTTTTCTTATACCCAGATATTGCAAATTCAGGCAGATCACATGACCAGACTAGTCACATAATGAGAATTGCACACTGGTCACATGATAAGAATTACAGATTGGTCACATGACAAGACTTCCAAACCAGACTAGTCACATGACAAGACTCCCAGACCAGACTGGTAACATGACAAGACTGCCAGACCAGACTGGTCACATGATGAGAGTTGAACACTGGTCACATGATGAGAATTACTGACTGGTCACATGATAAGACTTCTAGACCAGACTGATCACATGACAAGACTTCCAGACCAGACTGGTCACATGACAAGACTTACAGACCAGACAGGTCACATGAGAATGCTTCCAGACCAGACTGATCACATGATAAGACTTCCAGACCAGACTGGTCACATGACAAGACTTCCAGACTCTGTACCACGGTTTTGTTATAACAGTTTTAGTCATTAGATCTTTGTGTGTGACTCCATACTTAATTACTTTAGATTCTATAAAATTAACTTTTAACTTAATTAGTAATGTACAATGTATTAACAGATTGGAAACTGGTATCTGCTTGTTAAAGTTATCTAATTAACTCTTGACATTCAATATGTAGTTAATTCTGATAAGGTTTTCTATCTCTAAGGCCAAACCAATGTATTTGTCCATTAATGTGTGATGAACATTGGTATAGATGTGTTAATTTTTGAGAGTTTTTCTCTCTTCTTAGCAACCACTACTGTAGCTCAGTTGGTAGAGTGCTTGCCTAGTAAGTGGAAGTTAGTTGATTTGAACCCCAGCTTGGTCTGAATAAGACTTGAAAATAGGTCGTGACTGTCACCCAGCATTTAGAAATTAAAGTCACATGTCCTTTATTAGAGATCTTAGAAACTGATGCCCAATGTCACATTACGGACCCATCCTGCACATCACATTTATTTCTTTGTAAAACATGTTTCAAAAACAGCGAAACACAACGGTGAAATATGTTTTACAAAGAATAAATTCTGTTATGGTTTAGAAATTTATAAGTTTTGGATATAGATAATGTTGATAGACATTTTGTATATATTTGTTTATTTATTATCATTTGTAAACATGCATGTTTGTTTGTTCTGTCTTGTATATATATTGATGACACCTGTAAAATCTGCCACAGCACTGGTGGATTGTCTGTCTTTGATTGATGTATGTATGATAATTGTATACCGTCTACAGTAGGTGCAACTAGTACATGTATAACCAAATAACGTAGAACTGTTCGCTTGACCTTTCATAAAGGATATTCATATATGATGGTCCACTCAAAACATGGGCAGAGTAGGAATTCCATGTTAATACAGTAAAACCTCGTTATAATGCCCCTCGATAACTTTGCCACCTCGCTTATCGCCACACTATTTTGAAGTCGCAAAATCCATTTTGTTTATGTTTTTCTTTATGAGCCTCCCTCAATTTATCGCCAAACCCCTTTATAACGCCAAAATATGACTGAACAAATGATGGCGATGAATCGAGGTTTTACTGTACATAAACAATGATAATCAATGCATGTTTCCCATGAGATAGACAAAACAAACACCTGTGTTATCTATTCATAAATGAACTGGTCCATAATAAATATTTAAATGAAAGGTCAAGCAGACAGGTCAATGTAGTTTACCTATACATGTACTACTGTTTATGTCGCTGTCTTCAGTACCCTACTTCACATTAGTGTTTGCATGAGTTCATTTAATTAAAATCCAGGATTTGCAGTAAGTCTTCATTTTAATCCAGACTTATTTGTATTTATGTTTCATTCAATTTTATATTACAGATAAAGACAACAGACTGGGGATGTATTTCAAAGGCCATCTTTAGATAAAATGGTAAGTTCATCCTTTGGCTGCATACATGTATTTTTTGTCATCTTCTTTTTCCACTTTTAACACTTCTACCCTTGTTTGGAGCATTTCTCAGAAATTGGATGTTAGATATGTTCCAAACTTCATAGGAATATATGTTATAAGGGATGCATATATATATATATGTGTGCATTTTGCTATTCTTTTTGGACCAATGTCCATTTGGGGTAAATTTCTTCATGAAAATTATTGATTGGCACAAACGTTTTGGGGTGTTTTGAATGCCCAGAGTAATTGGGTTTTCACATACGGACACTTAGTTCAGGGGTGGGGTGGGGGTGGTGTTGGGGGGGGGAGGAAACTGGAGGACCTGAAGAAAACCACCAACCTTTGGCAAGCAAACTGCTAATCTTGGTTGCAAGAGGTGCTTAGATCTGCAAGCTGGTGCTTAAGAACATCCAGCCACCAAGGTGCCAAAAGTACTCAAAGATGCTCTTACTGGAGCGAGGTATTCTTAAACTCGTCTACATGACCAGACACAATGACCTAGTCACGTCAAATCAGTACAATGTACTGTCCTCATCTAATGTACCGTAGGCATTGTATTGAGTAGGTCATGTGTATATAAACCCATAAGTATAAAAATAAAACTTATATCTGGTTAATTTTTTATATTATTTAGTTTTACCTGAGTCAGTGTTTTGTAAATATACTTATAAACTATAATATATAGTAATCCCTAAATAAATATATAAAAAAGAAAACAAGTATACTTATCCTTCAATAAATATATATAAAAAGGTGAACAAGAAAAAAAAAACAAGTTCAGGATAATAAATAGCCTGGTTCAGAAACAATACGACAATTGTTGATACTTATAATGTTATTAGACCTCTTCATTTTAATTATTTGATGCGGCAACAAGTGGCTCAGTGGGTTTAAGGCCATAGACTGGTAATACAAGCTGCCAAAACTTGGGGCCTTTTTAAGATTTGTTTAAAAAAATGATAAAAATCTGTTTATTTAGTTGTATTAACCTTAACACATACATGCATTTTAAAAGGATGAAAATCTATTAATTCGCCTTGAAAAAGATTTTATAAGAATGAAAAACTATTATTTAAGCTGTATTAGCCTTAAAACAAATGTTAAAATGATGGGAAACTATTATTTAACTTGTATTGGCCTTAACATAATTTTTAAAAGGATGCTGGATTGAACATTTTCAGTTTAAACATAACATGCAGGACTACTGGTAGTAGTTTATATATGGGGTAAGTATGAAATTTACCAGTAAACATATTACCATGGTACACATGTAACTTAGTAACTATTGTAGACTTACATATATTGATGCAGTAACAAATTTGAAAAAGAAAGTAGTTGTTTGTTTGTTGTTTTTTTTTATGTATTTACATGTATTTGTGAGATATGAATGACAAACCATTTCATTCAGTAAAGGTCATAAAACACCATTACTTCATATCTCTCCACTACACTTCCCCCCACTCAAGTATGTGACAACCTTCCCAATGTCAAGGTCAGCCATCTGTCCAGCAAATTTTTCTGGATGGTATTGTACTATTGGGTTTACATGGGCAATAAATGCTTTTTGCTCAGCATCAATGTAATATCTTTGTCATTGGACACAGAATTTTAAACTTCCTTGGGGAAATAAATCTGTATAATAAAATCAACAGTATTGTTTTATATCCACCAGTGTTTTATTTGTCTGTGGTGTTACTGGTATTTATCAGTTGAACATTAGTTTTATGATCTATACTATTTTACCTTGCTTTAATGTTTTATTAATACTATTGTACATGTAGCTATTTTATTTCTATCCACAAATTGACGTTTCACGGTCATGCTTATTATGTTTCGACACTTGCCGCCATCACGGTACTAAAGCAGTGTCAAGATTACTAATGACGTACCAGTGTCAGTGCCGTCATTAAACTGCACAATTCAGGCAGAGTTTTCATTCTTTTTGTGTCTTATTCAAGCATGCCGGGCCTTTGTCGGAACATTGTGGACGTGGTCGGCGCTCCGTCAATCCGTGAAGTAGCTGTAATCATGCTGATGTACCTTTAAACAATCTTTTATTCACTAACTTTAGTGAAGGAAGGAGTGGACAGGGATTTAACCAAGACTTGAAAATAAATAGTGACATATGCTACTTTCGCTAAGCACTTGCCTTGGGGTCCTTAGGAGAGATCTTAAAAACCAACAGTCTGTGTACCTATGCTTTGTGTCATCGCAGACATGGCACATTCAAGAAACCGCTCTGCATATTTCCCTGAGTGCACTGCAAAAGTCAAATTTTCTGCAACTTCACCTTTAGCTGGTGACATCTTGATATAAGTGAAATAACTTGACTGGGACATAAAACTCCATTCTATCAATTAACCAATTTTGGTCACTAAGCTTTATCTATAGTTTGGTTTTAGAAATTTAAAAAAAAAAAAAATTACAAAAATAAAATATAAAAATACTGGTAGTATATTTTAAGTAGGACCCTTATGTACTTATAGACACATATATTTTGAAATAGTAAGTGTTTATATATATAAACATGAAGCGGTATGTAGAATTTAGATAAGGCGGTGAGACAGAATTAACAGGAAGTAACAATTACCGATTACCAGTAAACTGTCATTGTTACCAGGATATATTATCAAATAGTTGATAACTGTAGAAGCAAACAACATTGACCTGTCTGTTTGATATACATAGGAAGAGTTAGGATTCGCAGCTAATACATATACCCTGTCTGTTTGATATACATAGGAAGAGTTAGGATTCACAGCTAATACATATACACAGTGTTCACATCAGGTTCACATAAGAACAAGGGAAATTTTCCTTAGTTCTGGACTGGTAGAGAAAACCAGAACTTCTTTATTGTATATGATCCGAAGTTGTTTCTCAGATCTTGTGTATGGTCTTACTGTTACTGAATTTTAGATACAAATATAGTAAAACCTCTCTATTATAGCCCTTGATAAACTTTGCCACTTCGCTGTTAGTCAGACTATTTTGAAGTCACACAATCCATTTATTTTATGGTTTTCTTGATGCTTCCTCAATTTATTGCTAAACTCCTTTTTAATGCTAAAAATTTTACTAAATCAACCATGATAATGGTGAATCAATGTTTCATTATACTTAGTAATAATAATACAATCATGAATAGACTTTGTTACTGGTTTTGTGATTGCAATAGTCTAAACATTTGAATGAACACATGATGATGATGAATAAAGAAATGATGATGATGAATCAAGTTTGAATGAACAAAAGATGACGATGAATCTAATTTTCACTGTGTTATATTTTTATAAATTTTAACCATGATTAGAAGCTGTTTATAAAGACGGTTTCCTATAAAACTAAGGTGGCATTTTATTGATTAAAACTCTGCAAGCCAGCTGAGCGAGCGAGTTCTGACATCAGAATTATATATGGCCCATGACAGATAGCCTGTCTCCTTCGACATGACCAGCTAGATTTAGTGTTAGATTGAAAGAATACATCTGATCACAGTTTACGACAATATAAATTTATCAGTTATATTTAAAAGTGAAGAAAAATAAAACTGGGGATATGGTTGCTGTATCTGTATAGCCTGTCGAGTATTCCTTCTGGAATTGGTCACATAAAACATTATAACTAATAGTGGCAAAATATAAGATATAATGAAAGATTGATTGAATGGTTGAATGGATGGATGGATTGATAGATGGTTGAATAGTGTGATGAATAGATGGATGGGTCAGTGGATGGATGGATGGGTTTGTATGGTGGGGTTTTACGTCCTTGATAAGAATATTTCATTTATCATCAGGTCTGAAGTTGCAGAAACTATAGCCTTTGCAATGCACTCAGGGTAATGTGTAAGGAGGGTTCTTTAGCATGCCACACTTACTGTGGAAAGGGACATTAGATATTAAGGTCTCTTTTGAACACCTCTTCTGGTTTAAGATATTATATATGCATATCCGTCAAAATCTTAGTATATAAACAGAACACGTCCATTTTGTATCTCTTAAGAAGGATAACTGTAAATGTATTTAATTCCGCGTATATTTATTTTCACCGTATAGGAAATTAAGACATAGTGCATTTTGAAATATGTACTATAACACAATAAGCATATTGTAATTTTCGCTTGGTATTAATTTTCACATGTAACAAACGACTGTGAAATAAGTGAAAATTAGTACACCGTGAAAATAAATATGATAACAGTGTTAATACCCAAAATTGGTTACCATAGACTATTTTTCATATTGCCAATTTTCAAAGTTAATACTTTGTTTTTAGGAATTTGATTTGAACATGAATCGTTGTGTTTGTGTTTGATGCTTATAGTTAAACTAACTTTGTTGGTAACACTGCTTTAACTATCATCTTTAAAAGTGCCCATGAGATGCTGTGAATTCTGAAAGCTATCTCAGTCTTTTAACATCTTTTCAAAATTTGAAATAAAAATTTCTGTTATCTCTAGGAAAATATTTTATCATATTCCATAACACTGAGTCGACCAGCATGCACATGTTGATCATTATTAAATTTACGACATCTCGCAATTTGATAGAGTATTATACATTGTATAATCTTAGTTGTATAACATAATTTCTAGCAATATATTTCATTTTGAAAATTGATGTTTATGACATAATCAGATTACCCGTATAATGTTGTAGATCAATATTAAAAAAATTAGCGTCAGATCGTGAGTCAATGGTGGGTAAACGGAGAAGATTTACTAATCTCTGATGAACGTTAGTTACATCAAATATAAAACACTCCAGTTTTAAATATCTCATGAGGTTATCAATCTCCAAAGTTTATAAAACTCAAGTTTTAAATATCGCATGAGGTTGTAAATCTCCAATGTGTATAGAACTCAAGTTTCAAAGCTTAAAAGCTTTTTAGAGAAAAAAATAACCTTTCATATAAATTTGATTGAGCAAGGTAGAATCTACGGAGACACATAGTCAAGTGATTAAAAGTCATAGACTTGTGATTCAAGGGTCATGGGTTTGATCCCCATGCCCAGTTGAGCTGATTATGAGCCTGGCAGTTTAGTATTGTGTTATGTATTATAGCTAAACATTTAATTTTACATGACTTTGAACAATCCATGCGTGGGGTTAACCTTGCAATTGATTGACAACCTATTCAATGGAGAGTATTGTACTTTGCTGAGCAAACCTTGAATTTACTCTGGCAATTTTTGGCTGAGATCTTGGCAAATTTTTGGCTGTGACCTATTTAAACAGGGTTTAGAAATATTGGATTTGAAGTCTTCAAAAGGGGATGCAATGTATCTACTAAATCATGTGATCTAAGACTAACATACTGTTTTTGAGAAGTCTTAAAGTGCATACTTAAGGGTTACACAACAGGTTAAAATCCTACTCTGACATAACTTGTCAGAGAAAGTTTGTCATTTTGCTTGCAGAAGGTCAGTGTTTTTCTCCAGGTACTACAATTTTCACTTCCATCCCAGAACTGACTTTGATATAAGTGAAAGAATCTTGATTGGGGTATAAAATGTCATTACTTCATTCCATTTCTCCAATATCCCAGAGTTGGTACATGCAGGACTTCTTATTGTACCCCACCAGTACATGCAGAACTTTTTTTTTGTACCCCACAGGTACATGCAGGACTTCTTTATATACCCCACCGGTACATGCAGGGCTTTTTTTTGTTCCCCACCCATTAACTTCTATGTGAAATATTTGAAAAATATTATTATGTTTTATGCATTTAAAAAAGAATTAAAATATTATTTTCGTTTAAAAACAAAAACAAAAAAAATTAAAAAAAACAAAAACTGAAGATTTGACTTTTAGATTTGTTTGTTTTTTTGGCAGGTGAGCACAAGGCCCTTTTTATAAATATTGTGACACTGAGTTATGTCATTACTGAAATGTTTTAAATATTTATAACGAGAGAAATAATAAATATTCAACAATAAAAAAAGTAAGGTGTGACTATTTAGAATGGAATGAAATTGCTTAAATGCAAAATAATTTCAAAAATAAAAAAGCGTGAAGCGTGAATGGGAAGTTATAGGAAGTTGCTTATAGATGCAAACAAAATCCTCAAGTGATTCGTATTATAACAGTTGTGTTTTGGATGTTTGGAAAGTTAAATAATCAATACTTCTATATAAAAACAGTTTAAAAATGAATGAAGAATGATTACAGTTTGAAAACATGTAATTAAGCAAAGATAACTTCTGTTACATTTTCCAGCGAAACACCAAATGAACTTCTAAAACTGTCAAGATAAAAATATAATGTTCTTTAAAATTCATTACAGTTTCTTGGATTTAATTAAAATGGCATTGAACATTATCTAAAATAATGATTAAATTAGTGAAAGGTTATTTTCAGTTAATATTTACAAAATAATAAAATATATTAGTAGTTATCAGTCTGCTTAATTTTGGATCGAAAATTTACAAAAATGTTAACATATTACCAGTAGTAGTTATTGCCAGGACTGTTAATCTGTTAATTTTGGGCCAAAAATGGACCCAATTGTCCCTAGTGTCAACACCTTTATTTTTCACAAGAATTCTAGTGAATTTTCCAAATTTTGAAGTACAAAATTGTACCTTTTACTTTTCTATATGTCTTTTTTTATTAGACTTTTTCCAAAATTTACATGAAAAGATGCTTTTTTTTACAATTCCAAATAAGGGTCCTGGACTCAGTACCAAAAAGGGATGTAGCAACCCCTGATTAAATAAATCTAACAAAATTGTATTGAAGTACAATGTATGTGTATGTTTAGGTAAACCTGGTATCCCGATAAAATTAAATTTCTGATTTCACTAGGATTGGACACAAGTGAAATCCTTAAATTGATGAAAATCTTAGAAAACTAAAAAACTTATTCAGCTTTTCAAATTTGCCAGATTAAAGGGAAAATCTTACGGTAGTTAAGGAATGATTGTGAATCCGGGGCCTGGACATTGACTTTTTTCAGGATAGACATTGACTTTTTCAGGATGGACATTGACTTTTTTCAGGATAGACATTGACTTTTTCAGGATGGACATTGACTTTTTTCAGGATAGACATTGACTTTTTCAGGTTGGACATTGACTTTTTTCAGGATGGACATTGACTTTTTCAGGATGAACATTGACTTTTTTCAGGATAGACATTGACTTTTTCAGGATGGACATTGACTTTTTTCAGGATGGACATTGACTTTTTCAGGATGGACATTGACTTTTTCCGGATAGGAGAATGACCAGAAATATAAATATTGTGATTTTAACTTGTTATCATTGATGTGTTGGCGGTCAAGCTGATTATTAGGTGTATAATATTTTGACATATCGTTGACCAGCCAGCCTTTAGGTCATTTTAGACCTTAATGTAAAGTTACATATGAAGGTTAAGGTAATTTTGGTTAAAAATATTCCAATTTATTTGTACCCGCCAGTAAAAATTTTGATTTGGACTTAAAAAGCGTAAGAACTACTGTATAAAGTCATTTGAAACATTTCTGTAAAAATGATTTTTCAAAATTTTACATACAATTTGAACCTTTAGCTATTTTGATTATCGCATTTCAAGGTTTTGTGCAATATATTGTATTTAAAATTGTACACAGAGTCAACCTATTGATGAAGTCAACTTTTACTGTATTCTTAAGTATCCACAAATTTAAAATTATATTAGTAGCCAAATTTCCAAAATTTTGTGTCTGTTTTAATGTATTTTTCACAAATTTGCTAAAATTGGTTACCTGTACTATTTGAAAGAATTTCTCAGAAATTGGTTGCCAGTGGCGATTTTAGCCACCTGGAAATGAAGTGACATAGCTTAAATGATGGGTTTGTGAATTGATAATTTATGTCATAAGTGTGTGTGTGTGTGTGTGTGTATGTTTTTCCATATATGCATGTAGGCATGTGTGTGTCTTATTTATTTGGTATATCTGGCCACAGTTTCATAGTCATTACTTAACTAAGATGTTCCTTAAGTTAAATCTGAGAAATGTAAAATAAGTTTTCTTGAATGTTAAGATATTTCGGACTTTCGGACTTTAATGTGTCATTTTGAAAACCACTGCAAGCTTATATAACAGCTGCAACTAGTTTTGTCAAAAATGTTTATTTGCAGTTCTAATAGAGCTTGCCAAAATTGGCTTAATTAAAATTAAGTAAAATCTTAGTAATGGTATGAAACTAGGACCAGATAAAACACTGTAAATTCTGGTTAAATAAAATTTTATTAAATACTTTTCTTTCTTCTCTTTTTCCAGGAATAAACCTCTAGAGGGAAATGAACACATCGTCAGAAGAAGAACACAACATGTTGTTGAAGGAATATTTATTTACTATTGCATTGTGTAAAGAAGACCAAAATATATCAAAATAATAACAATGCTACAAAATAACTTACTTAACAGAACTTTTATAATAATCATAATGTGTACCATTACTGTGAATTTCAACGACACGGACAGTTGATCAGAATTTTATTTGATAGAATTAAAATCAATACAGTCACATAATGGTGTAGTAGATGGTTGATGTATTTAATTTAGTAATACATCACCTCGGGGGACGACGACAGACAACACCACAACATTGACTGACAGTATACAAGTCTATATCCATAGTGAAAAAAGGTGCACTAGTATTGTTTTAATTTAAGACAACTTTGATGTATATGTGCATGTATTCAGTCATGAGTTGTGGAGATCGTTAAAAACTGTCGTAAATTTTAAACACGCCGAAATAACTGTTTAAAGTGAATTAGATTTGAATATAGAGAAGTGTTTTATATGTGTGGAATTTTTACGCACAATGACATTAAAGTAATTTAATTGTGCATCGAGGAAACAGAATTTATTTGGATCTCTTGTTGCCATCATTGAGTGGTTAAATGAAAACCCATTCGATTCTTTCTTATGGTAAATCCATAAGAGAGATGAGAATACACCCGAAGCGTATTCTCCGATCTCTGTTCATGGTAGTACTAATACTCTTTGTGATATTAAATATGCATGTACTGCTAAACTTTGAACCACAGAACCAGAATTCTGTCGATTACAACTTGTTAGAAAAACTCCGGAATCAGCGCCATGTTGCGGATGCTCACGTGTACGTCGGTAGAAGTAACTTCAACCAGGAGCAACAACAGTATGATCAGAACGAATCAAAAGTGGAACTTATTATACCACCGAATTCATATAATAAAACGTTTTCACATCAAAACATTCCCGATGCTAACCTGAGTCAGATTAAGTTAGAAATGGATCGTATTAATCAAGTACAGTTTGTACACAATTTACACACGTTTGGTCTTAAGTTACGTTCAGATAGTGTCGTATTTGTCGTACAAGTTCATGATCGTGCCAAATATTTACAGATTTTAGTGGATTCGCTCCGTAATGTTAGAGACATCAGTAAAACTCTTGTCATATTTAGTCATGATGTTTATTCACAAGATTTAAACGACATTATCAAAGGTGCCAATTTTTGTCCAGTAAGTATAAATCTTTATTTTACCATATATGTATTTAATTAAACTTAGTATCTGGTAAGTATAAATCTTTATTTTACCATATACCGGTATATATAACTAGTAAAATAAACTAAATATCCGATAAGTATAAATCTTTTTTTACCATATATGTATTTAAAATAAACTTACTATTCGGTTAGAATAAATCTTTATTATATGCATTTAGTTCAACTTAGTATCAGCCCAATTTGACTTCAAGGCTACCTCTGTATAAGACAATCTGTATATATAAATGAGATGTGGCAAAAAATTTCATGAAAAATTGATATATTGGGTTTTAATATTTAATTTGAAATCAAAAAGATATTTTACCAAATTACCTGTTTTGAACTAGTTTCCTTCACTATAGATGCATACTTGCCCACCCTGAAAATTTTGGCGTAAGTTATACAATTTTAAAGCAAAATTACGATCTTATGGTTGCCAGTTAAATCTTACAACTAAAACTGAAAATCTGGTAATTTATGAAAATTGTAGTTTAAACTGTATATGTAGTATATTAGTTTGTATATATAGTGAAATGCCAACTTTCTCCAATTCATTTAGAGTGCTCGCTCCGTAAGTGGGAGGTCGTGGGTTCGAACCCCGGCCGCGTCTGACCCAAGACTTAAAAGTGGGTAGTGACTGTTCTTTCGCCAAGCACTCAGCATTACGAAATGAAAGTCACGGTTCTTTCGGATGGGAACTTAAAATAAACGAGGTCCCGTGTCTTGGTAGGCTTGGCACAATAAAGAACCCTGCTGTAAAATGCCATCAGCGCAATGCACTGGCAAAATTTCTGCACCTTCGCCTATAGCTGGTGACGTCTCAATATAAGTGAAATATTCTTGACTGGGATGTTAAACACCATTACTCACTCACTCATTTTGAGTGAAGGACAATGTGTAAATACTGTCCAAGTGTGCTAGGCTGGCATCCAGTGTTGTACATTTGTTTAAAAATGGCTTTTTAACATCATGGTCATGGAAGTGACGATCTTTAGCTGCTAATCAGGATCTTTAACTGCAAATTAAAATGAGGAAAGAATCAATGGTATCAAATATTCACACCAGATTACTGTAGATTTATTTTTGTGTAAATTCGCGACTCATCCTATTCGCGAATTCAATTATAACGTGAATATTTCCAGCACACAGATATTTGTATGTTGACATACATATGTTGTATTCAATAAGATTCGAAACGCTAATTCAAATATTTGCGAACAAGGCAAAGATGGTCTTGACACGAAATTTTCTACTCGCAAAAAGTGATCTACAGTATTATACAGCATATCCATGTATTGTCGAGTCAAATATGGAAATCCTTACCAATGGTTTTGTAAACTTTATGATAAAAATTTACCCAAACTTACTCCTAGTCTCAAGAAAGGGTAGGCAAGTATGTAGTTGTATGTACTGTTAGGAGATTGTGAATTGACGTATTGCCAGCCACGCCCACAATTTTCCGACACTTGCCGCCATCATGGTACCAAAGCAGTGTCACAGCCACTAATGACGTTCTAGTGTCAGTGATGTCATTAAACCACACAATTCAGGCCGAGTTTTCATTCTTTTTGCGTGTAATTCAAGCATGTCGACCCTTTGTCAGAACATAGTGGGCGTGGCATGGCTGGAGATCCATCAATTACGTTAACATGAAATTACATTTTCACAGATAAAATTGAAAGTCTTACACTTCATTTTGAAATTATTTCAATTTATTGATAAAACACCAAAGATTTTAATTTTAGAATGTAAAGACTCAGTCAAGAGGCTTACACTTCATTTTAAAAATTATTTTATTGATAAAAAACCAAATATTTCAATTTTATTTTTTCAAAGCATTCTGAATAAAATACTGTACAGTGGATGAACTCTACATCTGTGAATGAAAAGGGAGCAAATGACAGATGTTACAATGTGGACAGAGAGAAAAAAAAGAGTTAATTTAGATTTCATGAAGTATTGTGTACATTCAGTGATTATATATAGATAAGAAATAACAGTTGTTTTAATAATTTAAATATAAATTATAGGCATTGATCAGGGGTCTCACTGGGTCATTTCTGGGGCTGATATTCTGCCGGACTCACAATAAAGAAATATTTCCACAAGCACTTTGCCAATTTTCATATTTTTGGAAATTTCACCCATAAAAACAGAATTTTGGCATTTTCTATGACTTTAATGATATTTTTCTTTTTCACAATTTCAGTCATTTTGATTTTATTTTCACAATATTGCAAAGGCCCCCATATCCCCATTCACAAATTGGTGAAAGACAGCCCTTGATAAACATTAACTATCTACACATTAAATTTGAGGAAGTTGCATTATTGCATTATTTTGATGAGTCACCAGAAAAGTGCACTACAAAGCATTCAAGTGATCAGCCTCGTAAGATTTTTAGAATGTTAAATTTTGAGCTTCTAAAAAAGACTCAACTGTTGATTTGAGTAATGTTGTTTAACATCCCAATCAAGAATATTTCACTTATATCAAGACATCACCAGCTTTAGATGAAGGTGCAAAAATTTTGCCTGTGCGTTGCGCTGATGGCATTATACAGCAGGGTTCTTTATTGTGCCAAGCCTACCAAGACACGGTACCTCGTTTGTTTTAAGTTCCCATCCGAAAGAACGGTGACTTTCATTACGTAATGCCGAATGCTTGGAAAAGAACAGTCACTTCCCACTTTTAAGTCTTGGGTCAGACCCAGCCGAGGTTCGAATCCATGACTTCCCACTTATGAAAGCGAGCACTCTACCAAGACTCAAGTGTTATTACTGTCCTTAATACACAGGTACATGTTTTGTTTCAGGTACTATACTTTGTGATTAGAGATTGTATAAGGTGGGAAATTTTCTCAAAATTAAAATTTTTGGAAGGGATTTTCAAGTTTACTTCTTATTAGATTTCCCCACCACAGTAATCAGAATTAGTGAACAAACCTTTCCAGTCATACCAGCTGATGGTCAAGGTCTTACTTTTTGGTGAAAAACCAAACATTTTCACAGCTTTAAGTAGAAATTTTCATTTTAGCCCGGAAATCTCTTTACTAGAGAGCAAATATTACTGGTATATAATAGGTAGAACAGTAGAATTTTATTTTATATTTTAATTTAAGCCTGCTATAGTTACCCTTATGTAAAGACCACCCATATATAATGTATTACCTGCTTAGTGACCACCTCTGTATAAAAACCACCTGTCTATACAGTAAAACCTGTTATGGTGACCCTTATGTAAAAAGACCACCCATCTGTACTGTATAACCTGCTTAGTAACCACCTCTGTATAAAGACCACATATATTTACAGTTAAACCTACTGTAGTATCCACCTCTATATAAACACCATATGTATAAAAACCACCTGTCTATACAGTAAAACCTGCTTTAGTGACCCTTAGTAAAGACCACCCATCTGTACTGTATAAAAACCACATATCAGGGCTCACACTGGGTCAAAATTTTGTGTCGCAAAGGCTGGTGACCGAACGCAGTGAGGGAACAATCTGGGGGGTCCGGGGGCATGCTCCCCTGTAAATTTTTTTAAATCATGGTGTAAAATACTGCATTTTCCAAGCATTTGAGCTGTTTGTACATTTTATTTCAGGTACTTCTGAATAGATGAACTTTAGCATACAACTGTGTGAAGTTTCAATATTGTAAAGCACTGAGTGTCTTTTCCTGAAATGGAGTAATATAGCCTGAAACAGTCTGGTTTTCTAAGCAAGGTTAGGTTAAGCAATGCATGCTTGTGCTAACCATGCTTTTAAAAAATGGGCTTCTCTAAAATAAAACATGACATAAGATGCTTTTCAGAATCATAGCTTAACCATGAACGATTAAATTTCCATGATTGAAGAAATTTGCTTTTTTTAGCTCACCTGAGCCAAAGGCTCAAGTGAGCTTTTCTGATCACAATTTGTCCGTTGTCTGTCGTCGTCGTCGTCGTCGTCGTTGTCGTCGTAAACTTTTCACATTTTCATCTTCTTCTCACGAACCACTGGGCAGATTTCAACCAAATTTGGCACAAAGCACCACTAGGTGAAGGGGATTCAAGTTTGTTCAAATGAAGGGCCACACCCTCTTTAAAGGGGAGATAATTGAGAATTATTGAAACTTTGTTGGTATTTTTCAAAAATCTTCTTCTCAAAAACTATTCGGCCTGTAAAGCTTAAACTTTTGTGGAGGCATCCTTAGGAAGTGTAGATTCAAGTTTGTTCAAATCATGGTCCCCGGGGTAGGGAGGGGCCACAAGAGGGGGATCAAGTTTTACATAGGAGTATATAGAGAAAATCTTTAAAAATCTTCTTCTCAAAAACTATTAGGCCTGAAAAGCTCAAATTAAAATGGAAGCATCCTGAGGTAGTGTAGATTCAAGTTTGTTCAAATCATGGTCCCCGGGGGTAGGGAGGGGTCACAAGAGGGGGATCAAGTTTTACATAGGAATATATAAAGAAATTTTTTAAAAATCTTTTTCTCAAAAACTATTAGGCCAGAAAAGCTCAAATTAAAATGGAAGCATCCTCAGGTAGTGTAGATTCAAGTTTGTTCAAATCATAGTCCCTGGGGTAGGTGGGGCCACAAGAGGGGGGTCAAGTTTTACACAGGAATATATAGAGAGAATCTTTAAAAATCTTCTCCTCAAAAACTATTAGGCCAGGAAAGCTCAAATTAAAATGGAGCAGCATCCTCAGGTAGTGTAGATTCAAGTTTGTTCAAATCATGGTCCCCGGGGGTAGGGAGGGGCCACAAGAGGGGGATCAAGTTTTACATAGGAGTATATAGAGAAAATCTTTAAAAATCTTCTTCTCAAAAACTATTAGGCCTGAAAAGCTCAAATTAAAATGGAAGCATCCTGAGGTAGTGTAGATTCAAGTTTGTTCAAATCATGGTCCCCCGGGTAGGGAGGGGTCACAAGAGGGGGATCAAGTTTTACATAGGAATATATAAAGAAAATTTTTTAAAATCTTTTTCTCAAAAACTATTAGGCCAGAAAAGCTCAAATTAAAATGGAAGCATCCTCAGGTAGTGTAGATTCAAGTTTGTTCAAATCATAGTCCCTGGGGGTAGGGTGGGCCACAAGAGGGGGGTCAAGTTTTACACAGGAATATATAGAGAGAATCTTTAAAAATCTTCTCCTCAAAAACTATTAGGCCAGGAAAGCTCAAATTAAAATGGAAGCATCCTCAGGTAGTGTAGATTCAAGTTTGTTCAAATCATGGTTAAATAATAGTGTATTTTCCATGCTGTATTCTTTTATATAAGTATTTTGATATAAAGTTAAATATATTGTTCATGAGAAATATATTAATTGTACTTGTATTTAAAAGCTAATTTTTAGCTCACCTGACCGAAGGTCATGTGAGCTTATGGCATAGCGCAGCGTGTGTATGTGCGTGTGTGCGTGTGTGCGTTGTGCGTCGTTAACACCTATTTTCGACTTCTCCTCTGAAACTACTGGACAGTTTTTAATGAAACTTTGTCAGAAGTATATATGGGCCGGTGCAATTCAGATTTGTTCTTGGCGTTGCTATGGCTGCCATAACTAGGTCAAGGTGACCTAGGGGTGCAAAAATCTTAAAAAATCTTCTTCTCCGAAAGTACTGATTGGAGAAAAAAATCTGATGTGATATTTGGCTTCTCTAGGGTCTTAAGCCTATAGTTTGTTCATTTTGTGAAATTCGGATAAAAAATAGGTTACGCGTTTTTGGGTTTAATTTTGAAAAAATCGTAAAATATCTTCAAATTGTTATAACTTGACTATTTGACCAGATAATGACATGGGGTTTTCAGTTTTGACATCTTCTTGTTAGTATCTTCAAAATGAGGCCAAGGTCAATTGTGAAGGTCGTGACCTAATTTTTTTTACCTTTGATTATAATTATTATCTCGAAAACCATAAATTTTGTGTATAGGCATGTATATTAGAATGTTGTAGGTATCGATACAACGATCATTTTGATGTATAGAAAAGGTCATGGGGTCAAAGGTCAAGGTCACAGATGCGAAACAATATTGAAATGGTTAATTATCTTGAAAACTATAAACATTTTGTATAGGCATGTATATTAGAATGTTGTAGGTATTGATACAACGATCATTTTGATGTATACAAAAAGGTCATGGGTTCAAAGGTCAAGGTCACAGATGTGAAACAATACTGAACTAGTTAATTTTCTCGAAAACTATAAACTTTTTGTATAGGCATGTATATTAGAATGTTGTAGGTATTGATACAACGATCATTTTGATGTATAGAAAAAGGTCATGGGGTCAAAGGTCAAGGTCACAGATGCGAAACAATATTGAAATGGTTAATTATCTTGAAAACTATAAACATTTTGTATAGGCATGTATATTAGAATGTTGTAGGTATTGATACAACGATCATTTTGATGTATACAAAAAGGTCATGGGTTCAAAGGTCAAGGTCACAGATGTGAAACAATACTGAACTAGTTAATTTTTAGCTCACCTGAGCTGAAAGCTCAGATGAGCTATTGCTATCCATCTTCGTCCGTCGTGCGTCGTCCGTCGTCCGTCGTCCGTCGTCCGTCGTGCGTAAACTTTTTACATTTTAATCTTCTCCTCCAAAACCACTGGGCCAAATTTAATGAAACTTGGTAACCATCATGCCTGGGTGAAGCCCTCTCAGATTTGCACAAATGAAGGAGTTATGTCCCCTTGGGGCCCCATAAGGGGGGAAATAGTGAAAAACTTTAAAAATCTTCTCCTCTGAATCTACAAGACATATACCTTATTTATTTCATATATAACATCCTTAGGTCATCTAGTTTCAGATTTGCACAAATGGTAGCCATGGGGCTCAAAATGGGGAAATGGTAAGGTGCTGAGTGGGGAAATTGCTAAAAATTATGTATTTGTCAATATATCTTGAAAACTATTAACTTTTTGTATAGGCATGTATATTAGAATATTTTAGGTATTATCCTAACGATCATTTTGATATATGAATGAAGGTCATAGGTTCAAAGGTCAAGGTCACAGATGTGAATGAATACCTGAATGGTTATTTATCTTGAAAACTGTTAACTTTTTGGATATGCATGTATATTAGAATATTTTAGGTATTATCCTAACGATCATTTTGATATATGAATGAAGGTCATAGGTTCAAAGGTCAAGGTCACAGATGTGAATGAATACCTGAATGGTTATTTATCTTGAAAACTGTTAACTTTTTGGATATGCATGTATATTAGAATATTTTAGGTATTATCCTAACGATCATTTTGATATATGAATGAAGGTCATAGGTTCAAAGGTCAAGGTCACAGATGTGAATGAATACCTGAATGGTTATTTATCTTGAAAACTGTTAACTTTTTGGATATGCATGTATATTAGAATATTGTAGGTATTAGCCTAACAACCATTTTGATATATGAATGAAGGTTATGGGTTCAAAGGTCAAGGTCACAGATGTGAACAAGATCTGAAATGATTATTTATCTCAAAAACTATGAACTTTTTGTATAGGCATGTATATTAGACTATTTAGGTATTATCCTAATGATCATTTTGATATATGAATGAAGCTCATGGGTTTAAAGGTCAAGGTCACAGATGCGAATGAATACCTAAATGGTTAATTATCTTAAAAACTATTAACTTTTTGTATAGGCATGTATATTAGAATATTGTTAGTACGGGCACAGTGGTCATTTTGATAGATGAATGAAGAGCATGGGTTCAAATGTCAAGATCACAGATACAAACAAGTACTGAGATGATTATTTATCTCAAAAACTATAAACTTTTTGTATAGGGATGTATATTAGAATATTGGCCGAATTATCATTTTGATATTTGAATGAAGCTCATGGGTTCAAAGGTCACAGGTGAGCGTTAAGGCCCATGGGCCTCTTGTTAATGTAAATCCTGCTGTATTCTATAATTTCTATTTGCCATTTCCCGATTACAGTATTCGGCCTATGCATTTTCTCTCTTTTGAGATTGGTAGATTGCATGATGAAAATTTTTTTTAAAATTATTTCATTGGTTGAAATGCTGTAAGAAAAAGGTAACGGAATAAGCCGAGGCTTGTCGAAACATCAACCTTTTACGGTACATAGAAATACTTACAAATTGTTTAGTGAAAAGCATCGGTAGGAAGTATAGATTTCAGTTTGTACAAAACCTCCCTCCCCTGCACTCACTTCAATACTGAACTCATTTCGGCTTCTACCTAGCAAGTTGCTCAGGTGAGCGATGTGGCCCCTGGGCCTCTTGTTGGTATTAGTATCAGGCTCTGATATATTTACTTTTTCAACAGTTTCAGTTACAGGTTCTTGTACAATTGATTTCGAAGTAGTTATACCGAAAGACGTTAATTTCGGAATTTTTTTTGGATTACAATCCAAATTATTAAGTTTCCTTTTCCCATGGTGCCAACCGGGAGAAAGTCTGATAAAAATCACCATTGCCATCCTTTTATGCAACTACCGTCGGCAACAGAAAAAAAAATTGAGTAGAAATGTCACAGCCAATATGCCTCAAAAGTGCCGATATTTGTGTTTACATAAAAATATTGGAACATCAATGTTAATAAATATAATTCAAACACCATATTCAAAATATTTAATGTATCCCAAGCTGATTATCAAAATATTAGCAGTCTTCAGGTATTAGCGACTTGCCTTGCAAAAACATAAACACAACCACGTGCTTATCAAAACTTTCCTTCCTTCCGACATAGATTGATATAATTTCTTTTAACTCTCCGTCTCATACATGAAACACATACAGGCACGCGACCCCTATGCTTAATTACCGTTATTAGCCACTGATTAAGATAATCGATTATCAATCACCGATTCACACCTGTATGTACACGTTTGATGTATACCTGAAACCATGTGTTCAGCGAAGCGGTTATATTGTCCTCGTTTTCAAATAACAACAAATATGGCGGCCAATACGATTTTCGTAAAAAAAATATTTTCCGAACTCAAATTTAGCTGTCGCAAATTAACTTTTTTTGTCGCATATTTTAAAAAAATGTCGCAAATTGCGATTTTTGCGATCGATAGCGCGAGCCCTGCATATATTTACAGTTAAACCTGTTGCAGTATTCACCTCTATATAAACACCGCCTGTCTATACAGACATGCTTAGTGACCACCTCTGTATAAAAGTCACATATTCTATACAGTAAATCCTGCTGTAACATCTACCTCTATATAAAGACCACCTGCTTAGTAATCATCTGTATATAAAAACCACATGTTTATACAGTTATACCTGCTATAGTGACCACCTGTCTGTGAAATGAAACCTGCTATAATGACCACCAGTATATAAACATCACCTGCCTACACAGTAAAACCTTCTATAGTGACCACCTCATAAAGACTACCTGTCTATACAGTAAAACCTGCTATAATGACCTGTATATAAACACCACCTGCCTATACAGTAAAACCTGCTATAATGACCTGTATATAAACACCTATAAATTTTATCCTGCTGGTTACCACCTGTATATAAAGTAATATATGCTATAGTGACCATCTCTATATAGTAAAACCTGCTATAATGACCACCTTATTATCTGCAGTGTTCTGTGGATTGTTTACTTTTACAAATTTTCAATTTGTCCATAGCAAGTCATGTAATGATTGTGGATGTTCCTTGACCATCCCCTTAGATGTTTGCAAAATTGGTTGACCTTGATCTACATTAAAGGTCACAATGAGCTTCAATATGCTTCATTCTATTCAGTCACTTTTATGTCTTTGCATGTAACTTCTTGGAGTATTTTGCTCTCCCTAGGAACAATGTTTGTACCCTATTAGTTTTTCTTGAATTTTTTCTGAAATCATTTGAAGAATCAATTTTTACATGTTTTTTCTCTACATTTTCAAGATTTTACTGTAAATTTTCCACATGCATTTTATTTTTATCATTTAATTAGTTTGAATTAACCCACATTTGCATTGTATGTCATCCGACCACGCAAAAGTAATAAACAAGAATATATAGAACTGTTGTTTTTGTGAAAAATAAGATTTTGCACAAAATTTCCGGATTTTACGATAAGTTAATCCCTATAACATCATTTAAACGATCATGACACGGGATTAATAATCTGTTGCTAATGTATATCACAATCATAAAGTCAAGAATTCCGGTTTTATGTGACTTATGTTGGCTTGATAAGAAAGTATAAATGTCAAAATATCAATATTATATAAATGTGTGTTTGATTTAGCGTGTTTGGTGCAGTATGTTTGATTTAGTTTTCCTTTATTTGATAATGAACCATATGTACAGACATCGTCATTTGTGGTGACATCTTGCTCATAACATTTCAAACAATTTCACTTGTTTAAAGTTCTAAGGTCATATTTGATTTAATTGTTACATTGATCTCGAGCAAAATCTGAAATGTATGAATCTATAAAGAGGTTTGGCAATAAACCAATCACAAACATACTGGTCCATCCATGTCTAAACCTGAAATGTTGGCATTATAAAGGGGTTTGGTAATAAATCAAATGCAAACATACTGGTCCATGTCCAAACAACAAGCCCTAGAGCAAAGCGAATACTTTGCACACCAGGGAAGTGAGACCGGGTGCTCTGGAAGGGTAAGCACCTCCTGTCTAGCTAGCTATACCTGCCATGTATGAAGGAAGAGGGAGGTCTCATTAAGCATAACAAAGAAGGAATGGGTTTTGGGTTTTCAAAATAGTGTGGCAATCAGCGAGGTGGCAGAGTTATTGAAGGGCTTTTTAACAAGGTTTTACTATATAGTAAAACCTGATTTACTGCCACCATTTGTTCACTGACTTCTTGGCTAACTGTCTTTTAGCAAGGTATAAAGCTTGTTATATTGCTTAATTCTTACTATAGTTTTGCATTTCCCCTCTCCTTTTGCACCTCTTATATTCCTGGACAATTAACTCCAGCAGCAAACCTAAAAAAAAATTCTGTGAAACCCAGAAAGGCTTTAAAGCTTCTGTAGGATTCACTGTACATGTATGAATTTTTGAGAACCGTAGTTAAAGTGACTCTTGTCCTCACACACAAACCTTTAAAAAAAAACAGATTATGTGAAAACCAGAAAACTAGAGAGCCATCCAACTTCTATAGGATTCACTGTACATGTATGAATTTTAAAGTAGTTAAAGTGAGTGTTGTCCTTGCACATAAACTTACAAAAAACCAGATTATGTGAAAACCAGATTTTTAGAAGAAAGAAGGCCATCCAATTTTACCTTGGATTTACTTTATATGTATGAATTTTAAGCTACAGAGAGTCTTGTCCTGGCACATAACTTGACAGTTAAACATTTTTCGTGATGGAATTGGATTTCCCTGTTGTAAATATACCTTGACGATTCAAGATTTCCCTGATGACCGGGATATTTAGAACTGTCTAATAGCGAGAGAATCTAATCGGGAACTGTCATCGTTCTTGTCATATTAGCTCTTATAAATTTGTCATTATTTAGAATATTGTGCGTGAAAAATGTATAAAAATCTCACATTGTCAGCATATTGATTCGGTAAAATTAAACGACATTGTCATCGTAAATATCTTGTTCTATTTGTTCCAGTGTTATGATTGATGTTTAATTAAATACGGCATGAAGTATATAAAAATGTGAAATTGAATTGTAAACTTTTCAATTTTCTATGTGATAAAACTATTATGAATGAGGAAATTTCTGTGTTCATTTTATTATCATGTAAATTCGCGAGAGTAATGACACGAAAAAAAACCATTCATCAATATTTAATTTTGATGTATTTCACTTGCATTTCCACAAACTGTCATTTGACGACACCAAAATAAAAGTACATCAATAAATTGAAATGTCACTTATCGCAAAAATATGCTGATGAGAAATTTCCTGATTTATAGCATTGTTAGACAGAAGTTCTTTATATGGAAAGGTTGACTATAGCATGTTTTACTGTACTTGAATGAAAATTTAACAAAGATATCTGAATTTGGCATGAATTTATAATATATTGATATATATATTTTCTGTATTAACAGATTATGCAGATATTTTATCCTCATTCAGCACAGTTACATCCAAAAGAATTCCCAGGTGAACATCCGAACGATTGTCCAAGAAACATAAAGAAAGCCGAGTAAGTCTAATAAATCTGTAATAGTGTCACATGAATTTCCAGGTGAACATCCGAACGATTGTCCAAGAAATATAAAGAAAGCCGAGTAAGTGACATTAAATGAGGTTTGTGACTGTACCACATGACCAATACCTCTTACAGTTTGTGCAGGAAGTTTTGAAAAATGTTTACGTCACAAAGTCCTGCAATATTGTTGTTTCTACAAGAAAATATCAACTTATGCTATTCCATATCTGATGGAAATGAAAGTTCCACACAATCATTAGGAGGTATCACATGATACACTAGCCAAATATATTGTTATGGCATCATAGATTTATTTCTTGCACCCCAGATAGAAAAATCCATAAAAAGAGAGGTGCAAGGTATCTCCATCTTGTACCTCCCCTGTGCAAGATAGCATACACACTGTTTTTCCTGCAAAATTTTATCAACAAAATCAGAGGTGTATCAATAAGTTGAATTGAAAATTGTACTTTCTGATGCAAGAAATAGAATCAATCACTACTTGTAGTGCCAGATAAGGATATCTCAACCCTCGTTCTAATATGTTTGGTCCAGAACTCTGCAAGCCTCGTTGTGGACCAAATACATGTATATTAGAACTTGGGTTGAGATTTCCCTATGTGACACCACAAGTTGTGATCGATTCTATTTATGAACACTAGTGTTCAATCCAGAAATATAGTTGTTAAGGTCCTCCTGGTCCAGACTTTGAGAAATCTGGGGCCATGTTTTCAAACAATTGGGTCAACATGATAAGTTAATAGAGCTAGATTTTTTTCAAAACTATTCTACGATGGAAAAGATGGGCTATTTGATACCCACATACATTATTTTTGTGGCACAAAATTATTCCTTTGGTCAAAATTAGACAAGGACTTCTAGATTGAATGCTATTCTTACAGTTTACCTTCCCTAACTCAAACTCAATCAGTATTAATCAATGCCTCACACTGCCAAGCTTTGAATCCCGATCAGGAATATCCTAGTGTGAGAATGTTTGTCAATTTGCTTGCCAAAGTTCAGTGGTTTTTTCCGGGCACTCTGGTTTTCTACACCATTCTAGATTGACCACTTGGATTTAAGTGAAAAAAAATGAGATTGAAGACTGATACACTAGGTGACTGTAATAAGGTTTTGTCTATTTCTTTGTACTCGATGGTAAATTCAGTGTAACTGCAGGCCATAGATAGAAATTTTAATTCCACTTTGCACAGTGCCTAGTTGAATAAGAAAACCACTCGGCACTTGAAAATTTAACTCAGCACAGTCACCATGAGTGTAAAAGATAATATTCGGAACATCGGTTGGATTTTACGTAACACTAAGTGACTTCCGAATGTGAAACGGTTTGCACATATGATGCAAACGTTAAATGATTTTGTTGATTCACGCTTGTAACAGAACGGCAAGACTTTTACAAAGGGGTTCGGATCGACCTCCTTACACACGATGTTCCCGACCTACACTAAATTGTCTGTTGTTTATCAATTGTAACAATCCCATGATGTATATGTCTGATAAATTTAACTTGGCACCGTGACGAGTGCAATAACAACATCACTCGTCCCGTTACACATTTCACTTGTGAGGACGAGTGGAGGAGTGAATAATTGAAGCCCTGAACTGCTTTTGGTTCTTGTAGTTTAATCTTAATTAAATTCTCCACTGATTTACTATACCAAGTGAGCATAATAAGGTCCTATCTATTTCTTTTCGCTTGATGGAAAACTCAGTTTAACTGTTGTTGATATCTTCAGTTAAATCTTAATTAAATTCTCCGCTATAAGACTTTAATCAGGTTTAACAATCATAAATTTTACTTGATTTAATTACAATCCCGCACTCAGTTCTCAGATTCTGGGTAATTAAAATCGGTGAATTAATCCAGCGAGAAGTTAAATGTCAACTGTTAGATAAGGTTGTATAAAGCTATTTTCAGATCATGAGTGAATGGGTGTATGCATGTACCGGTACATGTAGCAAATAAAGATTGCTTAATTTTGATTTAACCTTCCCCCAGCCCCCTCAAAAAAAAAAAAAAAAAAAAATGAAAATTGCAAGCGGTTGAAGTACTGGTAATGGTGTATATCTGTACATTTGTGTGTTCATCAGTTTTTCTCTGGACCGGTTATTAAACACTTCAAACAAAGTTTAGAGGGTATATAGGAATTACCCTGTCTATCTGGCTATCCGACGCAATATTGTGTCCATTCCATATATATGTCTATGTATGGACTTATATCAAACTTAGAACATGTAAACCAACCATATTAGAAGTTTAGTTTATAAAAAGATAAAAATAAAATAAACAAAATAATAAATTAGTGCTGCATGGCATATGGCCGTAATGAGAAGTTTCGGTAAAAAAGAAAATAATAAAATAAAGTAGTAAATAGTGTTGCATGGCATATTAGCATAGGAGAAATTAAGTAAACATTTTTTTAAAAAAAATAGTGCTATATAGTGCTGCATGGCATATACCATATAGAGGTAGGACAAGTTTAGCAAAAAATTAAAGAATAGTGCTGCATGACGTATCACCGTGTGAGAAGTTTAGTAAAAAAAAAAGTGCTTGATGAAATCTTTATTTGATAATATAGGTGTTTTATCAGGCAGAATAATGACTTTTGGGATATAATTACACAATGATAGATAGGACTTCAACTTTATCAAGGCTTAATATTGATCTGTTCCTTAAAATTTCTCTTAAGATGTAATTGAATTTGTAGGCAATTTTATCCTTCAATTCCTTTTTAACTTACTCTGAGGAAATACTTGAATGAATTTATCTTATTTCTTATTGTTTTTGCATAGAAATGAACTGTATCTCGGGAATGCTACACATCAATGTTGACGTTAAATAAAATAACGGTTTGTGTGAGAAATAAGACGGGTTATTGTTAGTTTTGGTATCAGGAGTCTGATAGAATTTCTCTTCTTGCTGATAGACTCTAGTGAACTAAAAGAAATAAATTAGTAACTGAAAAAAACATTTATTTTGGTAACAGCTAAAGTAAACAAGAACATGAAACAGTACAAACTAATTTTAAACCAGCCAAATAAGACTAAAGCAGGAAACAATAAACAGGGTTCAAATTTGGCACTGGCTGGCATACTGCAAAATGCCAGTGGTTTTCACAAAGTGCGAGTTAAAAATCTACTTACATGCTAAAAAAGCGAGTGCCATTTTTCAAGAAAGAATCGGTCAGGTATCACAAGAGTTCTACATGTCATAAACTATCTCTAAATACAAAAATTGCTCGAGAGAAACAGCAGCAGAACAAACCAAATGCAAGTAATTTAATTAAATTACAAACACATACAACACATTTTTAGTGTGAAAAAATAAAATTGCCAGTTTAAAACTAATAATGCCAGTAGAAAAAATTGGCACTGGCAAAAGTTTGCCAGTTGGGAGAAAAATTAAATTCTACCCCTGAATAAAATTCAATGATAAAACTACAAAAAAGGCAAGACTATTTAAAACAAAAACATAAACACATACCAGTGTTAGGACCACTGATTATAAATCTCCCGACTTTGGACAAGCACTGGAGCAAATATCCATTGGTGTTATTATTACCACTATTGGAGGTTTCTCATCCATCCCACTTGTTTTATAGACCACATGTGGGAAAATGAATTTTCCTTGCCACTGGTTCACCTGATGTCAGTATAATGTAACTGAGGGAGTGGTACACTTGTCTGCAGCACACTGACTCTGTGAGCTAGCAAGTTAAAGTCGCCCTGAGTGCTCGCTAGTACAAGGCAGATCATACAACACACTCACACAAATGCATACACAAAATTGTTCATGGATTAATCCATAGAGATTAATAAATTAGTTGTCGTCGCCAATAGCTAAAAAATTGCTGATGCTACGTTAAGCAACATTCAACCAATCAACCACTTGTTTTATAATCAGTTTGGTCCATAAATAGGCAGACTTTGTTTACAGTAAAACCTTAATTCATTTCAACCACTTGTTATAAGCTTGAAGTGATCTACAATATGCTTTTTTTAAATTCACAGATAACCAGAAATTAACAATTCATAATGGTATCAAATTTTCCAGATTTAAGTTAAGGAAAATATTACCTGTAGTTAAGGATTAAATGTTATATCAGGGCTAGTTGAAATTTGTTGCAGACACTATTGATACAAGAAAAAAAATTTATGTTATTGAATTTCTAACATATTTTACATTTATATATTTGTCAGGGCTCTAAAGAAGAAGTGTAACAATGCAGAACATCCAGATAAATACGGACATTATAGAGAAGCTAAATACTGCCAGACTAAACATCACTGGTTATGGAAGGTAAAGATTGGCCTAATACTGTGTGTCACATATTGTCAGACACAATCTAACCCACCCACTCCACAACCCACCCCACCCCACAACCCACCCCACACCCCACAACCAGATGAATATACGGTAGACATTACAGATAGGCTAAATACTGCCAGACTAAACATCACTGGTTATGGAAGGTAAAGATTGGCCTAATACTGTGTGTCACATATTGTCAGACACATTCTAAAACACACACCCCACACCCCACCTCGCCCCCACCTGATAAATATGGACATGACATTACAGAGAGGCTAAATACTGCCAGACTAAACATCACTGGTTATAGAAGGTAAAGATAGACCAAATATGGTGTCACATATTGTCACGTTCTTACCCACCCACCACACGCATATTGTCAGACACAATCTAACCCACCTACCCCTCATCCAGATAAATATGGACATTAAAGAGAGGCTAAATACCACCAGACTAAACATCACTGGTTATGGAAGGTAAAGATAAAGAAAATACTGTCACATATTGTCAAACACAATCTAACCCACCCACCACACGCATATTGTCAGACACAATCTAACCCACCCACCCCTCAACCAGATAAATATGGACATTACATTACAGAGAAGCTAAATACTGCCAGACTAAACATCACTGGTTATGGAATGTAAAGATTTGCCTAATACTGACACACACATTCTAAAACACACACCCCAACCCCCATCTCACCCACCAGATAAATATGGACATTATAGATAGACTTATTACTGCCAGACTAAACATCACTTGTTATGGAAGGTAAAGATAGACCAAATACTGTGTCACATATTGTCAAACACATTCTAACCCACCCTACAACCAGATAAATATGGACATTATAGAGAGACTAAATACTGCCAGACTAAATATTTCATTTATTGTTTAAGGAAGGTCAAGATATTAAAGTAGTGATGTCAATGAGTACCCAATCGGAAAACAAACAAGTTGATAGATATAATTTTTGACTGATTTGACATCCCTACATTAAAGATAGACCAAATATACTGTGTCACACTTGTCATTAATATTCTATAACTCAACGTCTCCAAAAATCCGGAATTTTTGGTTCTAAAAAATTAGATAAACTAATGCATTGATGATGAAATTGCTGTAGTCATTATCCAATCAGACACCACAAAAAAATCAGATGTAAAGTATAGATACAGGATTTTAGATAAAAATGTTTGAAATGTGGATCTGAAGCAATTTCAGCAAAAATTGAGTTAAAATAACATTTCCAGGGTGTTTTGAGATTTTCACCTACCAGTATTTAGCTGAAGAAATCTTAATTCTAAGAATTGCAGACATTTTATTGCCCATAAGGTAGAATTAGAGTTTAAATAGCCTGTCAAAGCAGAACAAAATAGATTTTTGATTCTCAGGAAAGTAATTAAATTCCATGCCCTTTTAAACTACTGTAGAATACAGGTAGCATTTTTTCATAATTAAATTGTATGTAATATAAAATTTAAATTGTGTGAATTCAAGGCATTTGATGTACTAAATCTATTATTGACCTTTGCCACTAGAGCCACTCTCCTGGAGAGGAGCAATGTCCTTGTCCATCATCTCGGGCACTGTACATCTCCTCACCAGACAACAACATAAGATAGACTAATGGTCTGATTTGAGAGCTTTTATCAGGTAAATTTGATGCTATAGCCTATGCTTCTTTCAGCTTTTTTACACACAGAAATTTGACATGGAATTCGTGAATTTTTTCATGATTTTCGTGCGTAGCTCTTTTACCTGAGTATGTAATACATGTATATGTTGGTATATTTTTGAGAGCTCTTGTCTTATAATCAAAAACAAACATACTAACCCATGTCCAAATCATAATCCAGAAGCAAAGAAAAAAATTTGGAACTGACAAGTTAGGTTAAACATGTGAACTTCCACCAGGGAAGTGAGGCCAGGTGCTCTGGAAGGGTAAGCACCTCCTGTTTAGCTACACCAGCATGTGTAATCAAAATTGTGTTAAAGGAACATGGAACTATGGGACGTCAAATATATCTAGGAAAATCCTGGCCACAGAGACATCAAACTTATCAACAATACCACAATGACGACCATAAAACTTTTTGAGGGCCTTGATAAGCCTAGGCTTACAATATCCCCGAGTCAACAATTTATTTGCAAGCAGCCTTATAAATTTAATGCTAATATATGTTGACTTTTTTGCAGCTACAACACGTATTTGATAAGTTAGATGTTATGAAGAACTATACTGGTCATGTTTTATTATTAGAAGAAGATTATTATGTAGCACCCGATGTCATATCTACAATACAGATGATGCACAGTCTACGAAAAAAGTACGTAAAAATGTTACGTTGAGTTGAAATCAAAATCAGCAGTTCTGTCTTCAGCAGTTTAAATAGAACAGTGATATTTGTTAAATATGGTGTGTGGTTGCTTGCTTGAATGATTAAAAATTAATTCTATGTTCCCATTCCTGTTTGACAAAATCACTACTGGCTACTAATGCTTGATAAATTCTTTCAAAAAGTAACCTATTTTATCATATTTACAAAAAAAATTACCATATTTTCACGAATTTCGGAAATTTGCCCACTAATGTTTTGAAATTATTGAAACATAGTTAATTCCAGGATCAATTTTAGTTCACCTAGAAATAGCTTTACTACTTAATATATTTTAGAGTTATGATAGACATGGCAGATCGGTACTGTTTCTGGCTTTCAAAATCAAGGGTTTTTGGGTTCAAAATACTGCTAAGATAATAATTTAACTTTGATTTGACTATTTTTTTAGAGACTGTAAAGATTGCACAATGTTAGTAGCTGGTAATTATGACAAGACACAAAGTTATCCTGCAAACTCAGGGAAGGTAAGGGAATTACTGTTACAATAAAACGGCAATGAACTGCTGCTGTTTGATCAGTCAGGTTTTTTTATTGTAATAATAAATCAACGGAGACTAAAAAATCCTGGATGAAATGGGTGAAATTCAAAATAATGTGATGATATATGAAGTGGCATAGTTATCTAAAGGCATTGTAACAGAGTTTTACTGTAATAGGTGGTTTTACCCAGTACATCTTGTGTCAACATATTTCGTCTCTTCGATGCAATAAAAAAATGAACAAAGCCATCATTAGTTCTCGTTGGCAGAATGAAGTGTTTCATATCCCAGTCAAGATTCATTCACTTATAATGGGTATCATTTATGAATTGGGGAAGGAACTGGAATACCGAAAAACCAATGAACATCAGCAAGTGATTTTATACTCTGACCTTCCTGAGAAGGATATGAACCTAGGTGATTAGATGCCAAGTGATTTGTTGGATGGTGCTTTAGACTACTTAGTCTGTCTGAACCAAGGTCGTAAGAGGCATATCTATCTGTAAGTCGGTTTAAGTATCGTGGTCAAGCTATTCTACAGTTATTGCTTATATCAATTAAGCAAAAACCCAGTAGTAAAGTTTAACTCGTTTTAGATTGAGGAAAGAGGGAAAAAGACTTAAAACAGGGAAATATTATATGGTAATCTTCAGAATACCGGTACTTATAAAATGTAAAATTGTTTTATGATTTTGTTTTCAAGGTTGAATTAGCACATTGGATCTCATCTAGACACAACATGGGCATGACATTTTCTCGTACATTATGGAATGAAATTAGAAAGTGTACAAAGGTAAGATAGGGCATCTCTGTATGTATGTGTTATAATTATACCCCCGTTTCGAAGAAGAGGGGGTATGCTGGTTTACCTACGTCGGTCTATCAGTCCGTCCAAAACTAAAAATTTTCATACCAGTTTTTCAGCAACTACTAAACAGCCACTTAAAATTTTGTATACATATATGGGGTCCCATAACACAAGTACAGATTTCAGGTCTTTCAGACATTTACTTCCTGTTTACCTACTTAGTTTTTTTTCAACATTTACGGTCAATGGTTGAATCGAGGGTATACTAAGTGAACAGTAGCTCACAGATTTCTTGTTATAATAATTGTTGTTGTCAAAGTGTGTTATATATACATCTGTCTGTCTGTCTGTGTCTTACTATCTATTCATTCATCTTTTCTTCCTTCTGTCTTTCTGTCTGTCCAGCCTTTTTTTGTCTGTTCAGCCTTCTTTCTGTCTTTCCATCCATTTTTCTATCTGCATGGCTTTCGTTTTCTGTATCATTTCATAATATATAGTTAAACTTTGTATGGTATTTTGATAATACTTTTAATACAATAAAAATGTGATTAGAATAACTACTCATATTTAATGTTTTCTGGAAATTTTTTTGTTGAATACATGTATGTAACCATGGTAACTAATGTTACAAGTAATCAGAATTTTATCCTTGTTTGCAGGAGTACTGTCTCTTTGACGACTATAACTGGGATTGGACATTACAGCATTTAAGCATGAAGTGTATACCTGGTAAAGTTAGAGTTATGAAGATGAAGGCTACCAGAGTATTCCACATGGGAGAGTGGTATGTCATTAAAAATGTTTAAAATTCCAGAATGAACATTTTTGACAAAGGTCATTTCTAAACTCCACACATAGTACTTTTATCAGACTAGTTTTTACCAGGTGTTCATTCTAGCAATCTCGTTTAAGTATGAGGTTCATATCGTGTAAATTTAAGAGTTATGAAGACAAAGGCTTCTCGCATATTCCACATTTGAAAGTGTTTAAATGTTGAACCAAAACTAAACTTATCAAACTCTATATAGGTCTGTTAAAACAGTTAGGTAAAAAAATGTAAGTCCCAACAATTAAAATATTTTAATTTCTCCCCAAGCATTTGAAGGACAGATCTTAATGTAAGAATGTTTGTCAGTTCACTTGCAAAGGGTCTATGGTTTTCTCCATAGACTCCAGTTTTCTCTCACCATCCATGAACTGACTGCCTCTATATGAATGAGAATCTTGACTCTTTTAACTCTCTCTCTCTCTCTCTTTGTCTCTCTCCCCCAAACACTTGTTTATTAGATGATGATGGTGATGATGATGATGATGATGATGATTGTTACTATTATTTAATAAAGCACTGCCATATTGTTTTTTTCAGTGGTGTACATCATAAAGGGAAGAACTGTAATCCAGAAGTGAAGAAGAGACAAGTTGAGACTTTATTATCTGCAAACAAAAAATATCTCTTCCCAAATGTGTTGTCTATATCTGGTTCCTCAAAATTAAAACTTAGAGACCCTAAACCTAATGGAGGATGGGGAGACATTAGGGACAGAAATCTATGTTTAAGTCTCGTAGACGATTATCCTGGAAAACCACCGTCATAAAATCATTACTTATTCTTAGTTAAGAAATTACTTCAGAGCTTTCATTTGACCTTTGAACTTTGACTTCGGATTGGTATTATTTGGACACTTTTACAATTAATAAAATGATTATCAAAAATGTTAATTGTCAAATATCTTTTATATTCCTGGACACTTGAAAAAGAAATTTTTAAAATTTGTCCAAAAAATTACAAGGATACATTTATTGACATTTAAAATGTCGGGGTCAAACTATATAAAAATGGCTGCTTGACAGCTTCCTCCCCGAGTGACGGAAGACAAAATTCAATTTTTATGAAGTAAAACAAAAGTCAAAAGAGTCAAATAAAAGCCCTGACCTTATCTGTGATTGATTTGCCAAAATTTCATACATCTATCGTGTATCATATAATTATCTGGTTATTTTTAAGATATTATTATATTTATAAATTGGAAGCTAAAAAGGTTGATTATAAAAATCATGTAGTACCTGTACTTGAGTAAGGTCTGTAAGTCTCATGGTGTGAAATTTAAATCTCTGTGTACTAGAACAATTGCTTTGTATTAAGACAGCATTAATGACATCATAATATGACTAATGGGAATTTGCAATTTTTGGCTACAGGAGCTGACATCGTGAAACAAATCTATGCCAATGATGTTGTGTTACAATTTTTCTTTTGGCGTAACTAACAGTGACATTTGTTTTCTGGGTTTTTTTTTTTTACAAAATCAAAGATTTAAGATGAGACTTGCAGACCTTATTGTAAATTCAGTGTATTAAAAAATTATATATGGATCTTACTGTAAATCATGTTATATTCAGAAGAATTTAAAGTTTCATAAAGAAAAATATGCTTTGTGGCTTAAAAATATTGCCACCATGTGGTCTTCTGATTTTGACACTAAATTAAGGGAGACAACAATTAAATAGATTTTGGACCTCAAATTAGCTGGATGTGATGTGGCAAAGTTATTTAAAGGTTTATAAAGAAAAATATACTTTGTGGCTTCAAAACATTGCCACCATGTGATCTCTCCGATTTTGACACTAAAGTAAGAGAGATAACAATTAAATAGATTTGGGACTTCAAATTAGTTGGATGTGA
Organism: Anadara kagoshimensis; assembly: GCA_021292105.1. NCBI lineage: Eukaryota > Metazoa > Mollusca > Bivalvia > Arcoida > Arcidae > Anadara > Anadara kagoshimensis. The sequence goes on along the minus strand of CM037857.1, from coordinate 1,218,108 downwards.
TGTGGCATCATTATAGAGCGTTATTATAACAAGGTTTTGCTTTACAAAAGAACTATAATATTTAATGTCAAATGGAAATTACCTGTAATGTACTGGTGAATCAAATATTTTAAATTTTAACATTTTTGAAGAAAATATATTAAAAAAATCCTCATGAATAAAAAATAATTTACAGTACATGTATACATATGATATTAGTTTGGTAAATAAATTGTTTAAACATGGGGTTTGATATACAGTACAGACCTGTCTTAAGTTTGACACTGGCCTTACGAAAAGAAGATGATGTTCGGCATCCGAGTGGCAAGATATGGATAGCAGGAAGCTGTAAAGTTGCGGTGAGAAAGATAACAGCTGCCGAAAAGCTATCTAGATTTAACTAACGACATGAGCTGCCGATTCGGCACTAATTTGTTTGTTCAGTGATAAACTTTCAACAGGCCTGTGATGTATGTTCATGTGGCAATGTGACAATATGATAGGAATTGCTTCAGATGGGAGAAAAATAATTATTTTATTTTAATTTTAACTTTTTCATTTATATATATATATCATCATTGTACATGATAGAATTGTAAATATTAATTATTTGGTAAGAATGGTGCCTGTGTGTTCTTTTGTAAACTGTTCTTATACAAATTGAAATTTTATAAGGATTTTTTATGTAACAATCATTGTTAAAGTGTGAATACAAGGTATAGTTTAAAGATTCTATTTGGTTACCATGGTAACATTAGAACCTTTTTCTATTTTAGTTCTTCTGTAAACTTTCTTATACAAGTTGAGATTTTATATAGAATTTTGTTTTTAATATAACAATCATTATTTAAGTGCAAATACAAAGTAAAATTAAACATTCTATTTCGTAACCATGGTAACATGTGATGATCTAGGCAGACATTATTCCTTTAATACATATTGAGGATTTACTTGATATGTCAAAGTCTTAAGCCTTAACTCAGTTCATTGCCGTCTTAGTTTCATGTTAAGGTAAAAGTAGCAATGATTAGATAAGGATGTCTGTTAACATCTTTGAAAATTATTAAAACTATACAATACAATGTTTACACATAACATACAGTTTAGAATACATGGTAAAGAGATGGTAGAGGAAATCTGAGTGCCCAAAGAAAACATCAGACTTTTAGCAATCATGTGTCTAATAGGTTTGTAATATAGGTAACCATATACATGAAAGCTGAATTATAAGTAGTTAAAGGTTGTCGAACTCTTCTGTTACAAATGTATCTAAGGTAAGAAAGTTCTAACTTAAAGGAACTCTTCTGTAGTTAAGTTAAGAAAGTTCTAAGGAACTCTTTTGTAATTAAAGTTAAGAATGTTTCAAGTGTTCAGACTGACCTTAAATCTAAGGAACTCTTTTGTAATTAAAGTTAAGAATGTTTTAAATGTTCAGACTGACCTTAAATCTAAAGAACTCTTTTGTAATTAAAGTTAAGAATGTTTTAAGTGTTTAGACTGACCTTAAATCTTTCAAAATACATCCTAATACATGATTTATATATACCTCTAGTCATTTAAACCCAAACCAAAAATTTATATCTTTATTTTTGGAAATAAATTTTCCATATATTCATAGCATTATTAGAAATCATACATGTAGTTTGTTTATTTAATTGCATCATTTGATAAAAATCAAAAAATAGATTAATTCTCCACTATCACTTTTAATGTGTAAAATGAAATGCATCGTTTAAGCAAAATGAATAATTTTCTCACCGAACTAAATCTCCGATATTGTTTTAAATGCCAAAAACGATATTCTATCATACGAGCAGAATAAAATAATTTTCTTGCCAAATTCCATGGCCTGAATGAAAAAGTGCAAATATTTAAAATTTGTGTTACATGTTCAATGTATATCTTTTAATATTACAGAAATATTATTTTATGAATGATAGTTATTATAATTTTACAAAGTTTTCTTTTTTTTTATTATATCTGCCAAGAAAATCAAAAACTTATAAACCAACCATTACAATTGATCACTTTTTACAATCAGGGGCCCATTGTTGAATGTGCTAGTTAACTAAGTTGTTATGTCCCATCGTTGAATGTACAGGTTACCTAAACAGGTTCGTTGTGTTCCATCGTTGAATGTGCAGGTTAACTAAACAGGGTCGTTGTGTTCCATCGTTGAATGTGCATGTTAATTAAACTAGGTCATTGTGCCCCATCATTGAATGTGCAGGTTAACTAAACGGGGTCTTTGTGCCCCATCATTGAATGTGCAGGTTAACTAAACGGGGTCGTTATGTCCCATCGTTGAATGTGCTGGTTAACTAAACTAGGTTGTTGTGCCCCATCGTTGAATGTGCAGGTTAACTAAACTAGGTCGTTGTGTCCCATCGTTGAATGTGCAGGTTAACTAAACTAGGTCGTGTCCCATCGTTGAATGTGCAGGTTAACTAAACTAGGTCATTATGTCCCATCATTGAATGTGCAGGTTAACTAAACTAGGTCGTTATGTCCCATCATTGAATGTGCAGGTTAACTAAACTAGGTCGTTGTGTCCCATCATTGAATGTGCTGGTTAACTAAACTAGGTCATTATGTCCCATCGTTGAATGTGCAGGTTAACTAAACAGGGTCATTATGTCCCATAGTTGAATGTGCTGGTTAACTAAACTAGGTCATTATGTCCCATCATTGAATGTGCTGGTTAACTAAACTAGGTCATTATGTCCCATCATTGAATGTGCTGGTTAACTAAACTAGGTCATTATGTCCCATCATTGAATGTGCAGGTTAACTAAACAGGGTCATTATGTCCCATAGTTGAATGTGCTGGTTAACTAAACTAGGTCATTATGTCCCATCATTGAAGGTGCTGGTTAACTAAACTAGGTCGTTGTGTCCCATCGTTGCATGTGCAGGTTAACTAAACTAGGTTGTTATGTCCCATCGTTGAATGTGCAGGTTAACTAAATTAGGTCGATGTGTCCCATTGTTGAATATGCAGGCTAACTAAACTCGGTCGATGTGTCCCATTGTTGAATGTGCAGGTTAACTAAACTAGGTCATTATGTGTAACCCAGATTGTTATGTGTAAACTAGGTCATCAGATGTAAGCTAGGTCATTATGTATCAGTTACAGATAGGTTGTTAAGTGTAATCCAAGTCGTAATGTGCTAGCAATGGTTCTTACTTGTAAAATGTCACAAAGTTTATTGACGGAAACTTTTATCTTTATCTGTTTGAATGGAGATGTTCATCTAATCAGTCATGATGAAGTCTTCAACTCAACTGTAACAATCACAGTGTCCATCATCACAAGTGACTAAGACATCCCTAACTATTAGTTTAATTGGAGATGTTCCTCTAGACAGTCATGATGAAATATTCAATATGTCACAGTGTCCATTACCACAAGTGACTTGATACCCTTATCAGTGCAGTTTTAAGTGGTACTATGAAGATGTTGTTATTTGTTGATATTAAAAATGACACGATCAAGCCATTTTGAACATTTAGTGAAGAATTACTTTTCAAAAGAAATTAAGGGTGGGGTGGGGTGTGGGGGTGGGGGGGGGGGGAGCTTACAAAAGAAGGTCTCACCTAAATGTCTTGTTACACACCAAGGATTTTTAATCACGTTGTTGTACCCATGTTCATTATTATTATTATTATTACATGTATTTATGTATTTGGGGAGTTATTTAGTTGTTAAATGTGTTTTTAATGTTGATAACATTTCTTTTTTCTCGCACAAGATCATAGATGTTTATATTTACAGGGATTATATTTTAAATCAGATTGTTTACATCAAAATGTGTAGTAAAATAATTGTTGAAGTATTAATTTTATTGATGGAAATCTGCTTAAAACAAACTTGCCTTGTTACATGTAATTGACGTATCGCCGGGCACGCCCACAATGTTCCAACACTGGCCGCCAAAACGGTACCAAAGCAGCGTCACAGCAACTAATGATGTAATAGTGTCAGTGACGTCATTAATGGCACAATTAAGGCGGAGTTTTCATTCTTTTTGTGTGTAATTCAAGCATGTCAGGCCTTTGTCAAAACATTGTGGGCGTGGGCAGCAATCTGTCAATTCATGATAGTACATATGCAGTAAAACCTTTATATACAGACCAACCATTCCCATTGGCCCAAAGAATTATAAACTTTATTGACTGTCAGTCTTTATAGGGAGAAAAACTGATATCCATTGCCACCATTTGTCAAGGTAGAGTTTGACATTATATATTATAAAATGGTTTGGTGTTAATTGATTGAGACTTATAAAGAATAAACATAAAAGAAGTGGATTTTGGGACTTCAAAAAAGTGTCATGAAAAGTGGGGGGTGGGGTGGGTAAAACAAGGTTATATTTTGGTATATAGGTATATATATATAGGTTATATTTTGGTAGAAATATTTAAATGCTGATTTTACTGGACAGATGGTCTCTATACAGTCACGATTTTTCTAGAAGGATTTGTTGAAGGTACAGTAAAACCAAGATTCGGTGCCACCATTTGTTCAGTCAGATTTTGACATTATAAAAATTAGGTGACACTACAGTAAACCTTTTATTCAAAGCCACCATTTGTTTAATCAGATTTTGGTGTTATAAAAGAGTAAAATAATTAATGAAAAAAGACATTTTAAATATGTCATTTGAATTTTATATAAAGACCAAATGCCCATAAAAGCCACATTAACTGGTTTCTTTGAGTGATCTTTATAGAAAGGTTTGATTGTATTTGAAGTAGAAGGGTTGTTCTTCTCAGTGCAAAATGCACAAGTCACACCAAAAGATGACATTGTTTCTACCACATGTACATGATGTAGTATGTTACATACAACAATAAAATGACCTTGGAAACCTTGGTAATCAGAGTGATATTATACTATTATAATGATATTTTTGATAGACAGACAACATTGACCTGTCAGTTTGACCTTTCATGAGGAATATTCATACAGGACAATCCACCTTATACCTTATACATGGGTAGTGTTAGGATTCACATTTAATACATAAACAATGTGCATTTCCCATAATGTAGATGAAATAAGCTTCTGTAATCCCTATATACATAAATGAACTGGTCCATAGTAAATATTTAAATTAAAGGTCAAGTGGACAGGTTAATGCTGCTTGTCTTTACATAGTTTTATTGCATTGATTTGGTACAGATTATACGATAAAACCTCTTGTGTTTTGTCGTTAATCCATGAAAATTTTACCGCACAGAATTAACAAAAAATCTACTTATAACCTATTGCAGCTCAAGGTCAGAGTATTAGATGTGATGTCTGATTTTTTTTCAAAACTTTTCTATATGTAATTTATAAGTATTGATTTGAATGTTTTATACTTGTGGATAATGTGATCATGAGTTTAACATCTCACACATTTTTTATCATCATGTTGTATATAAGGATAAATTTCTATGTTTTAAAATCTAGTATTAAGCATTGAAATTTAAAATTTAATTTATAAACATTGCTCAAATGTCACCTGTAAGTGTAGGTATGTATGTAACATAATTATAACATAAATCAATCGCTTCATTAAGTGCAATCAAGGAGTATAATTATAATAAATTAATAAATAAAAACTCAGGTGTTGTTTGTCTTTAGTTTGACTTCCAAATATCGATATAGAAAGGGATATCACTGTTGTGGTTGTTGTTAACATCCAATTTTTTAGCTCATCTGGCAAAAAGCCATTTGAGCTTATGTCATAGCAAGGTTCATTCCTACTGTTATATAAATAGTGGAGTTCAGTGGCCCAGTGCTTATGGATCTCAGAGCCTCTCACCACCTAGGTCTGAATACCACTTGGTCAGATCCTTGTGTGAGAAAGTTTGTCAGTGTACTTCACAAAGGTCAGTGTTTTTCTCCAGACACCCCAGTTTTCTCCACAATCTCAAAGCTGACTACCTTGATATCACATCGTGGAAAGTATTGTGACTTGGGATGTAAATCACTGCAATCAAGGAGTATAATTATAATAAATTAATAAATAAAAACTCGGGTGTTGTTTGTTTTTAGTTTGTTTTCCGAATATCAATATAGAAAACCTTAACGATTATATGATATCGCTGTTGTGGTTGCTTTTAACAATTTTTAGCTCATCTGGCAAAAAGCCATTTGAGCTTATCTCATAGCAAGGTTCAATTGATTCATTCTATTGTTATATAAATAGTGGGCTTTAGTGGCCCAGTGCTTATGGATCTCAGAGCCTCTAGCCACCTAGGTCTGAATATCACTTGGTCAGATCCTTGTGTGAGAAAGTTTGTCAGTGTACTTCACAAAGGTCAGTGTTTTTCTCCAGACACCTCAGTTTTCTCCACCATCTCAAAGCTGACTACCTCGATATCACATCATGGAAAGTATTGTGAGTTGGGATGTAAATCACTGTCACGTTTTCTCCACTCTATTACTGATATACATGTAGATTGTTTAATGCCCCATATTGATGTTAATCAAACTATTGTTTATGAAGTAGCTCTAGACTTTCATCTCCATAGGTTGGTTAATTGTTACTTAACGTCACATCAACAATTTTTCAGCTATTCGTGACGAGAACTATTTTATTAATCTCTATGGATTAATCTATGAACAATTTCGTGTATGCATGTGAAGTGCGAGTGTGTTGTATGGTCTGCCTTGAACTAGCGCGCACTCAGGGCGACTTTAACGTGCTAGCTCACAGAGTCAGTACGCCGCAGACAAGCGTACCACTCCCCCAGTTTATTATACTGATACCAGGTAAATCAGTAAAGGCCAACGGCAAGGAAAAATCACTTATGTGGTCTGAGCGGGACTCGAACTCAAAGCGTTGAAAGACCCTGAATTTTTAGACTGACGTCTTATCCATTAGGCCACTAGGGACAATATTTAAATTAATATTTGAACATTTATGGAATAGACAGCATGAACTTAGAAAATCAGACTTTGTAGAATCTACAGCATAGGGTAGGAGTTGCACAACACTGGTGACATCATTAATTACATACAGATTTAGGTATAATAATAGACCATTTGCTGATTCCATGAAGGATTGTGTTATCAGAATGATATTAAAAATAGCATCCATCAACAACTGTACTTCAAGAAGTGGAGTAATGGAGGAGTGGACTTCATTTTACAGTGACTGAAATTTACACTTATGACAAGATGGTCAGTTCATGGAATGTGGGGGGAAACTGGAGTACCCAGGGAAAACCACCGACCGACAATCAAACTGACAAACTTTCTCGCCTTTGGATCTGTTCCAAGTGGGATTCAGTGAGTGGTGCCATGATCCACAAGCACGGGTTTAGTATGTCTAATGGAAAAACTTAGTTTCTTCAGGCAAGCATTTCTCAACAACTTTACTGTTTGATCTTTTTTCTATGACAATATTAGGGTAAATTCTATACTTGACAGCAGGTTTCCAGGAATTAGTTTTTGCCTGGTCCAATGTTTAAGATATTAATAATAGACAAATCCAGTGATAGATGTAGATAAAAACCTTTATATCAAGATCACCCACTAGACCTACGAAATATGGACTTTAAAGGGACACTGAAGTCTAGGGGATTATGACCAAAATCGATAGGTATAAGTGCAATATTAATAATAAAATTCAAAAAAATAAAAAATTATTCCATTAAGATATATATTTCGCTATTTGAAAATTGCCGAAAATCATCGCCGCAGCTCTTCTGTGTTGGAGGTGAGAAGAACACGCTGTGACGTCATGTGTGAACAAACCTCGCTATGCTATCAATAGTGTGGTTACAGTATAGTGTAAAAGTTGTTAAAAATATTGTTTAAATATGGTTTTGTGTGCGACCGTTGATTGTAAAAATAATTAAAAAATTATGATAACTTAGAATTTGTCTCTATTTAGACTTATTTTAAATTTAATAATGACCAATATTGGCTAAATCATGTGCACAATGATCTATGCATCAACTAACCTAAAATGATAAAATATTCTTTTTTTTAACGATAAATCAATAAGATCCCAATTTCTTAAAAGTAGAATTTACATCCCTTTCTCGCATACAGGTAATTAAGAGATTATCAGTAACCTACAGTACCTTTAGATCCTGTTTATTAGACATTCCATCGCCGGTAATCAAGAGGTAGATCTACCTTACAATATACAACATAGATCTGAAGATTGATAGGTGTAAATAAATTAAGTGATAAAGTCTTCACGATATCCCATATTAAATGTAAGTATAATTAATTTGGAATTTTGGAAAGATGCATTAAAAAATATTAAATATTTCAATATTGATTTACGAATGTATAAATTGATGGGTGTCGTGACTGGCGGTATGAAATTAAAATGATTTAAATTAATGAAATATTCCTATTCGTAAGTTCAATTTTAAACATCAAAAACTCTAAAAAAAAAATAATTAATCCCCCCCCCCCCCCCCGCTTCTCATGTCATTGATGCGAAGAAAAATTATGTCTGTAACAGTGTGATCTAGTTCAGGACAAATTTGAATGCTGACGGCGAGAGTCCGTACAGGCCCGTCCTTTAAAATTGTATAAATTTACTTTTAAATGAATTTCCACACAATGACGTTTTTAAGTAGACTTGGCTGCAAATTTCATGAAAATCTCTTAAAAAACTAAAATAAAGTACAATATCCACAGTATATTATTTACTATGTTATACTGCTGTTTGTGTTCACCATATCATTTCATAATTTCTGCTACTTCGTCTGTTTCACATCTTGATAAATGAAATTATCTTGACTACGATTTTGCCTTACAAGTTATAACATATTCAGATATAAATGGAATTATCAGGACATGGATTATACAATTCAAGCAATAATTATAGCTAGCGTCATCTTGATATAAATAAAATAATCTTGAGATATATAATACAATCCAAGTTATAATTATTGACATGACTGGTGACATCTTGATATAAGTGAAATTATTGTGAGATGTGAAGATACTTAAATGTAACTACAAATAATTAATACATGTATAAACTAAAGAGAATGTATTGTCCAATTTTCATTAGATTTAAAAGGACAGCTTATTTCCCGGTTTGAATGGTACACATATATAAAGAAATTGGGAAACAATTACAACTTATAACTTCTGAAAGAAACGCATTTCTTATTTTCCAAACTATACACAGGGTGAAATAACTCTCCTGTTTATTGTGTAACCAGTAGGTGATCTGATGACGAAACGCATTAAAAATTAGAATAAAAAAGTGAAATTAAATTCTTGGCTCATAACAATTGTGTGGCGGAAAGGGCTCAATAGGTGGTCAGGTGGCCCAATCGGTAGAGCGTATGTTAGTACATGTATTGTGAAGGTCCCGGGTTCGAGTTCGGTTACGCCGCTGTTACATTTGGGGAATCATCCGACCCTGGGCATTGGCTGACCAACAAGTTGGTCCCAGGGGTGGAACCCGCTGGTTTCGATTCAAAGGAGTTGAATAGAAAAAAGATGGGAGGAATTTGGCGGTCCGTGTAGCTCAATCGGTAGAACGTCCCGCTAGTATTAGGAAGCCCCCGGGCTCGAGTCCCGGTGTAGCAGCTGCATTTTCCCCTTTCCTGTTAGTACATCAAAAGTAGCTATCCCCTCTTCTGATTTACAAATGCTTTTTATTCTTTTTTCATATATAATTATTGTCATCATTAATATTATTTTAATGCATATTAACATCATTTTCTGGAAGGACCTATTTATTTATTTTATATACGTATTTATTATAAATAAATATAAGTAAAAGTCTGAAATAATTATTGTGAAAAATTGATGTTTTTAAAAATTCTCTAAAAATTATAGATATTTATGAATTACGAGATTATCAACATCTTAAAATAAGGTGTGTAAATACACAACTACTGTTGCAGTTAAAGGGTTGGTAAATATACAGGAAGTGTCGGTATACCTGTCTCGTTAGTTAAGTGGATTGGGTACACTCCGATATACAACTAGTCAGTCAATATTGAGGGTTTAATTACAGGTGACTATAATATACTACTACTACTACTACTACTACTACTACTACTACTACTACTAATAATAATAATAATAATAATAATAAAAACAACTTTATTCTCATCAACCGTAAATGTTTTTTTTTTTTCATGACTGGCCATGGTGTAATGTCTCCTCGTCTTATGTTGTTTCTTGCAATCGTTGCTAATCGCAAAACTTCTTGGTTGAAATGCACGATCTCAAGGTCAAAGCTGTCGATTATACATTTTTAAATAAATTGCAATTTTTAATTTTGTCATTGATCTGTACGATTTCTGTGCAGCAAATGCATTCCCTCTCAGTGTTCATTGCTCGGCAGTTTCATTATATGTCCCAAACCTACAAACGATGATCATTATCTATAACTTCGCATGAATCCGATTTGAATAAATTCTCTGGTTTACTTTCAGTTCCCTAATATTCCGACTCAAAATCAAAAAGATAATGCGCCATTTCTAATAATATGGATAAGTAACAACTCGTAAGATGCGACAATTCAGTATATATAAACAGTAGTTAGGAAGAGTGGTTGTTCACATATGACGTCACAACTTGTTTTCGTACCTCCCGATTGAAGAGTTCCAAAATGGCCTGAGGTTACGAATTTTGATTTTTTAAACTTCTATATCTTTTTTATTTCGGCGAATAAAAAGGTGAAATTTTCAATATAATAATAATTTAACATAAATTTTCATATTTTGGTCAAATTGGCTAGACTTCAGTGTCCCTTTAAAGACAGATGGTCTTTATACAGAGATTCTTTTTAATTGAAATATGAAGTAAGGGTACCTTAAAACAGTTTTATATAATGAACAGGTGGTCTTTATATAGAGGTGGTTGCTATAACAGGTTTTACTGTATTTAATAAGAAAAGTATTACCAAAAGCATTGATATGAATTTAATGATAAAGCCTTTAAATCAGGTGGGATGAACAATAGTGGATATGAGTGTATTAACTGATAACTTTCAAATTACCGGTATACAGTGTGTATATTTGTACGCTAGTTTTTAGCATTTTAGTATCATTTTAACTAAATCACAAATACTGCCGAACTGTATAACAGTGGTCAGTTTGTACAAAGTCTACATTTTTAAGGATTTTTTTTAAAGTTTTAAGATTTTAAGTACCAATGTATAAAAGTTTATAAACCAAACCATACACGCATTTCTGGTGCTCTAGGCAGTGGAGGGATTAGCAAAAAATGAAAAATAAGGATCATAATACAAAATGCAGGTTAATTGCCAACCAAAACGAAATCAGAACACATGGAATACAGTGCATTCAGTACCTCCAGTAGATACTTTTATTTCTATGTAAATACCGGAAACATTGATCGTCCAGTCCGTTTCCATTTTGCAGTTTAGTCATGTTAAAGAATGTCCGCCATTTCAGCTTGCTTTTCATCAAAGATTCGATCATGGTAAATTATTTGTAGATTTGTGGTTTGAACGGTGTACTGGTATCTATCAAATAATGATCTAAACATGCCTTGAATACTTTTTACAGTAAGGGGCTTGTATTCGGTAGAAATATTGTCCGTAGTCAGGAGCCTTGGGCTGTTGGGCCTCTGTTGACTGTTGTTCACCTGTTCACTGTTCAGGTTGGGGAAATTCACTTAAAATGACAAATTGTCTGACATTTTAGGTTGATAATATGGCATATGCCACGCATATTTTGTGTATATTCACTAATTAAATAATTTTTAATTAAGTTTCAATTTTGAGTACACATAAGAATTTCATTTGTTTACAGAGGGTGTCTTTGAGCGAGACAAATTTCCCAACACCAAGGTTGGGGTCGTTGTTCTCGGGTAATAACACCATAACACCAAGAACAACTTCATATTGCCCCTCTTTGTGTATGCATCAGATGCATTTACCTTTAGTTTACTGTCATATTTGTTCTTGTCACTTCTACAGAAAAGGTAGTGTGAAATTTTCTTTCCAAGATCAATGTTCTTGTACATGTTCTCAGTGTTAGGGCTAGGTTTTCACCTGAAAACATTGTTCTCGTGTCAAGAACTGAACAGCTTGCTCAAATACACCCCAATGTTTTTGATGCAAAACACTGCATCTCAATGATTTTTAAAAAATGCTTAACCTTATAAGCTAAGCAGTGCCTACAAATCTGTAGTGAATGCTTAAACAAACAATGTCACACAACTCAAAGTAAATTAGTGGTAGCATGTAGCTTAGTTGTAAGTCCTTTGGAAGAGACCTGAAAAACAGTTGCCCATGTTATGACAGGCATGGCATGTTGAAGAACCCTCCCTACACATTGCCCTTAGTGCACTGCCACTTCATCTATAGCTGATAACATCTCAATATAAGTTAAATATTCTTAACTAACATAAAACCTCATTTAATCATGAAATGTATACCAGTAATGTCAGTCATAATTACAGGGTTGCCTAGCATAATCTGGCTGACACTAGCACATCATTGCAAAGCTGGAAATGCACCCATACAAGTCTTAGACTTTTAACTAAAGTAAAGGTGTCTAATAAAGTGGAATAAATTGCCCTTCAGTTATAAATACAATTGAAATTAAAGATTTCGACCGAAACATTATAAGTGTAATTCAATTCCAACATTCTGCGTGATTATATTATAATTATTTTATTTTCAGATTTTCTGATATTAAATTTATTGACAAGTGTTCGAGGTACAATACATAATGATGCCACTAGATCTGATATCCATGGATCATGGCTACTCTAAGCCATGGAGTGCTCATCCTGACGCCAGCAATGCTCGCCCAGTAAAGTTGCTGTTTATGACAAAGTTACCCAGAAACCAGGAAGCTGTGTATGTATTTATTGGCCATGTTCTTATAGTCTAAGCTAAAATTATTTATTTATTCTGAAATTATTGATATGGGCTGACATGGCTAAGTGGTACTTTCACTGGCTTTCCAAATCAAAGGTTGTGGGTTCGAACGTCAGTCGGGACTAGGAAATTTTTTTTAGATGATTATCATCTGCTGCCCATACTAGAGGTGTGAAAAGTTTGTTACTCAGTAGCCTTTCGGATGAGACTCAAAATCGAGATCCCATGTCTCAATGGCTGCTACAGAGGACACTTACAATTAGAAGAGATTGAAACAGACTGAGCAACATAAGACAAAGGATATATATTTATAAACTGATCTGAGCGTCTCTTTTATTATGTTTCTATATGAAACTTGTATACTTTAATGTTTCCCCCTTTCTAAATGGCAGTTACAGATCAAAGAGTTGTAAGTAATTTGAGAGCAAATAATTGTTTAGATTTATTTGGCCTACTGGATAGTGAGACTTCACAAAAATTAAAATTTTAAAGCTGACCCTTACTTGTTATACCTGACCCTATTTTCAGATCACAAGATGTTATAGTTGATGTAGATAGTGTAGCCACCACCAACCCTCCACCGTATGATATGGCTAAAGCTAGAAGTATTATGCATGAATGTGATCGTCATGTGAACTTTGCCAGGATGGAAGACTCATCAGAGGACTGGGAGGATCGTATTACCAGGTTTAATAGCAGAGTGTCCGTTATCTTGCCTGGGATTGGGTCCCTTGCTTGCTTTTCATTATTTCATTAGCTTTTATCATTGCTTTTGTATTATATCATCATTGTGTTATATTCTACTCAGAAATTAGTTTTGTATTACTTACTTTGAATATTCTGGTGCATTTTTTGAGAATGTACATTTGTGCTCCAACACATACCATACCACCCAGCTGACAGGTGCTTGACCCCATATCCTTATAGTACATGTTAAGACATCAAATTGCTTTAGAAATTCATGGAATATTCATTTTTCTTTGTATGATTGTTAGAAAAAATATCCAGTTGATATTTTCTTAAACAGTTTCTTGATTTACATGTAAATAATTATTTAGTTTTCCTCATGAAAATGTATTGTTGAATCATGAGTACTGGTAATACAAAAATTATTTATGAGTAGTATATACAGGTACTGTAGATTACTGTTATAAATTGTGATTATTTGATCAACCTAGATATGAACTGGGAATTATGACATTTTTTTTAACAGTTCATCACTTTTATTTATTAGAAATTATTTCAAAATTGAGGTCATTCTACTGAATATAGGCCAATAGAGAAAAGTGATTTGTGATATTCTTACTAAATTTATAAACCAGATATTATTTTAAAATTTAAATCATTGGATTCTACTTAATATTACAAGATTAATGACTTAAATGATTTAGTTTTATAAGTCGATAATCAATTTATGATTTAAACACAACATGCTGGTAGGAAGTTTTTTTTTATCACATTTTACAGATCAAAAATCGCCTCTCACTTCTGAGGTTCAAATCTCAATAAGGACATATCCTAGTGTGAGAAAGCTTTTCATTTTACTTGCCAAAGGTCAGTGATTTTCTCCAGGAACTTTGGTTTCCTCCACCATCCCTGAACTGACCACCTCGATATAGGTGAATTACTCCTAATAATCTACTCTCTTATGGGTTTATGTTTTTGTTTGATAAGTCAAGAGAAAAAATAGAAAATGAAAAAAAATAATACAGTAAAACACAAATATAATGAACACGTTTACATGGAATGCATGGATAGTACGATGTCAAATATTGGGAGCTACCTCTCCTCTATATAAGTCTATAACAATATAACAAAGTTGCTTTACATCGAAGTTAAAAATAGAGTCCCCAGGGATTTGTTATAAACATATTTTACTGTAGTGCAGATTTTTAATAATTGAGATTTTTCAGATTTAAGTCAACCCCACAATTACGACATAAATCTACAGTACCAATATCTCTGACATTATCATCTAGAGATAGTCACATTTGTTTGTATATATATTCACATAATTTCTGTTCACATCATTTTCTACTTTGCATCATAGTAGTATGTCATATTCTTTTCTGCATCATGGAAAGACACATTTATTCTTTTTACATCAAATTTCTTTTTCTTATCTGCAATGCCCTTATACAGCCCAGAAATGAATTACTGTAAAAAGGGGGAAATTTTTGCGTGGGTAAACATTTCGCTTATTTCACAATAGAGAAATTACTGCAGAATTTTTACCCACATGAAAATGACAATTATACAGGTTTATATATCATAATATACAGAATATACACCCACTTATATTGGTAACACCCACGTGAATGTCAGATTTAAGAAATAGCGAAATTTTCACCCCCAGAAAATAATCCCTTTTACAGTAAAAGACCCTATACACTTTATTCCCTTATAAAAAGAATGAAAGAGCATGTTCCGGTGTTTGCAATAATTCTACTATTTTGACTTATTATAAATTTTGTGAAAATGTTATTTTATTATGTGGATATATATGTATAAACTGTCTTTCTGGATGATAATTTATCATAACTCAACAGTTGTAATAATATTGTAAATCACATAAAAGTTAGTACATAGTCTCCTATTTCTGTTAAATTTTTATCTAAGACACGCAAGAATAAACTTATGGTATTTTTAATTGGTTTGAGCTCCAGAAACACTTACAATTGATAGGACATATTTCTAGAATTCCACAAATTTAAAATTACCGGTATTAGTAGCCAAGTTTCAAAAGTCAAACTTTTAAAGTATTTTTTCACAAACTTGGTTTAACAGGATACATTTTGAAAGAAGTTCTAAGAAAGTAGTAACCAATGACAATATTGGCTATCACGAATGGGAACAGAAATTTTTATGTGGCCTATACATATTATACACACTGTTGATTACAAATTGTTTGTTTATATATATATGTATATACATTCAGATGCAAAAGGTCTTTCATGTTTTAGAATTTTCCCATTATTTTCCATGTTCAAAACAATTTCTTAAAAAAAAAATTCTGGGTTTTATTCCATGACTAATTTAGCATATAGTTGTTACTTCTAGATTTAGAATTATTAATTTTCCTTCTAATTATATCTCAGATTTTGTCTGTTATGTTGTTTTTAAACAAATCAGGAATTGAATACAGCAAATTGCTGGCATACTTGAATAGAAAAAAAGTGGATATAGCATAGAAAATTCCTAAACATGAAAGACTTTTGGCACCATACTGTAGGTATGTGTTTGTGTGCTGTGTATAGATGTAAACAATAATACATTACTACTACACTGGATTATAGAGATGTACTTTATACAAGTAACACAAAATATTACGTCTAACATCATGAAATTGTAGACATTGTTCTTATATCACTATATACTGTAGCTGACGGTAGATTTCTTACTACATTAAGTCAGAGGTAGCTGGACTTCCACTGCGGTAGCTCAGTTGGTAGATTACTCTCCGTAAGTGGGAGGTTGTGGGTTTGAACCCTGACCGGGTCTGACTCAAGACTTGAAAGTGGGTAGTGACTGTTCTTGCACCAAGCACTCGACATTACCAAATGAAATCCCGGTTCTTTCAGATGGGAACTTAAAGTAAACAAAGTTTCATGTCACAGAAAGTATGGCATGATAAAGAACCCTGCTGTATAATACCATCAGTGCAACACACAGGCAAAATTTGTGCACCCTCACCTATAGCTGGTGGCGTATTGATATTTGAAATATTCTTGACTGGGACGTTAAACACTGTTAATCTCTTTCATTCTGGACCATTGATGGTTACAAATACTAAACTTGTATGATATCATATATGTATAAATATATACAGGTGTTTGTAACCGTTCATTTAGCTTCGAGATACTCGAAGTCAGGTCTGGGATTTAAAAATGGATATATATAGGTAGCTTTTAAGCACAAAATACTGGTAATGCTTGTTAAAATGTCCTTTGTGTTGAGACCTAAAACTAACTGATGCCTTGTGTCACAATAGGATATATACTATAGAATGATCAGTGCCTTTTATGCATATTAATATGAAATTGTGCAACTTTAAACTATACCTAAGCCTGTTTCAACCCTGTATACACGTTTTGCATTAATTAGTGAACATCCTATTCAACAGTGACATATACATATGAACACAGTCACTAATGTTACCCTTAGTTACAACATGGCATCAAAGGGACTAAATTTAAGCTTTGTTGAACCTCTAGCAACAGCTAGATTGGTAAAATAGTCTTACCTAGGATGTAAAACATAAAACAACATTTCACTCCCTCATCTTTAATTTGTATAACAAAATCAAAATCATTTTATAGTATTATAGCATTATAATTGCTTTATGTACATCGGAATGTTGGTGTTCATCTCATTATGCATTGTTATGAATGTTTGGTTCTGTGTTGTTATCACACTTACACATCATCACACATAGTACCTACCTGGTATAGCATCTTCATTATTAATATGTTGTGGGTCAAGATGTATCATCTTTTGTAGAATGCGTTCATTGTTTGTTGTGTTTTGACAGTTTGCTATGGTTTGTATGTTGTTTAGTTTGCCATGGTTTTTGTTGTTGTGTTTATATAACAGTGGTTTGTTATATTCAGATTGCTGTGTTCATTCATCATCCCTGGGGTAATAAATTATTGATGATTGTTTATTGTTAAATTTTCGTATACTTTCTTAATGCTGTACATCATATAATACTATTACTAACTGTAGATAGCAAAATGTTCATGCCAGTTAATAATTTTAGAGAAGAGAAATTTCAAGTTATTCTGTTTAGACAGCTAGGCTAGACCTATTGTGAGAAAGTTTAGTCAGTTCACTTACTGAAGGATGGTGTTTTTGCTGAGTATTCCCTATTTTCTCCAAGAGGATGTGGTGGCCTGATGGATAAGACATTCTGTTAATCCAGGGTCTCTCAACACTGTGAGTTCGAGCTCCTCTCAGACCACACGTGGGAAAGTGAATTTTCCTTGCCGTTGGCCTTTACTGGTTTGCCTGGTATCAGTATAATGTGACTGGGGAAGTTGTACGCTTGTCTGCAGCGTACTGACTCTGTGAGCTAGCAAGTTAAAGTCGTCCTGAGTGTATGCTAGTACAAGGCAGACCATAAAACACACTCGCACTTCACATGCATACACAAACTTGTTCATAGATTAATCCATAGAGATTAATAAAATAGTTCTGGTCACGAATAGCTGAAAAACTGCTGATGTGACGTTAAGCAACATTCAACCATCCAACCAACCTATTTTCTCCACCTTAACAGAATTGACCACTGTGATATAAGTGAAAGAATCTTGGGGTGTAAAACACCACAACATAAACCCTGACCGGGTCTGACCCAAGACTTGAAAATGGGTAGTGACTGATCTTTCGCCAAGCACTCTGCATTATGAAATAAAAGTCACGGTTCTTTCAGTTCCATGTCATGATGGGTGTAGCACAAAAAAAAAAAACCCCACTGTCAACTGCCATCAGCACAATGCACAGGCAAAATTCTTGCACCTTTGCCTATAGCTGGCAACGTCTCAATATGTGAAATATTCTTGAATGGGATGATAAACACCATTACTCAATTCAACTTGATTGCATGTTAGGTAATTGCAAAGTTATCAAGTCTTACTGTAATTCTAAGATTCACTACAAAGGAACTTGTAAAATCTGAATCCCGAGTATACAGAAAATCTATCTGTATTGTTAGATGAACCTGAGCAAAGTGAAAACCTGTCATCTGAAAAAATGTCTGGCAGGTGTTTGGTATAGATAGGTTCCACTTTAGTATTTATGTGACTGACCCCAGTTTCACAATCA
Source organism: Anadara kagoshimensis (assembly GCA_021292105.1). Classification (NCBI taxonomy): domain Eukaryota; kingdom Metazoa; phylum Mollusca; class Bivalvia; order Arcoida; family Arcidae; genus Anadara; species Anadara kagoshimensis. The sequence goes on along the minus strand of CM037857.1, from coordinate 1,199,467 downwards.
TTTCTTAACTATTTTTTTTAACTTCAATCTGGCAAATTTAATACTGTAACTAGTTTGTTAATTTTTAAAATATTCAGAAAATTAAGGTGTCATTTTAAAGATCAGTTGAAGTTTATTGCAGCTATCAGTAATTTTGTTACATTTTTTAGCTCACCTGAGCCAAAGGCTCAGATGAGCTATTGCAATCTATCACCGTCCGTCGTCCGTCGTGCGTCGTCCGTCGTGCGTCGTCCGTCGTCCGTCGTGTGTAAACTTTACATTTTAATCTTCTCCTCCAAAACTACTGGGCCATATTTGATGAAACTTAGTGATTATCATGCCTGGGTAGCAGCCTTTCAAAATTGTGTTCGGGGTTTGGCCACGCCCAACAAGATGGCCGCTGTTACTAAAAATAGCAAAAAGACAAAAAAATCTTCTTCTCTGAAACCAAAAGGTGCAGGCAAATTTTGATTGGATATTTGGATTCAGCATACCTGGGAACATTAAAATTGTGTTTTTCATGAAAATTAGACGAAAAATAGGTTACGCGTTTTTTGCGTAAAATTACGTAATTTTTAAAATGAGACATTTATTGTTATAACTTCATAACAGCTGAAGATAATTGTATGGAGTTTTCACTGTTGATCTTGTCTTGCAATTTTCTTCCAATTGATGTCAAGGTCGAAGGTCAAGGTCATGTCCCAGTTTTTGACCTTTGATAAAAAATGCTATTTTTTTAACATTTCTCGTGAAAATGGCGTAGGATTTTCAGTTATTTGTAGGTATTAACATGACGATCATTTTGATACATAGATCAGGGTCATGGGTTCAAAGGTCAAGGTCACAGATGTCCAAGAATACCAAAATAGTTAATTATCTCAAAAACTATAAACTTTTTGTATAGGCATGTATATTGGAATATTGTAGGTATTGGTCTAACGATCATTTTTATATATGAATGAAGGTCATAGGTTCAAAGGTCAAGGTCATAGACGCAAACGAATATTTAAATGGTTAATTATCTCAAAAACTATAAACTTTTTGTATAGGCATGTATATTAGAATATTGTAGGCATTTGCACAACAATCATTTCGATATATGAATGCAGTTCATAGGTTCAAAGGTCAAGGTCATAGACGCGAATGAATACTTAAATGGTTAATTATCTCAAAAACTATAAACTTTTTGTATAGGCATGTATATTAGAATATTGTAGGTATTGGCCTATCGATCATTTTGATATATGAATGAAGGTCATAGGTTCAAAGGTCAAGGTTATAGATGCAAATGAATACTTAAATGGTTAATTATCTCAAAAACTATAAACTTTTTGTATAGGCATGTATATTGGAATAAGGTACGTTTTGGCCTAACGATCATTTTGATATATGAATGAAGGTCATAGGTTCAAAGGTCAAGGTCATAGACGCAAACGAATACTTAAATGGTTAATTATCTCAAAAACTATAAACTTTTTGTATAGGCATGTACATTGGAATATTGTAGGCATTTGCACAACAATCATTTTGATATATGAATGAAGGTCATAGGTTTAAAGGTCAAGGTCATAGATGCAAACGAATACTTAAATGGTTAATTATCTCAAAAACTATAAACTTTTTGTATAGGCATGTATATTGGAATACTGTAGGTATTGGCCTAATGCACATTTTAATATACAGATGTTTTAGCTGTTTATAAATAATATATTGTAGCTAGACTTTAAAATATGTTATATATAGCATACTTATATAATAATTATTATAATTAATTTGCAAAAATACTTGCATATTATTGGCCCTTACTGCTGAAAATTTTGATATTCTCTTTTATTAATGTCATTGACCATTGAACCTCTGCATAAGATATGTACTCTTCTTCAGGTGAGCGTTAAGGCCCATGGGCCTCTTGTTTAAAAATTAGCATCTGCCTTATAAATTGGGAAAAATTGAAGTTCAGATATGCAGCAAATGGCATAATGGCATGCTTGCAAAAGCTTAGGATCCTCATTGCATATTTTATTATGACAATATCTAACATTTTGTTGGTAAGGACAACTAGATTAAATTTGCTAGCATGTAGCTGTTGTTTTTGGAATTTAAGTGCTCAAATTGGGAAATTTTAGTCATTTTTCCCGAGGGGAAACTACCTTTATTTGGTAGTAATTTTAGGCAAACAAAATCACTGGCTATAATTTAAATTTGATGAAACTTGTTATTTATAGTATCGTAAAATTTTGCCAAAATTTGTCAGATTTAAGTTAAGGAAAATCTTAACAAAGGAATGATTGTGAAACTGGGGCCAGGTTTGCTGAAGTGAAGTGTCTCGTGGTAGCTTTCTACATGTTTATCTTTACAGAACTGGTTGGACTTTACAACAAAACAGATTATTTAATAAAGTTATGAAGGCATTACAGGCTGATAAACTGTCCAGATTAACCTATCAAGGGGTAAGATGTCTTTATATATAAAAACTAAATTCTTAAAGTACATATTCTTCTATAGGTCTCATTAAACATTCCATTTCACAAAATGTCAAGTGGCCCTGGTTCCAAATATGCCTATTTCGTACAGGAACTCACCAGTACTGGATGTCATAAAACTGGCCAATTTAACATAGGACCCGATGGGAAATGCTGAAGTGTTTAACGAGACCTATAGATAGGGAAGTGGAAAGCAACACTTGACTTGTTGTGCAATATTAAAACTTTAAGCATTCAGGAGACAAGCTGTTTCCTCAGATAATATATTCTGATAGGTATGGCAGAAACAGACAACCAAAATATTGTGCATAGGGGTTTATTTTAGCAATAAATTTGATTACTGGTAAATATTTTCACCATTTATCGTTTTTGTCTGTATACCAAAAGCAAAGTAGAAATGAAAAAAACACACCAATCTATGTCCGAATCACAATCCGGAAGCAAAGTAAAAATTTTGGAACTGACAAGTTTGGTTAGACATGTGTATTTCCACCAGGGAAGTGAGGCCGGGTGCTCCATAAGGGTAAGTACCTCAAGCAAATTAAATGGACTGTTATCATATGTTATTTAACTGACTTATACTTTAAATTTGTATTTTAGACCACCAATGAACCAGTAATGAGAAGAATACACATTGATAAAACGGCGAGAAGGATCCGCCACGCCCTAGCTAGTGTCTCCTGGGTATGTTACTGATATCACTATTTTCATGTCATTGTCACCTTGATAAGTTATAAATTACAGGAATGAGTGGGCGAAATAAGTGATGAACTTTTATTCATGGATTCAGAGAGAAAAAGTTGTGGAGCATAAGCTCCCTATCACCAACATTACTTGGTAGATATAAATGACACGTTATACAAATGTAAACCAGCATAAGAGGATCTGTCATAAACAATGTTACATTATGTAGGTTCAAGGTCAAGATCACAAGGTCAAATCTTAGAAATTTATGTCCGTCAATACTTTGTAGTTTGAGCTTGTATATAAAAATTGAATGTCCAATGTCTGCAAGCTTTTGCTGCAAAAATAAGATAAAGAAAGTGTTTTGACATATGACTTAGCAGAATGTGCCACAAAAATATCGATTTAAAATGTTTATCATCCCAGGTTTGATTGAAGATGTTCATCTGGTCAGTCATGATGAAGTCTTGAATTATCTCTTCACCTCAAGTAAATAGACACGCCAGTTTATGCAATATTATAAAGGATAAATATATTTGAGTAACTTATGTTGTTTATAAACATTGCATAATACAAAACTAACCCAGTGATTATGCATTATTACTAAAGTATTCACCACAAGTGACTTAGATGTCCGCTAGCACAGCAATTTAAGCTGTTCTATAAAGGATAAATATACTTGAGTAACTTATGTTATTATAATATTACAGGATACAAAACTGACCCAGTGGTTACACAGTGTGTTGGTAGATAACCTGAGTTTACCTGTACTGGCAGCTTATCTAGATGTGTTACAGACTTTAAAAGCAAAGGTATTACATGTATAATTTTGTTATGAACTTATTAAATATCATAAAAAATTACCCAGGGTATATACATGTACTATGGTAAACCATACAATATACAGTCAAACCTGCCTTAAAGGCCACCTCTATTTATGAACCATCTGCTCTTAAAGGCCAGTAAAATTTAATCCCAATTTCTATTTACAGTTGAATCTTGTTATCTCGAACTCGGATATCTCGAACTACCGGATATCTCGAACTTTTTTAAAAAGTCCGAACAGAGTTGTTCTTTATTAAACCAAAATAACTCCGGTTATCTCGAACTCGGATATCTCGAATTATCGGATATGTCGAACAATATTTTCGTCCCCTTGAATGAAAATCCTAAGAAAATTACACTCGTTAACTCGAACAAAAAATTTTGAGAAATCAAATTTGTCAGCGCCTACAGATTTTATGGTAGAAAAAACACATTCCGACACAAATAAAATATTTGACTGTCGGCCTCGTGTTGATTTTAAAATTACAACATTGCACTGACCTCCCAATTTCCTTAAGCCCTTAATTATTACCCCCTGCATAAGCAATTAAACCATCCAGGTGATTATCAGGTGTTATAATTACTGCCAAGCTGAACATGGCTTCCGAAAGCGTGTGATGTGAACATTACTCAATACCACCGGAAGCTTGGGGTGATTAAAGTACACAAAGCGAAACTGGTATGGAGACCAAAGCCCACTCCACCATTTGTCGGCTAATAACAAGTAACAGATAATCTCCCGATTTTTTATATACTACATTCTCAATTATAAATACAAATAATAAATAATGCAGTTTTTATATATCATGTTTGAATACATACGATATAGGAGAAAACGGCAATATACAGTTTGACAAGATAAAACTGGAAGCGACTTCCGGTAGGCGTGTACGAGTTACTTCCCTGTTGTTGTCGTTTTTAACATCGGTTATCTCGAACTCCGGATAAGTCGAACTTTTTGCATTTCCCCGTCGAGTTCGAGATAACGAGAGTCAACTGTATTTATGTTATTTGAACCTGTATATAAGGGCCACCTGTCAGTTAACACCACTTTTACTGGTTACCTTAGGTGGCCTTTATAGACAGGTGTGACTGTAATCACTCGTGAGTTCCCCTGAAATATGTATCATTGAACGATTTTTAGGTTGACTTACACTTTATGTATCACTTTAACTAGGTTTCCACAAATTTAAAATAATTAGTAGCCAAATTTCCAAAATTTGTGAAAATATAGTCCTTTTTAAAGTATTTTTCCACAAATTTGCTAAAATAGGTTACTTTTTGAAAGAATTCCTCAGAAATCAGTAGCCAATGGCGATTTTGGCTACCAGGAATGGAAACATAGCTTTAATATTGTGTCCCATTGACACAAAATTTTAAATTGTTATAAACCCGGTATTCTTTGTTAGTACCACCAGAAAAATGTTAAATATTAATAAATTAATTTTTTTCAGTCCCAGTAGGTCATTTAGCATTTCAATGACCATTAATGGCAACCAAATATTTCTGCTTTATTTCTTTTCGAGGCCCCATATTGAAGCGTATGTTTGTCAAATTTCTTGTAATTACAGTAGCTATATTCAGTTGTGTAAGATAACCTTCTACATACAGTGTATTTATACATTTCAGGTTCCTAGTCTAATTGATAAGATGATAGCTACAGGTTCTGTAGGAGGAAAGTCAGCTGCAGCTTCATTAGAGGCCTTAGGTTTGTTACTTAAACGGCCATGGGACCCAGTACTTGGTGTATACACACAACAAAAACTGGTAAGACTGTTAACAAAAATATATATAAAACTTTGTTACCCATACGCACATAAAATGGGGTTTGTGTGTCATTTCTCAGGAACACTCAAATGACCATGTACTTGGTGTATACACACAACAAGAACTGGTAAGACTGTTAACAAAAATATATATAAATATTGGTACTCATACAATCAAAATGTTTTTTTTCTGGCATCATTGACTTTTGCATGTAAATGACCATGGGACTCAGTACTTGATGTATCACCACTATTTGTTTAGTCAGATTGGCATTATAAAAGGTTTGGTGATAAAATCAACAGAGGCTTATAAAAACAGAATAAATGGATTTTTGTAATGTTATGTCAAAAAGGGGCATTAAAGCGAGGATTTACTGTGCATTTTGTACACAAATGCTCACAACAGAAAGTTGGAATATATGAAATCCACTCGCATACTCAAACAGACACATGTCTTTACACAAAAGAGAGAATGTTCACACTTGCATAGACACAATAGGAATAGGATTTTAAAGGCAATGTGATCATTGTGTCAGTATGTGCTTTAGACCTCTCAGTCATAAAGTCACCAAGGCACCCTGTAACTATGACTTTATACTATATGCACATAGTTTAGTCAGAATTTTGATTTTGATTTTACTTACTGCCTATTACGCCTGCGTTGCTGTTTCTGTAACAAGTATTCTTTACAAGTTAGGGTTGTTAGCCCTAAGCTAGACCTTCTACGTGAAGGGTCGGGTTTTTCTGTAGGGGTTTTTTATCCCTTGCCATTGCTGCTGCTCACGAGTTCCATCTACCTGGATTTTCTGTCTGGATTTTACAACTATAGCCTTGGACTCTCCCGAGCCACTCACAAGGCAGTGAGACTATTTACCCATAGTTGGGGGATTTTGATTTTAATTATGATTTATTATCATTTATTATCTACAGCGAAAATTGCCAGGAAATCCGTTGTTACTTATTGCACCAAGTGGACCAACACACGGCGGAAATGCTTACTCTAAGCGAACTCGATTTTGGAATTCGCAGTTATCTAACCTTGGTAAAGTCATACCTGTAACGATGCACACGGTCAGCGGCGGAAGTGGTGTTGGAATAGCTCAGTGTTTAGAACATATGATTGGTGCTGTTAGAACTAAAGTGTTAGAAGTATGTATATAAACATGTGATTGCGGTTAAGTTTATGTCATCAGGGTTGCTGTCAGTCTTTCATGCATGTTCCTTTGTAATTGTGAAAATAAGCAGTCATATTGCCAAAAGTTTTGAGGAAAAAATTGTCATTATTGTTTCAAAACTCTAAAATGTAATGTAATTTTTCAGTGTTAAATTAGCACTAAAATTAATGTGTACAGTATATTGGGGTGCATTGGCATTTGTTTTACAAATATTTTTGTAGTTTTCTTTTTTCGCTATTTTTAAGAAACCAGGTTATGGGATTTTGTAAGTGTTAGTTGGAGCAAGTGTGATATTAAATATGTAGTATTAAATACTGAATTAACCTTCCATTGCAGTTAAAAGGACATTTTCAGCACAGGCCTATAGTGTTATTGGGATGGAATATCGGTTCATTGGTGGCTTGTCATGTAAGTTATATACATGTATATTGTGTCTATATAAAATTATAGATACACAGGAGAACTAACATCATCATCAACATTTTATTTCAGTGACCCTGTAGTTTCTTAAAAACATCTATAAATTGATTTAAAGAAATGCTTCTCTTTACATGTACTAGAATAATCTGTTTTAGTATGACTTTTACCTTCTTATCTTATCTTGCTCAGTCTGTTCCATTCACTTCTAGTTGAAAGCATCCTCTGTAGCAGCCACAGGTCACCTTCTCTTTTTCAAACTCTACAGAGGTATTTTTAGTGTGCACTGAGACACAGGACATCTGTTTTGAGTCTCATTAGGAAAGACTATTCTTGTAATGAGCTTTTTATCACTCTAGTATGGACAGGAGATGAAAATCATCTCAGAAAATTTCCAAGTCCTGAGTTAGGTGATGGTACCACTCGGCCATGTCTGCAACTGTGCTGCCTTTTTCAGGAAATTGAATACCATAAGGTATCTCCTAGACTGAACATTACCATAATTTGTACTTAACGGGTATTAGAAAATACTTGCTCTGTGAATGGGAGGATTTCTGTGTTCGACTTACTTTTACCTAACTCATTAGAGAAACAAAAATACAATAAGGCTTGTTAAAATCAGAAAGTAAGTTGCCTTTACCATAACCTTTGACCTTTTAAATATTGTAGGTTGCCTTGGTAGAGAATGTCACTGCAGTGGTTTGTTTGGGTTTTCCCATGATGGGGATAAACGGAACTCGTGGGGTAAGTTTTATGTTTTGTTGTTTTTTACTGAAAAACGAGTCAGTTACCAGTACTTAATATATACTGGAAAATATGGTTTTGGTAAACCCTACAGTAGACTGAATACCCATCAAGATTGTGAGGCCGCAGTAGCCTAATGGATAAGACATCAGTCTAAAAATCCAGGGTCTCTAATCACTGTGAGTAAGATTCCCGCTCAGACCACATGTGGGAAAGTGAATTTTCCTTGCCGTTGGTCCTTACTGGTTCACTAGGTGTCAGTATAATGTGACTGGGAAGTGATATGCTTGTCTGCGACATACTGACTCTGTGAGCTAGCTTCTTAAAGTGGCCCTAAATGAGAGCTGGTACAAGGCAGATAAAAAAACACACTCGCACTTCACATGCATACATTAAGTTGTTCATTGATTAATTCATAGAGATCAATAATAGTTCTCATTGTGAATAGCTGATGTGATGTTAAGCAACATTCAACCAACCATCCTAATTGTACTCTACCTTACACCGCTTAAATGGCTTGGGACAGACTAAACTTTAACATTACTCTTTGCATGGTGACAAATAATCTACATGTATATCTGTATTTTCTAGGATGTTGAGGACTCTTTATTGGACAGTAAATGGTACAGGACAAGCTTATACTTTAACTTAACTCTCTGCATGTTGACAATTAACCTACATGTATATCCATTTTCTAGGATGTTGAGGACTCTTTATTTGACAGTTACTGGCTTGGGACAGACTTAAACTTTAACTTAACTTTGCTTGGTGACCGTTAACCTTCATGTATATCTGTATTTTGTAGGATGTTGAGGACTCTCTATTGGACAGTAAAACACCAACCCTGTTTGTGACTGGTCAGAATTCTACTACCTCTACAATTGACAACATGGAGGATCTCAGAGAGAGAATGAAGGCAGAGAACGGTCTCCTTGTTGTGGGCGGGGCTGACGACAACCTTCGTATAACAAGAGCAAAGAAAAAACAAGAGGGTATAACACAGGTTATGGCAGATAAACAAATAATGGTAGGTTTAGAAATGTGTGAATTCAAGTTGTATGATAAAAGTGTTAGATGAACAAAAAAATTCAACCAGAAGAAAAGTGAGTGGGTTTACTTAACATTGTTTTACATCAGTAAGCTGTAAAATTTATCTTCTGATGCTTTGTAAAATTTATGTATGGTAAATTGTAGAATTTATCTTTATACTGTTACCTAACATGATACCAATCTCTAATCTTATTGTTAGGCTTTATGTCTTAACGGTTAATTCATGATGATGAAACATTTCCTGTGTAATAAAAGTTGCTAAAACATTTTTGAACTAGAACATAATCATAATTTTATCTCAGTTGCACAACTGTAACAGAACTGCATGTATTGTCATTACCCTGCATGGACATCAGCATTCAGTGTTTATTATATTTTTAATCTCTTAGACTAGGCACATTTTCAGAAAATGTGACTTGAAGCGGCATTTTTTAGTAAAAGTTGGTAACATCGTTTTCTAACCTAATTCGAGTGTGCTGAATTCGAAAATGGCGGATACCAAGCTGAATTTAGAGTTTTTGAACCCATAATTCAAAAAACAAAATGGCGCCTAAAATTAATGGTGAATCAATGCAAAAATGAGACTTGGGTTGACAAATTTTGGTAAAAGTTGGTAACATGATTTATTTAACATAATTTGAGGATGCCGAATTCAAAAATGGCCGATACAAAGCTAAATTTTGAGTTTTTGAACCCATAATTCCAAAATCAAAATGGCGACTTAAATTTATAGTATACCAATGCAAAAATGTTCATTGGGGTGGCAAATATTAGTAAAAGTTGGTAACATGCTTAATTCCACATTATTCGAGTTTTCTGAATTTCAAAAATGACGGATTCCAAGCTAAATTTTTAGTTTCTTAACCCATAATTCCAAAAACAAAATGGCGACTAAAATTGATGGTGTACTGTGTCAACGCAAAATACATGAAATATGTTACTTGGGTTGACAAATTTTGGTAAAAGTTGGTAACATGCTTTATTCAACATAATTCGAAGGTGATGAATGCACAAATGGCCGATACCAAGCTAAATTTTAAGTTTTTGAACCCATAATTCCAAAAAAAATGGCGACTTAAATCCAGAGTGCACCAATGCAAAAAATGTTACTTTGGTTGTCAAATTGATGACATGCTTTTTAAATATAATTTTGAGAGTACTAAATTCAAAACTTGCAAAAGTCATTCAGAAGGTAAAGCTTAACCCATAATTTCAAAAACAAAATGGCGACTGTTTCAATTTATGCATATAATTTCACAGGGTTATTGAAGTTACATGTTTAGCAAAAGATGGTACTTTGTTCTTTTTAACATTTCAGCATAACTTGAGGTTGCTAAATTAAAATGGAAGAGGCTAAACTGAAGTTTAAATGTTTAAACCCAATTTAAAAGAAATTCTAAAAATAAAGTGGAGGTTATATTTAAGTGTTTGTTAATTATCTGTGCCTTTTGCATATTGCACTGATGAAATCTACACGATAAAATTAAGTTCATGACCAAAACTATACTAAAACACTGCTTTATTCAGATCATGGCGTGAAATTAATAAATTAATTGTCAAAATCGAAACTTGTGTTTGAAATGCAGAAAGAGCCTATTCAAGAACAGTCTTTTATATAGAGTTTACTACATGTTCTTGCAAAATAGTATGTAGAACCCTTTGTTGTAAATGTCAAAATACCAAATTGAAATGGTTTGCACTTTGCCGGTAACTATATTTTTCAACATAGTATCAGTCTCTATACAGTTTTGCCAGCGGTGTTTAAGGAACTCAATGTAACTTTTAAAGAATTCATTTTCTTTAAAAGTCAGAACGTCCTCCAATAAAAATATATCATTATATCATCTGACTATAAACCTGGGTAAAGTAAATGACCGTTTTCAGTGTTGGAAATAGACGAAAGACTGATGTGCAAGCTTAAGTAATGAACTGGCCACTCAATCAATTTAAAGTCTAAAGCCACAATCGTTATGGTAGCATTGTGCTAGTGGACCAAGACACCTTTACTGAGTTTTCCACAACACTTGAGTGGAATATTTTTCCGTAACAGCCTCACAAGTAATACAAATAATATGACATTTATTTTTGTCCCTTTTTGGAAATAATCTACCACCAAAATACCATCAATATCTAAGTTAACCGTTGTCATAATCTTTTCAGATGATGGAACAGTCTTTCTCTGCCTCAATTGGTGGAGGTGAACCAGGGTGGTTTCATTGTTTAGACTATTGTTTGGGCTCTGGGATGCTTTGCCTCCATAGTAACAAAGCTCGTATGGGAGCTGGCAGTATCTACCACTAAAACTTTTTAATTAACACGCGTCAAAGTGCATCTTGTTTGCTTCTGATTAATTGCCAGAAGCCCAACGGTCTCAAAGCTTTCTCATTGCAGGATGCCAGAATGAAGTGTATTCTTCTTTGTGAAATGCCAACTCATTGCAAAAACAATTTTCTTTTTGAAAGGATTTCTCAGAAATAAGCAGCCAATATTTGTTTTGGCTACCATGAATGAAAACAAAGCTCTATTGACCATTTTTGGGTTGCAACAATGGCATGCCTACCAGAACTAGGGTCATCATTTATGTTCTGCCGTTTATAATCCACCAACCACTTTTTACTATTGCCTATTAAGGGGCATCTTTCCTTGTGCTGCTTTCATATCAGTATGGATAGCCTTAGGTGCTTAACCGTTCTTGTGCAAATATTGAATCCTGCTCTTTCACAATTTTTTACATTTGCCAAGTCACAAGGCTTATTTACTTTGGAGTAATACCTTGTTGATATTAACTTACAAAACGACACTGGTCTTCGGATACACAATCAGGAAATAGAGGGGTTGAAAAGGGACATCAACGCTTTTTAACAGAAGGCTCACGACATATCATTCAACCCGCATACTTGTTACCAGTTTAATAAAACCAAGGGTAGTGTTGCTTTTGCTATGAGTTAAATATCAAACTTTACAACAACATTTTGTAATGCAAGGTCACATTTTTAGCAAAAAGTCAGCTAAGAGTTGCTCGGTGATGACTCAGCACCTCTAAATAGGTTTTGAATGCTAGTTTAGTTACATCTACTTGGTTATTGGATTTCATAAATATCAAACCATCTTTTTCAGAGTTATTGCCCCTGAAAAATAATATTTCTTTTTGCAAATTTTGCTGGTTTTGTGACTATTTACTTGAAAACTATTAGTGTTCTATAAGCGCAATGCATTGAAAAACACGAACATGACAAGCTAAGTAGCAATGTTTGTAAAAATATGATGATCCATAGAGGAGATGTTACCCCTGGAGTATAATTTTTTGCGAATTTGTTTTTTACCATATTTGTTTTAAAACGTATTATAAATAAAAGCACCAAGTTGCAAAAATAATCAACATGCCAAGATCTAGCTTTATAGCAAATTTTGTATATGATAATCAAAAAAGATGTTGTTGCCTCTAAAATTTCAGTATCTTTTGAATTTTTTCAGGTGAGCAATGAGGCCCATGGACCTTTTGTTTAAATTTTCTGCTCATTAACACCCAAGTAAGCCTTGGAATATTACAATATTTGATTAATAGCAGTTTCTTGCTACTAAAACAACTTCTATATCAACTTTTAAGCAAAAAAAAATTATTTTGGCGGCCATTTTGTATTTAAATTTTGACCTACTTAGAGCAATTTTTCAGCTTGGTATCCGCCATTTTCGAACTCAGCACACCTAAATTAGGTAAGAAGGATATATGGTTTGCTTTTACTAAAAAATGCCTCTTCCTCTTTAAAACGACGTCTTTTCTGAAAATGTGCCTAGTCTATCTATAAAAATTCAAACACTGGTGTTATATTATGCACGTGATGTAACCGGTGGCATAGGTGATATGTCTGGTTAAAGATGCTAGTCAACATCTTCCAATTCTTTAAGTTTAAGACCTACAATGTCAAATATTTACTAAAACCTTTATCCTCTCTACAAAATCTCAAAACTTATTTTATGATGTGATTTTGCTGTTGCTCATTGATTTCTATCTTGTCTCATTATCCAGGATGAAGTATCAGAATTTCTAGGAGGAATTCTGTCACAAACAGCTCATTTGAACTCAGAAACTAATGATGTATCTGATGTAGAACAGAAGAAAAAGAAGAAAAGAAAAGTACGTAAAAATCCAAGAAATGACTTAATGTTCCTGATGTTTCAGGTTTATTAAAATATTTTTACAGATTTCTCCTGATGAAATCTTAAAATTCACAAGTTTTTGATGTCTCATCTTTAGTAAAATATTTGTGGAGCCCTTCTCCAGATGAAGTCTTGCAATTCACAAGTAATAAAAAATAAAATGAGTCTATGTTGTAAATATAATTATTTATGTTGGAAAGAGTAATGTGGATTTATGCCGGAGTCAATATCTTTTCAATTACCTGCATATTAAAATAGTCAACTGTTATATTGCTGAGGAAACCAGAGTGCCCAGAATATATATAGTAAATGATTGAAATCTATCATGTCATTATTAAATCTAGTTTTGAGATGATTAAATTTTTTGTTTCAGTATGAGAGAACCAATATTTCACCATTATCTACAAGTAGAAGTCTTACCATAACAAAAGCTTATAGAACAGCTCCACGACAACCGACGGACGTGACATTGTTAACGGACAGTGTTCTCCTGAAACAGAGTTACCCAGGAGCGTCTATACCATCTACAGTCCTAGAACATGGTATGTTTAATAAATATACACCATAATTGTCCAGTTCTTTTAGATCTATAGTAAAACCTTGATTCATTGCCACTTGTCAGATTGAGCTGTAATAAAATTGATAGATGAATTGGGAGAATTGTAACAAAAACAGTTGACTTCAATTTACAATAAAACCTCAATTCACCACCACCATTTGTTCAATCAGGTTTTTGCATTATAAAGAGGTTTTGTGAAAAATGGAAGGAGGTTTAGAGAAAAACATAAACAAAATAAACTTGGGACTTAAAAATGGCAATAAGTGAGGTGGTAAAGTTATCAAAGGGCATTACAACAAGGTTTAACTGTATTGTATTCTTCAAGACAAAAACTCAGTTATCAACTAACTACAACTTAATTTCTTTTTAATAAAATTAGTAGAGGATGTTGGTTTTCTTACTTATATGCTTGTAGAACATATTGAATTGAATCATAAAGTCCTGGTTGAGCAAGATATTTCACTCATTTTGGGAGTATCCCAAAAATGCTGTTTTCCTCAAATAATTCCTTGTTCATAAAATTTCTTTACTTTGTGATGTTTAAGGCATAAAGTGTAATAATAACATAATAACATAAAAACATTTGTGTATGCTCTTCTAAGTAATTTCTTTGTCATATTTTACTAGATTCAAGATCAGCTCAAAAAAGAAAACAACCACGGAGTCCTAGTGCAAGTGTACCTAGAAAGCGAGTTAAATCAGCACCAGGTGTTAGCAGTACACAACAGGTCAAGGTTCCATACACTGTTCCTAAATCGCCGGACATTCCAGCCGGGATCCACGCTGTACAGAGTGCTCCAGAGTTGTCAGGATTACTGAGAGGGCACATTAGTGGTATACCACATACTGTCATTGATACAGAAACTCGGAATCTGCTGAGTAAAAAAATTGGTACGCCCACAGTAAATGTTTCAACTAACAATTATACAGAACTTCAGAAAAGTCTGAAAACATCAACCGTTAGTGGTATGATCATGGTTCCGACTGAAAGTTTACAGCAACAGAAGTCATCATCTTTGTCTTTATCATCTGGCGCTGTTATACAACAGTTACAACAACCGATTAAAGTGTCGTCTCCCATAGCAACATTACCGATGACATTATCAACATTAAGTACCCTCAGGGCAAGTCTGAAGCCTACTGTACACGTTACAACTGCCGGCTCCTCTACAACAAGTCAAATCCAACAGTTATTGACAGGTGCTCCAAAATCTGCATTAACAATTCCAAGTCCAACACAAGGTGTAACACAAATTTCGTACCCAAAACTTTTGTCCTCCTTGGCTTCTCCAAGCTCAGTGCTGTCAACAGCTAGTATTACCATGACAACAATTGTAGCTCCCAAATCAGCAATAACAACACTGACACCAAGCACAGTGTCGGAACCCAAACCTGCAGCAGCAAGTAAATCCCCCGAGGAACAGAAAGTCCAGGCAATACAAAAGTTACAGTTTCATGATTTTCCACTAACAACTGCCAGTCTGGTTAAAACTTCCACTGGAAATGCTATAACTCAAGCTAAAATACTCACTAGTTCTCATCTTAATCTGGATAACCTTCACCTTGAATCTGTTCCAACAACAAATAGTATAGCTCAACTGGGGTCATCTCTGAAGGTCACACCATCTGTTGTAGGTAGCATTACTACTGTTCCACAACCTGTTACCATGGATACGGCACAGAAATTAGTTAAATCTACTGGCTCATCAGCTACAAAAATTATGTCAACTACTGGTAACATAGCAACAGTTACCATATCAATGGACAGAACAATTCCAAGGCCTTCTGTTACAACTATGAGTAAATCTCAGTCAGAAAAGGCAGTTGTCATGACAACGAGTGAAACATTAGGTAAAGTGTCATCTTTATTAGAATCTAGTCCAATCACACAAAAACCGACTTTAACTATAGTGTCCTGTAGTTCTGTATCATCCCAGACGATGATAGCGGTGTCCAAGGGAGATAACTCATCACCAGGATCATCTAGTGACACTACTGTAACGAGTGCCAGTGTGAGTAAACACACAAAGTCTCCGTCTGCCACAGTGACTTCATACACCACATCTGCCAAGCCTGTCTTACCAACTGTGGCATCGACAAGGACAAGACGTATCCGTACACCTAAACAGTATGACTTATAGCTATTATTGTAGTATCATTTCATTCATAAGTTTCATTATTGTCTGAATATCAAAATATTGTTTGTAATATGTATACATTTCATACAGAAAATAAAAAAAATAAACCTACAGGCTTTATTAGATTTTTAGCTCACCTGAGCCGAAAGGCTCAGATGAGCTATTGCTATCTATCACCGTCCGTCGTTCGTCGTGTGTCGTGCGTAAACTTTACATTTTAATCTTCTTCTCCAAAACTACTGAGCCAAATTTGATGAAACTTGGTGGTTATTATGCCTGGGTAACAGGCTTTCAAAATTGTGTTCGGGGTTTGACCACACCCAACAATATGGCTGCCGTTACTATAAATAGCCAAAAGACAAAAAAATCTTCTTCTCTGAAACCAAAAGGTGCAGGCAAATTTGATTAGATTTTTGGATTCATGATACCTAGATACATTAAAATTGTGTTTTTCATGAAAATTGGACGAAAAATAGGTTATGCGTCTTTTGCATAATATTATGTAATTTTTAAAATGAGACATCTATTGTTATAACTTCATAATGGCTGAAGATACATGTAATTGTATGGAGTTTTCACTGTTGATCTTGTCTTGAGATTTTCTTCCGATTGATGTCAAGGTCAAAGGTCAAGGTCATGTCCCAGTTTTTGACCTTTGATAAAAAATGCTATTTTTTAACATTTCTGGTGATAATGACATAGGATTTTTGGTTAATTGTAGGTATTGACATGATGATCATTTTGATATATCGATTAAGGTCGTGGGTTCAAAGGTCAAGGTCACAGATGTACAAGTTTACCAAAATAGTTAATTATCTGCAAAACTATGAACTTTTTGTATATGCATGTATATTAGAATATTGTAGGTAATGGCCCAATGGTCATTTTGATATATGAATAAAGGTCATGAGTTCAAAGGTCAAGGTCACAGATGTAAACAAGTACTGAAATGATTATTTATCTCAAAAACTATAGACTTTTTGTATAGGCATGTATATTAGAATATTTTAGGTATTATCCTAACGATCATTTTGATATATGAATGAAGGTCATGGGTTCAAAGGTCAAGGTCACAGATGTGAATGAATACCTGAATGGTTAATTATCTTGAAAACTATGAACTTTTTGTATATGCATGTATATTAGAATATTGTAGGTATGAGCCTAACAACCATTTTGATATATGAATGAAGGCTATGGGTATAAAGGTCAAGGTCACAGATGTAAACAAATTTTGAAATGATTATTTATCTCAAAAACTATAAACTTTTTGTATAGGCATGTATATTAGAATATTTAGGTATTATCCTAATGATCATTTTGATATATGAATGAAGGTCATGGGTTCAAAGGTCAAGTTCACAAATACGAATGAATACCTAAATGGTTAATTATCTTGAAAACTATTAACTTTTTGTATAGGCATGTATATTAGAATATTGTTGGTACTGGCACAATGGTCATTTTGATATATGAATGAAGGGCATGGGTTCAAATGTCAAGATCACAGAAACAAACAAGTACTGAAATGATTATTTATCTCAAAAACTATAAACTTTTTGTATAGGGATGTATATTAGAATATTGGCCTAATTATCATTTTGATATTTAAATGAAGCTCATGGGTTCAAAGGTCAAGGTCACAGGTGAGCGTTAAGGCCCATGGGCCTCTTGTTATTGTTTTACCCATTGGAATGGAGTGGAGTAATGGAGGTCTACACCCTGGTCAAGAATTTTTCACTTAAATCAAAGCAGGCAGTACTGTATATTGCTTTATTTTCACGGTGTCAAATTTTCACGGTTTGACGATGACTAGTGTATTCGCGGTCTTGTCTGATTAAAGGAAAACGACTCTAGGAAGATTAATGGAGTGGTAACACAAGTGTCTATTCACAGTTGTTTTATTTTTCGCAGGAATACACTTGACCGCGAATATAGCAAAAATAAAACCACAGCAAATATAAGCATTATACAGTACTTCGATGGTGGAGGAAACTGGGGAGTGCCAGGAGATAACCACCGACCTTTGGAAAGTGAATTGACAATCTTTCTCAAATTAGGATCTGTCCTAATTGGTATTTGAACCAAAGTAGTGATAGTCACTGTGATCCATAAGCTCATTTGGATGAAATTGTATTTTTACCTTACATTGAACAGAATATCTGGAGATCAGAGTTTTGTTGTTATTAGATATACCATAGATCAATGTCAGTTTGATAGTGATTACATCGGGAATAATGCCATTGATGACATATACAAAAGAAATTCTTCCAAATTTTTTGACATATACATCCCCATAGCGGCAACATTATTTGCTGTTGACATATTCTATTGTAATTGTGGCTGTGCATAGCAATTTTCAGTCATGACTAGGGTCGAGTAAGTGAAAAATAGCAAAGCTTGATTCAAACCAGATTTTCTATGAAAAGTTTTCTTGAACACACTGTCACAAACACCATTACACCATAGTACCCTATTCTTTTTCCTTATATTTAGATATTGAAGCTTTAGCTTTATGTGAGAGTCAAGATTATTTGACTTATATTGATGTGTCACTAGTGCTTAGAAAATATGTATATATTTGCAATAAGGGTCATTGTGGCATATACCGCTACAGTAGCTCAGTTAATATAGCACATGCTTTGTATGTGGAAGGTTGTGGGTACAAACCCCAGACAGGTCTGACCTAGACTCGAAGATAGGTAGCAACTGTTCTTTCGCCAAGCACTCTGCATTAAGAAATAGGTCATTGGGGTCTTTTAGTAGAGACCCTAATAACTTGTGCCATGTGTCACAGAAGGTTGACGTGTTAAAAGAACTATTACTGCACATTGTCCCAAGCACACTGCAAAGGTCAAAATTTCTACCACTTTAACTATAGGTGATGACATCTGGATATAAGTAAAATATGCATGACTGGGAAGTAAAACCCTATTCAATCAATCATTGTGGCATGGGGCATTATTTTTAAGGTCTTAATCAAAGATATTAGAAATGCTCATCAGTACTCTGAAAAGAGCATCGCAACCATGGTAACAAGACAGCTGTAAATATTTGTAAGATTACGATTAAGGATCTACAAGTCTTGTCACGTAACAAGCATGAATTTAAAATTCCCAGAACAATTGGCATAACAATTACAAGCCATATTAAATGGTGTCATGATATCTGGATACAAAAGACATGATTCACACATTGTATTAACACCACCGAGCACATTTTCCAAACACAATCACAGGACAGTAATTAACATGTATAATTATTTATTTGTTTCAAGAATATAAATAAAGTATTTTATAGCAAAATGTGAAAGACAAATAGCAGTGTACAATAGCAGATAAAAGTATAAAATACAAGTATATCTAATAAGTACATCTTTATAACAAAACTGTCTTCAAAATTATTAAATGTTACATCCTAAAAGTTAAAATCTTAGATAACTACATTTTGTAAATTTCGGGACTGAATTAACATTTTAAAAACTTAAGAAAATCGAGTCAACATATTCAAACTTCTTAAATTTAGTTAAACAATTTCAAATTTTGTAAATTACATGTACTATAAAAAGGAGAGAAGCATGGAAATTTTATAAGGACAAAAATAAGCACCTTTAAAAGAAAAATCACAAAGTCAGAAACACAATAGTGGAATAGAAACCATGTAAATATGAATTTTTCTGTTGTAAATTGTTTGCTTTTAAATCGAATAATAAACCATATAAATATGAATTTTTCTGGTTTTTTATATATTTTACATTTTTGTTTCTAAATGTAAAATTATACCATTATAAACAAAATTTTTACAAAAACATAATTTTAGAGGTAAAGTAGAAAATATTAAAAGCTTCAAAATTGTTAAATTAGACTTGTAATTTTTTTTCTCTACAAAATCTTTTAAAAAATCTGTATACATCATTTAATGACGAAAATTTTTACATATTGCAATTAGAAAATACCCTTAAAATCACCAATAAATTGATTATTAAATATAAACTTTTATGAAATTTGCTTGGTATGTAATAAAATATGTAACTCATTCTTAACTAACGTAATCAAGTTCAAAATACGTAAGCCTTGAACAAACGTAATCAAGTTCAAAATACGTAAGCCTTGAACAAGTAGATCTTTCAAATGGAACACAATGACTGCAGTGGATAGCATCGAAATTGAAAGAAGAAAGTTATAACTTGAAACAAATACAAATCGTAGTCCATTATTTATAAATATATAATCTCTGGTAAGGTTGTTTGGACGGATCAGGGTTAATTATTGGCTAGGGTCATGCTGCTGTTTTAGATTGTTTCAAGTTAAATCCACCACCAGTAAATCTTGGACCATCTGTTCTTTGAGGCTGTATCACGGGGGCACCTGCTTGGGCTAATGCTCGATCTCGTTCCCTGTTTAAAAAAAAAAGAAAATTAATAGTTAGCTCAATCCAAATCTAAAGAACAAAAATGATAGTTATTGCAGAACTTTGCATCAATAATTTAGACCAAAGAACAGGCAAATTTTTAGAACCATGAAATAAAAATTGTTACAGTTTTATTGTAATACAGGATATTTATGATTTTAAAATCTCATTAAAAAACACAACTCTCATATTAATTCCAAGAGTTTGATGAAAAAACATTCCCTATTCATTTTCAAGGTTTGGTCAAACCCAGCTATGGGATCAAATCTGTTTTTATAAACGGTGTGACTTGGTGGCAGATCTAGTCTATTTTTGTACATCAAAACCACACTGAATGCCATCATTTATGTCCACATCAGGTACTGCTCGAGGTTAGCAAAAATGACAACTTTATAACAGACCTCATTAGTTAATTACACAAGATGTTTGAACTATTTTAATATATAAGACTTACTTTATTTGCATTTCTTTCTTTTTCTGCATGAAGTATTTCTTCTTGACTTCCTGTAATTCTCTGGCTATCCTCTCTATCTCATATTTATATTCACCAACTTGGGACTCGTACATATTCAGTTCTGATGCCATAGACTAAAAATAAATGAAAAGGTAAAACTTTAAACATTTCTATCATGATAAATTGAAATTAACCATTTCTAAAAAATATATATATCAAAAACCATTATACTTGCCAAATTTATAACTCAACAGAACATTAAAAATTCTTCAACATCTTATCTAAAATGACTGCCTAAATATCGGCGAAAGAATTGTGACTAGGGCATAAAACACCATTATCCCAACCCTTATAACTTTAACACATCACACAACTGAATAAATGGTTTACTATAAAATGATTTTACTGTAAATCTGACTTGTTATCCGAGAAAAAGTTACTATTCCCTCTTAAAAGTTACCAGTCAGACTGTCAGACTGGCTCTTAGTTTTAAAATTCCAATGGTTCTGGTGTTAATATATCAATTTAAAAATAAAATGTCCAAATATAGTCAAAATTGTCTATAAAAGCCAAGCACAGGAACCAGTAAGTATGGCTTCTATGGAAGGTGGTCCTTATATACAGGTTCAAGCTACATGAAAAAATAGCAATTGGGATAAAATTTTACTGGCCTTTAAAAGCAGGTGGTCCTTATATAAAGGTGGCCTTTAAGGCAGGTTTGACTGTAAAAGTTTTCTTTATAAGAAATAATAAAAATATCAGCATTTACCTTCATTTGTTTCGTCTTATCTTTGAGAGTTTGTTGATAAATCTGTAACTGTTCAGCCACCTCAGGTCCTGGTTGCCGTGCCAACACATGGTTAAGTTCAAGGTGTAATTTTTCTTTCTCCTGTATAAGAAGTTCTTTCTCTACAACTTCCTCAGTCTTGGCAATCAGTCTCTTCTGAAGAGCATGAATCTTCTGTATCATCTCATAAGTGCTTGGATCACTACCCTGTAATAACAAAAGGTTTTAAGATTTTAAGTCCAAGTAGTTTTGTTAATTACCATAGTGTATCTTATGTCAGGTGTATAGGCCACCAGAGGGCCATACATTCAAGCAGGGATGCCAAATTTCCAACAGTTTGAGGCTGCCCTATTAACTGACAATTAGATGCCTTAGGTATGACGATAGCTCCTTTGCACTTTGTGCAGGTAAGCTAAAATAATCATAAATATAAATACTTATGAAAGCTTGGGGAAATACATGTCAGTTCCGAACATGTAAGCATGCTTGGTACATAACAGCCATATCCATTAGGACATAAAAATTATAATTTTGATGTATTTAAGTACAGTAAAAACAAAACAAACTTGTTATATTCAATCAATACTTTTGCCATGTTTGAACAATAAGGTTTAACTTTGAAGAGACAAGATAGATGCTAAACCTTTTGCTTAAATATGTTATTGCACTAAAAAAGTTGAAAAAGTTCACTGAATGTAACTTACTCATTTGATAAAGTGAGAATATTCAGTTTTAAATCTTAAAATTTCAGTAACTAACCTCCAGTTTTCTCCATCTGTGAATATTCATTGGATTTTCTAACTCTTCCTCCAAAGCTTTACAGCGAGTTCTCTCTCTCAGAAGTTCTCTCTGTATATGATAAACTTCTCGTCTAAAAATAGAAAAAAAATATTCTGAATCAGTAACTACAAAAAATGCACTTTTTAAGTATATTTGAAGGAAAAATATTTATTTATACATAAGTGAAACACTAAATCAGTTTTATTTGTAAATATTATTGTTTGACAAAAAAGATAGTCAGCATAACATGTGAGCAAGTACCTCTTAACATTTGAGCGAAATTTTATGGAATACATTTAATCTTGAATGGTAAAGAACTACATTAAAATCTTTTCGTAACAACTCTCAATATACCTACTCGCTTTTCACCAGAATAATTTTCAAGTCCTAAAGTTGATTTATTTAATGTTTTTCTAAGGCCTCCTTAGTTAATTACCAAAGTTACTATACAGTCAAACCTGTCTATAAAGACAGATAGAATTTTGGTGGACTTTGAAAGCAGGTGGCTCTTACATAGAGATGGCCTTTAAACCAGGATTGACTGTATTATTAAGCACCACCTACCTGAGGTCATCCACATTAGCATTACTCTTCTGTAGGATTGTCTTTTCACGTCGGAGTTTTTTAATCTCCAGTTTCAGGACACGTATATCTTCAAGTCTCTGGTTGTACTGAATCTCTCCTTTGTTTAGAGTGGACTGCTGGATCTTGATCTTCTCATATAGCAAAGCTAACTCATCATTCCTCCTCACCAACTGTGTACCCAAGATGTCTCTTTCACTAATAACCTGTTAATAATAAGATTAAATACTTTGGTAATTAACAAACTAATGCAGGATAGCCATGTTTCTTACCACCTTCTACATGCATTTGATGAAATATTGATTAAAATACATGTAATAATAATAATAAAAAAACAAGTATCTATGTTATTTTATGTTCATACTCATCATGCAAGAAGGTGGTTATACATTGCCATGACTGACAACAACTTTAATAAACCTTCAATTATAAGATTTAACTCTAAAACTTCTCATTTTTCAAATTTATCTGTGAGACCATTTACCATAACACACACGAAAATTCCTGATTTACAGTAATATCTAAACACACATAGAACTCACAAATCACAACAATATATTACCTGGTCTAACTCCTTCTTCTGCCTGACTCGTTCAGCATCGGCCTCTGCGATAATTTTTAGCAGTTTTCTTTCCTCAGCTTGTTGAGCTTCGATGTATGCCTTGCTTTCTTTAGCTTCATTTTTCATCTTTTGTAGTTCCTCTTTGAGTGCATCTTTTTCCTTTTCTACTCGGACATGTTCCGCTTTCTCCTTGACTAAGTTGGCTTCCTTAGACTGGATTTCTTCTTTATACTGGTCAATCTGATGACTCATTATCTTCTGCTTTCTCTTCATTTCAGTGATTTCATCCTATAAAATATATCGAATTGACAAATTTATAAAAATTCCATTGATTTAAAGATGAGAAAAATTATTAAACAAGAGGCCCGTGGGCCTTAACGCTCACCTGAGGAAGAGTACATATCTTATGCAGAGGTTCAATGGTCAATGACATTAATAAAAGAGAATATTAAAATTTTTAGCAGTAAGGGCCAATAATATGCAAGTATTTTTGCAAATTAATTATAATAATTATTATATAAGTATGCTATATATAACATATTAAAGTCTAGCTACAATATATTATTTATAAAAAGCTAAAACATCTGTATATTAAAATGTGCATTAGGCCAATACCTACAATATTCCAATATACATGCCAATACAAAAAGTTTATAGTTTTTTGAGATAATTAACCATTTAAATATTCGTTCGCAGCTATGACCTTGACCTTTGAACCTATGACCTTAATTTATATAACAAAATGATCGTTAGGCCAATACCTACAATATTCCAATATACATGCCTATACAAAAAGTTTATAGTTTTTGAGATAATTAACCATTTAAGTATTCATTCAATTCTATGACCTTGACCTTTGAACCTATGACCTTCATTCATATATCAAAATGATCAGTAGGCCAATACCTGCAATATTCCAATATACATGCCTATACAAAAAGTTTATAGTTTTTGAGATAATTAACCATTTAAGTATTCGTTCGCGTCTTTGACCTTGACCTTTGAACCTATGACCTTCATTCATATATCAAAATGATCGTCAGGCCAATACCTACAATATTCCAATATACATGCCTATACAAAAAGTTTATAGTTTTTGAGATAATTAACCATTTCAGTACTTGTTTACATCTGTGACCTTGACCTTTGAACCCATGACCTTTATTCATGTATCAAAATGACCATTGTGCCATTACCTACAATATTCTGATGTACATGCCTATACAAAAAATTCATAGTTTTGCAGATAATTAACTATTTTGGTATTCTTGGACATCTGTGACCTTGACCTTTGAACCCATGACCTTGATCTATGTATCAAAATGATCGTCATGTCAATACCTACAAATAACTGAAAATCCTACGCCATTATCACAAGAAATGTTAAAAAAATAGCATTTTTTATCAAAGGTCAAAAACTGGGACACGACCTTGACCTTCGACCTTGACATCAGTTGGAAGAAAATTGCAAGACAAGATCAACAGTGAAAACTCCATACAATTATCTTCAGCCGTTAAGAAGTTATAACAATAAATGTCTCATTTTAAAAATTATGTAACTTTATGCAAAAAACGCGTAACCTATTTTTCGTTCAATTTTCATGAAAAACACAATTTTAATGTTCCCAGGTATGCTGAATCCAAATATCCAATCAAAATTTGCCTGCACCTTTTGGTTTCAGAGAAGAAGATTTTTTTGTCTTTTTGCTATTTTTAGTAACAGCGGCCATCTTGTTGGGCGTGGCCAAACCCCGAACACAATTTTGAAAGGCTGTTACCTAGGCATGATAATCACTAAGTTTCATCAAATATGGCCCAGTAGTTTTGGAGGAGAAGATTAAAATGTAAAGTTTATACACGACGCACGACGGACGACGCACGACACACGACGGACGACGGACGACGGACGGTGATAGATTGCAATAGCTCATCTGAGCCTTTGGCTCAGGTGAGCTAAAAATTATTTCTCAATAAGCTGCACCAACTCATAAGCAATAATTCTGACTTTCATTTTTGGCGGTCTGCACTTCGGCCAACAGTCCACATGTAGACATTAAACTTCGACTATCATCATTTCATTCTGGTCATTGGGAAATACTGTAAGTGTAATTTTAATCGCAGTGTAAAATTTTTCCTTATTTCAGGGTCAAAAATTCTCAACGAAAATTTGTACCACACGTAATACATATATATTCTCAATCTTATAGTCAATTTAAGAAATCTGCAAACATTACAACCCCATGAATAGGTAATGAACCGCAAAAAACTGAACCCATGAAATTAAGTATATTAACACTGTATACAGTTTCGAATAATTCATGAAAAAGCTTATTTATACTTAAGGTTTTATGCAGTTGTCTCCCTTTAGCATATTTTGATAAGTATTTTTGTATCAATATTCCAGGAAATATGTTTCATGATAAAACAAGTAAACTTACCTGTGATTCAATGAGATTCTTGCTGTATAAGTTTCTGTCACTCCTGACGGCCTCGTACAGATTTTGTTGTTGCTTGAGTTTAGTCTCAGCTTCTGCTATTTTCTTTTTGTATTCAAATATTTCCATTTCTCTGGTCTTAACATCCTCCATATGAGACAATACCTAGAGTTATAAAATATTACAGAATTTCAGAAATCAATATTTCTAAAATTAAAAGAGTGGAGTAATTGAGTTTTACACCTAAGTAAGAGTCTGTCACCTATATCCAGGATGGCAGAAGAAAACATATTGTCAGGAAAAATCATTAATCTTCAAAATCTGGATCATTGCAGTCCCTCTTAATATATAAAGAACATTAAATCCAACTTATTGCTATATGGTAACTCAAGGGTACAAGTTTTCAAAGTTATCAAATTTCAAAGAATCGAAAAAAGCTGTTTCACAGGTCGGAAAAAATAATATTCAATGTTTGAGCAAACAACTTTCAAAGTTAAAAAAATTCAAATTTATTTTTAGATCTTTTCATTTTAGAGTTGTTTTAATATTTGAACTGAAGAGATATTGAGATCTCAAACAAATAAGTGGGGGAGAAAAATCAAGGTCAGAATTTTCAAAATTTTTGAATAAAGATAATATATAGATCTCTAATGACAGTCTTTTACAGAAAGATTAATATTTTGAAATTTTTAAAGAAAATTTTAATGACTTAAAATATCTACTGTGCAACAAATAACTTTTACCACAATCAAAATCAATATTTTACCTTCTGAGTAAGATCACTGGCTTCATTGATATATCTGTCTCTTTCTTTCTCGAGCTGGTAGATAATTTTACGTTGTTTTTGTGCTTCTTCCTTGTAATTCTGTATGTCCTGTTCCAGGGTCTTGATGGAGGATTCGTGAAGTTTTACCAAGTTTATCTGTTTTTCTGTGTTTTTGGCTGCTTTAACTACAGTCTATAAGATAAGAAATTATCAGCTAATTAAATAAAAACTTCATAAAGCTATAAACAATTCACTATTTGGGTCCAGAAAGGGATAAAATGGACCCAGCCCAAAAAGAATAGTTAAAATCTCAATAACAGCCATCCCTTACTATTCATATGAAGTTTTGAAAATATTCAACACACCATTCCTAAAAAACTATCCAGAAAAGGGTTGAAGAAGAAGAAAACAGCTGGATTTCGAAAACACTTAGAAACTTTTCCATAATTCCTAATTATATTTTATATGTTATACAATTAATTCCATACATAATATAAACTGACATCAGTGTAAAATACCATGCTAGTCTGTTGTATATGGTAAAAATAAGTTTGAAAATTGACAAAGAAAAAAGGTTGGATTGGAATAATGGTGATATGCACCCCAGTCAAGATTCTATGTTATATTGAAGCAGTCGGTAGGATGGTAGAGGAAACCAGAGTATCCAGAGTAAAACCCTGACCTTCAGAAACAAACTGCTCACATTAGGACAATAAGGTCTGCCAGGTTAGGGTTTGAACCAGGAGAGGTGGTATGATATGTAAACTGGCATGTTAGACCACTTGGCAATAAGTGAGTCCCTAGGATTGAAAATTATATACCTTATGTAAAATATCTTTTTCTCTGATGAGGTCTTCATTCTTCTTCTTTTCACTTTCTGCTTGTTTCTTTGTAGCTTCCAGTTCTAAATAAGTACAACGCATTTAAGATTTTATAATCAACGCTCATTTCAATATCTACTGCAGATGATTTAAAAAATAGGACTTTGAAATAATTCTAAAGACAGTTATTTTCATTGAGAAGTTAGTTTGAAAAAAAACAGTATCAGATAAAATGGTAGGATTGTGAATAATTATAAATTAAAATCATATATTAAAAAAATCAGATATGCTTTCTCAAAGATTATTTCTGTTGAAGGCAAAGAATTAACCATATTGTCCATTTGGGACCTACAAAGGTGCCTGGTGTCCAGAATAGAGAGTGTCCAGTTTATAGATGTAGGGTTTAGCACGAAGAAGGAAAAAATCTGTCCGAAAGAAATGTCTGGTAGTGGTATAGAGAGGTGTTCGGTTTAAAGAGTGTCCAGTTTAGAGAAGTTTCACTGAACTATCAAAGTAATCATCTTTAAGTAAATACACACCTCTTTCTAGACCAATAATTTGTCCTTTCAGTGTTTCTCTGCTCTGTTCTATTTCTCCTTTGTTATCCTCGACCTGTCTAAGTTTACGCTGAATCATTTCACGAGTTTTGTTCAAACGCTGAGTTTCTTGTTTCAACTGATTAACCTCATCTTCTTTTTGCTATTAAATTTAAAATAAAATTTACTGCAAAAATTTTTTATGACAATTAGTGTTTACAAAAAGTTTTGAATTTCTATCTATAAAATAAATGACACATTTGTATATTTTAGCATATGATAACATTTCAGAGCTTAAAATATTATTAAATTTAACCAGAGGGCAGTAAATGCTACCAAACAGCTCACCTGTATTGATGTTTCAGTTTATAGAGGTTGTCCCATAAACCTAACATTGGATGCTGATGCTGATAAAGACACCCAGTTCTAATGGACTTTGTTCAGGTTTATACAATTTAAAACATAAGTGTCAATTGCCAATTTCTAATTATTTATATTCTGGAAAAGATAAAACTGGAAACACAAATATTACAAATCAAGATGAATATTTAAAATTGGCAGTTAAGCCATCCTTTTGTTAATTGTAATACTTATGATATCCGTTAAACATGAAATCAATTATTCTTACAAGTTTGACATTACCTTAAGTTCAGTGACTCTACTCTGGTTTTCAGCTGTCAACTGATCAGTATTGATCAACTGAGTTTCGAAATCTTGTTGAAGTTTGGTAAATCTGGTGTTAACAATATCATTATCCTTCAATAACCGCTCATTCAGTACCTAAATCAAACATAGAAAATGAACAAATTAGTCATTGCTGTTCTTCATTTTTGTTGCTACTTTTGGGCTTGTATTTCCATAGGCTTTGTAGTAAATATGTGGTTTCTGCATGCTTAGATAAGGCTAAAATCATGTCATTCCTCACTGGTCCCACATGCCCTGTTGGAAAAGCCCAGTATGACATGGAGGTCTCTTTCAGATATGGCATGTTATATAGACCAAACAATGTATTATTCTATATGTACATGTACATGTATTCTATTCTTCATGTACATAAATTATTTGTAGCACTTATTAACTACTGATCCCTGTCTTTACTCATGCACAATTATTATACAAACTTTCTGTACATATTCTGGCTTTTATTTTTATTTTATCAATTTATACTTTCCATTTGACAAACAAATTGGCCACAAATAATTTGAAATAAAATATGGAGCTCATCAAAGAACTAGAATATAAACAACCATTGGTATAATTGATACCAAATGCTCTTGTACATGTATCTGCTAGCTTGCGAGATAGCTACATGTATATCTGTCATGTGATAGCAAACAAAGATTTACACAGGAACATAAAAGTATTTGAATCTGTCATAAATGATGTCTATTTAAGGCATATCTAAGTTCTGTTTGTTCATAACTTATAACTTACCCTTTGTTCTTTTATTTGTTGTTCTAATTTACCGATATCCTCTTTATATCTTCCTATCTGTGTCTGAATTGTCTTAATCTCACCACTCTTAGCATCTAAATCAGCCTTAGCCTGCTTCAACTCACGCTCCAACTTATCTCTCTTCCTCGTCTCACGCTGGGCTTCATTGTTCCTGACTTGTATATCTTGTGCAAGCTAAACATAAAAATCATCAATTACATTAATAAATAATTATAATAAATGAATTTATTATATAATCTACTCAATAATCCATGTAATACGGTCATACAATAAAAATCGTATTGAATGAGTGTGACGTCATAAAAGCATCAAGTCATTTCGGAGTGACGCCACACAATTGACTTGATCCACAGTTTGTTTCATTTGACACTGTTTGTTGATTCTAATTTAAGCTGATACTTTTGTACTTTTCTTCTAAAAAGAAGATACATTGTATTTAAATTGAAAATGTTTGTTTTGTTTTTGTATCCTGCGGACAGACTATTGTTTACTTTTAATATTTCAACAGGATTAATTTTGGCGCATGTACACATTTACGTGAACTTGTTGTGTTTCGGTCAATCAGCTGTTTTCTTTATAATGAGAAGACAAGTTTTAAATCTACGAAAAAACAGTTTTTATGGGATTATATAATAAATAGAATCTTGCATTCGTGTCTATGCAATATTGAATTTATTAAACTCGTTGAATAATGTTTTATGCAACTCGCCAAGGCTCGTTGCATAAAAAATTATTCAACTCGTTTAATAAATTCAATATTACATAAACACTCATGCAAGATCCTCTATATATTCAATTGGTTTTAGTTTTACAGTGGAACATTCATTTTGGAAAAATTAACTGATTACCTGAAAAGTAACTACTCTAGTGCTTATCTAAATTTAGGAATCTTAGAGTCAGTGGTCCCTTATCTACAAATCCCTTTGATTGGAAAGCGATTTATCTTATGCTATTCGAGAAAAATATCTTTTACTCAAAAGAAAATGGTTGAAAAATCATTTTAAAGAATTTACATCGCCTTGACCGCTAATGCCTGCAAAGGCCTTTTGATTCATATCTTATATGAGAAAAGTATATCTAAGTTTAATTGAAGTTTTATTGTATAATTACCTTTGGGATTTTTTGCTAAGTTTCAGCTTTTTGTAAAATACAAATTGACAAAATGACCTAACAAAAAAGTATTTCGAGGTACATGTATTTGAGAAAGATGTAAAGGATTTTATGTTAAATTGAAATTCTTGACCAAATAATAAAGATTACCTCTTGTATTTTTTCCTGAGCCTCAGCTTTCTCTGTATCAAGTTTTGACTGACGGTTGGATGTCTCGGCTAGCTGTTCTCTCAGTTTGACTATCTCGTTAAAATGTTCATCTCTTTCTCTAGTCAAATCTTCCTTCGCTTTAAGCAATTCATTGACACTGTAAATATAAGTATTAAATGATGATTAAATGTCAGTCTATTACCCAAGATTAATAAAAAAATATTCATGGTAGAATTGAGTGGGACGGAGTAATGTGGGTTTACGTCCCAGTCAAGAATCTTTATCGTATTGAAGCAGTCAGTTCTTATAGGATGGAGGAAACCAGAGTGCCAAGAGAAAAAGGCCTACCTTTGGCAAGCCTTTCAAGTTTCTCACGCTAGAATCTATCCTGAGTTGAATCAAAACCTAGGCAAAAAGAAGCCATTTTGCACTGATAATCACTGAATTATGTGAAAATATAAATATATGGTTATCTTGAAATGACAATTCTCACAAAAATTAACTGACAAGAAAATTTCCGAATATCAATACTGTATGTGAACAAATTTTATACAAACCTGTGTTCTTGTCCCATAGTTAAACCAGCACCTTGTTCAACAAGTTTACTAAGGTTGGCAATCTCCATTTTTAATGACTGGATTGTCTCCCTTGCTCTTGTTTCTTTTTCGTGTGCTGCATCTACCATCTTCCATGCTTTCTCTATTTCCTAAAATAAGTAAAATATTTCTTTTTTAATAATTTTTTTATATTATGTTTGGAAAATAATTTTGATCAAAATCTGAGAGTATATACATGTATATGGGGCAGACGTTTATAAAAAACAAGATTTCATAACTTTGACAGAGCTGACATCTATTGAAATACATGTATTTACCATTCAGATACTGTACTACTACAATTAAAACAAACCCTAATACCAGGGTCAAGTTGTTCAAAGCTTTTCATAAGCTTTATAATCAATTGGCGAGTGAAAATTTAAAATGGCATCATTAAAACATAGAAGTTCCATTGTAGAAAGACAAAATAAAAATACATTTTGTAAATAGGTTCCTACAAATTGTGACCTTGGCTGAGGATGTCACCAATGATGCAGCATAAAAGCACAGCTGTATGTAAGAAAAATATGATAGTAACATATGCTAGCAATTATGTACAGAAACTTGAACATAAATAAGGACTAATATGCACAGAATGAGTCGTTTCAAATTCTGTTTTAACTTAGCTAGACTACTCTGACTCTAAATGTAAATTGTCAGGAACTCAGTTGTGATGAGTAACAGATGTAATTACAAATAAAGAATAATATAAATTTACCTTCCGCAGTGATGCAATGGTTGCAGAGTCCTCTTGAGTTAATTTCAACGCTTGGCTGACCCTTGCTGAATTGGCGACAATTTCTGCATTCAGCTCTCGACATTTTTGCATCAATCTTTTCTCACTTTCATGGGATTTTTTCAAAGCTTTGTGTAGTTTCTCATATTCGGTTCTAAATTTATCTAAACTTCTATCTCCAGTCAGCTGTGATAGTACCTGTATGAAAAAATAAAAAAAATTATGATGATAGTGTCTTTATTGTGATAACACAACTGCTTGATATGAAATGTTCAACAGCTGATTTACAGTAAAACCTTGAATCATTCACACCACTAGTTCAGTTGAGTTTTTGAATGATTTTACCAGATTATAAAAGATTTTTGTGATCATTTGATGGAGAGAAAACATAATGGAAATATTATAGGAACATGTTTTAAAACTACCAACTGGTCTATTTTTTCATCTGTTTTTTTTTTTTTTCAAGTAATAAAAGTAACATAAAGAACACAAAGAATGAATGTCTTACATCCTGAAAGTCTCTCTCTAGAGATTCAAATGCACTATCATCTATGACGCCCTTCTCCTTTTCACTCTTCTCCTTTTTTTCCTGTAAAATAAAAATGATATGTATATATATTAGTTTATATATAATGTGAAACTGAATAATATGGGAATATAAAATTTATTGGATAATTATACATATAAACTTACAAATTGAAAAATCTTTTGATTAGACACCGAGTCTTCAGAACATTTAGTATACAGTACGTAGCCATGTGAATACCTTAGTTGATAAAACAAGTGAGGGAAGAGAGTTACGGTAATTATTGTGTTATTATTTTATATAAATGTTGCTTGAAGATCAAGGGAGATAATTTTTAGGCATTAGATCAAGCTGCAAAAGCCCAGGTTAGTGGTCAGACTCGGCCGTTGCATGTTTTCTCTCCAACCTGCTTGATATCCTATATAACATTTTTTTTTTATTTTTGAATTTAATAAATGGAAACATGTGGGACAATCGGTAGGATGTCAGCATTATGATACTAGTGTTAAAAGGTTTGAAACCTGTTGGCACATACCATTGTGACTTTAGGCAAACCACTACATTTGACAATGCTGTTGACTTTCAAGGTTTAAAGATAATGAACTTGTGAGATGACAACTCATGTTGCTGTCCATTGTTATTTAACTGGCAGTGTGACATACAGACCAAATTATTTGTGTCAAAAATTGTGAAAGGAAAGATGATGTCCTTATTATCCTAGTTAACCATCTGTAAAAAAGGGTTGATGATGACATTATCTACTGTAGGAACCACTGTGGCTGTGACAGTGAAATACTCTTCATATCCATAGAAAATCAAATAAATTTGAATAAAAATTGATATTTTTCACTTACTTGTACCTAGTCGTAACAGGAAATCTGTATGCGCATCCGTGATTAGCCCAGAATATATCTACACAATGTAAAACGTTGGCGCTATGGGGATTTATCATGTTGAAAAACCAGGCAAATGGCAGCTTCTGTTGCGCATATGATGTAAACGTCACCAAGGACATCACTTCCGGTGTAAACATCCTCATTTTCACATGTGTAAAATCCCCATACCGTCAACATTTTCCTTTCTACTGACATACTTTTTGACAATCGCGGATGCGCATACAGATTTCCTATTACGACTACGTACAAGTAAGTGAAAAATATCAAACTTTATTTAAATTTATTTGATTTTCTATGGATATAAAGAGAATTTCACTGTCACAATCACAGTGGTTCCTACAGTAAGTATTATTACTTTGCACTTCACCAATATCTCCTTCTGACAGCTCGATTATTTGTGACACATTATATCTTAATCATGTGAATTTATTCAATTACCTAACATGTGACATCATACCTAAATCTTTATGAACCTATTGTTCACCTTTAAGCACATGTACAGATAAGAGACAACAACAAAGAACATGTCCTGATACAATGATAGGTGTCATACTAGTATGGTTTGAACAGCAGGGGAGATAATTTGAATACATTAAATCAATGCTATCAGATTGTTGATCAATGTATGGCTCATTTATTTTGACAAAAGCATTGATAACACTTAACCTCCAATCTTATTTTAATGCATGTCAGTTTAAACTAACATAAGAGAGGCTTGTCATTCTCATCAACCCCACCCACCTCACCCCTCTTCTCAGTGACAGTCTAAGTTAGTCACTGTTTACGATTCTAATTCATGCATTGTCTTACTGCTGCTATTGTTGTGGAATCAGATTGTTATCTTTTGACAATCAAAGCATTGTGGAATTTAACATTAAATACGAGAAACGACGTCAACTACACGGGCGAGTCCGGCATGACCTCAACTTGGCTCGAGATGCAAGAATTTAGTGTCAGATTTTCTATTTCTAAGCGTTTACATTTCAATTTTTGTGAATTTGCGTTGAGAAATATACTTTAAAAAATATTTACCTCAGACATGTTGATGGTAATTTCCCGTTTCGACTCCTAAAATCGGCTTGTTTTGGTCCTAGATACTTATCAACATTGACACTTTCTTTTTCTGTCTGTGTGTCCTGTATCAATTGTTGCCAATAGATACCAGCCAACGGGAAAAATCTCGAACACATTTAGCGCTAATATTTATTATTTATTTTATAGGCAAACTAAAATTCCACATATTATACAAATTAAATTCTTTAGATTCGATCGAAAATGTTTTATTCAGTTTTATTAATTTATTTTTAGTAGAGATCTATACATCAAAAGAGACACCTAGTGACAAAAACACTTTCTAAAACTATAAAAGGGAAATAACTTGCCTTCAACAGTAGGAAAGATTGTGCAAAATGCAGATAAATTTTATTTATTTAACATATGAATTAAAAATTATTAATGATAAATATAATGATATAATAATATGTTATCTATTTTCATTTATTTATAGATGCCTGAAAAATAAAATAACAAAAAATTCAACCATTTTTATTTCTAAATATCATAATTCACACTCTTTTCTGTTTTTATATGTGTGATACGCTTTTTTAAAAAAAAAAAAATTATTATATGCTTAAAATCTATTACCCGGGTACCTGTGTCATAATTACATAATTTAATGATGTTGTATGTCTCCACCGATGTGCTAAGTTCAACAAGAAATTATAAAAAAAACCATGATTAGAACTACAGCTAAAAGTTAAATATAACTTATGATTCCCGGTTTGATTAGTGGTGTTCATCTAGCTGGTCACAGAATCTTACGTAAAAGGGAGAAAATTCTGAATCTGTTGATCTATATAATCTAAACCAATATGTGCTAAGCATCTCTGTTTAGATTGGAGATGTTTATCTAGTCTGTCACCATGAACTGCATGCCTTCTATGGGCATACAAACGATTAAATGACCCAGCCTTCACAACTGGCAGAGTATTGTGAGCAAAACATACAAAATATAAATGTCGATTGTTGATTGTAATGATGTATAACGCATCAGCAATTTTTGCAGCTATTCACAACAAGAGCAAGTTTATAATTGCTCTCTGTGGATCAATCTAAGAACAAGTACATGCATGCATGAGGTGTGTGAATGTGTTTTATGGTCTGTCTAGTAGACATTGATAGCGCTAGTTTACGGTCAGTATGCCGCAGACAAGCATACTACCCTTGAGTAACATTACACCAGGTGAGCCCGCTGAGTCGATATTCTGTCCTCAATACCGATTGTCAAGCGAATAAGAAGTATGCAAGTCTTATGTACTAAGTATAACCCGGCCTTGGTTCGAACCCACAACCTTCCGGTCTCGAGTCAGACTAACCCTGAGAGACATCATACTCTTACAATTTAAACAATATAGTAGGCAAATAAATAGAAAAGAACATTAACTGCAACAAGACAGAAATCTTTCAGGAAGAAATAATTACTCAGTAACTCTGAATGCAAAGGCCCAAAATTAATGAAATCTACACAACCTGAAAGGGCGATTGAAGTGTGGATGTGGTCTTGTTACCATTTCACTAAATGTAATATATTTCTAATTTTGGAATTGGTAATAATTAAATCAGGTACACATCCTAAACTGTAACCAGTAAATTGGTGGGGAACACATTCACAATAGTAGCCAGCAAAATGGTAAGAGAACACATTCCAAATTGTAGCAAATTAATAAGGAAACAAATTTCAAAATATAGTCAGTAAATGGACAAAGGAACACATTCCACATTTTAGCCAGTAAATTGATAAGAGAACATATTCAAAAATGTAGCCAGTGAATTGATAAGGAAACACATTTCAATATAAAGCCAGTAAATGGTTAAGGAAATGCATTCCACATTATAGCCAATAAATTGATGAGGGAACACATTCTCCAAATTGAAGCCAAGAAATTGATAGGGAACACATTCTGAATTGTGGCAATTAAAGTGATACAGAAAACATTCCAAATTGTAGCTAATAAATTGATGAGGGAACACATTCCAAATTGTAGCCAATACAGTGATAAGGGAACACATCCCATATTGTAGCCAGCACATTAATAAGGAACACATACCTAATTGCAGCTAGTAAATTAATAAGGGAACATATTTTTCAAGTTGGAGCCAGGAAATTGATTGGAACCACATTCCAAATTGTAGCTAATAAATTGATGAGGGAACACATTCTCCAAATTGTAGCTAGTTAAGTGATAAGGGTAAATTGGAATGGAACACATTCTGAATTGTGGCAAATAATGTGATTTAGAGTAGCCAGTCAATTGATAGGGAACACATTCCAAACTGAATCCAGTTAATTGATAGGGAACACATTCCAAACTGAATCCAGTTAATTGATAGGGAACACATTTCTAAAATTGTAACCAGTAATTTTATAGGGACCATGTTCTACAAAATTTTGTCACATCTGATGGGGAACATAATCTATAGCCAGTTATTTTTTTAATTATGTAAATTGAGTGTAAATGTTATTCTGTCTATACAGAAATAAACAAATTGTTTTCTCCATGTTTTCCATACCCCACTTTGCTAGATATGTAGCATGCACAAAATAATTTCATTCATTTCTGTATTGACAAAATACAATCAAATCATAAAAGAGTAAAATATTCTTTGCTGAGTTTAAAAAAAAATAAAAATTAAAATAATAACCATATCATTATTAAATTTAAACAAAATTTTATTACAATTTTAAAAGTACAATTAATACAGTGTTACATTATAAAACAAACATTTTAAGTAAAAATGTAAGTATATAGCATGTGTGAAAATACGGTTGTTTCAACATCAAGATTTCAAATCAGTAAGATCAACCAGTGAGGAGTACTTTGTTTGTTAAGAGAGGAGACACCTAATGTCATGCAGAACAAAGTCTCATTTCTATCAGAGTGCATTTGTGTGGTACACTTTATCATATACAGTAAATCTTGTTATATTGACCACCATTTATATAAAGACCATACTTTTATAAGGTTCTTTTTCCTTCATATTTCAACCAAAATGAACCTCTATATTAAGACTATGTGCCCATTAAGACAAGTTTTAAGGTTTTCTTTCTTCATTTTTCAACTAAATAAACCTCTATATAAAGACCACATGTCAATTAAAACTTGAGTTTAAAGGCCCCTTTGCTTCATATTTCAACAAAAAAGAACCCTTTACTCGGGATGGTATATAAAGACCATTTGTCTATAAAGCCTACATTTCTTAGGCCCTGTGAGTGGTG
The DNA here is from genome assembly GCA_021292105.1 of Anadara kagoshimensis. NCBI lineage: Eukaryota > Metazoa > Mollusca > Bivalvia > Arcoida > Arcidae > Anadara > Anadara kagoshimensis. The sequence continues at coordinate 1,161,611 of CM037857.1, read as the reverse complement.
ATTATAATATATAGGTTTTACTGTACATTTATATAGAATTGGTTTTGCAGACTAATTTTCATTCCCTAGATTGGTACTTTTGGTTATCTTTCAAATAATTAGTGTTCACAAGATTAACAATTAGAATTAGTATTACAATCTAAAACAAGTAACATGAACAAATATACAAGATGTACACTCTACATGTTACTGTAACCAAAATGCCCAGTTTGTTTCTAAAGACTGTAATTAAAATGTGTACCAGTCACAAATTTAACATCTTAAACATATGTCCTCAAAACAAAATTTTAATTTTCCCGTCAGGCATTTATGTAAAGTAAGTCAAAGGTCAAGGTCAAACTCATCAGGTAAAAAAAAAGAGATGGCAATGAAAAATTTCCGACAATCATTAATTGCTTCTAATATATCGTTATTTTTCAGATATTGGACTTTTGTCAGTAATCCCATTTTTCAAAATGACAGAAGGATACAAACACTTACAAAACTAAATCACAATTTCTGGAAATTGCCATCTTGGGGTTTCTATACACTGAAATATTTATTACAAAAACATGCGGAGTGTTATCTTTAGACATAGAGAACAAATCACAAAAAAATCAGAAAAAGGCAAGATTTGGCAAGAGCTGTGTAGATATGTGAAGGTAGATATTCTTTAACAATACAATAATTACAAGGCAACAATTTAAACCCCTTTTCTTAATTAAAGTACTGAAAGAGCTGAAAGACAATCTAATCAAACAAGGCAATAGGAAATGGAAATTAAATAAGGAAATTGACAATAGATGACTCCCGTTTCCTAAAAACTCTGGATAAATGAGTTTACCAGTCTCATTTTGAAATCTTTAATTTTGTAACCCGACATAAAGGTGTTCCACACAATATGACATCAGAGAACACCTAGGTGTTGCTGCTGGTTACATCAAATGATCAATTGTTTTGTGTTGCATTTGAAGTGGTGTCTAATCATACCAGTTGTAAATTTATGCTGGTCACATGACAAGACTTGGTCCCTATTATAGGTAAATATCAGGTGGTGCCAGCAATTTATCTTCAATGTCTTTCAACAACCCCAAAAACTGATCAAAACAATTCAAGATATTAAAAATTCATTATACACTTGCACTATGTGTAATGGGTTGATATGTATCTGTGATGTTCTTATGTTTAGATACCATTGGTGTAACATAAAACCAGAGAGTGGCAAATGGACATTACTGCTGATGTAGATGGTAGGGATATGATATTAGTTTTTTTGTACTTTTCACAAGTGAGCTAAAACCATGGCAAATGAATTAAATCTGTATCTTGTAAATCAATCTACCTACAACATGGACCTACAAGTTAATACAAAACATATAAAAATATATAGTACAACCTCAATTTACTTTCACCATGGTTTAATCAGTCAAACTTTGAAGTTTTAAAGCAGATTAGTTGTAAAATGGAGATATGTGTCTTAATGGTTATGATTGCAGAATCAAGATTCAAGGGTTGTGGGTTTCAGCCCCAATAAGGCTGTGTGATATACTCTTGAGCATGACATCTGACATTGCTTCAGATGACATTTACCAAATAAAAGGGTATCAGATATATTGTTTGAGAATAACCATATAATGGTCTGATATCCCATCCAAATGAGTGTTGGATTCTCAATAGCTGAAACCAGTATGAGCACCAGCCTGATGAGCTTATAGGCTTTGGAAAGATGCTAATAATGTTAGTTTTAAATTATGGGACAATAATTGTAAAGAAAAAAACATGAACTAAACACAATTTTGGGGCTTAAATACCTGTTGATAATCCAAGTGGCAAAGTAAGGTTCTACTATATTTACAAAAACATAGACAAATATAACATCATAATGACACAATGACAAGTACAGTCCTTCAGTAATATTAAGTTTTTATATTGTCCAGATCAGTATGCACAATTTTATATTTTTGGACCACATACTTTTGGTCTTATTCTGAACAGTAAGGTCATTCCTAATTTTTTTCTATGTTAAGTGTCTGCTGGCAGGTAGCTTTTTGTATTGTATTTGAAAAAATAAACACATTTTCTGTACTTTATGCTTTTAATTAAAAACAACATTTTGACCATTCTATTCTAAAGTATTTTGTTTGTTTTGTCATCAATAAAAAGGTTCAATGAAATGTATTGTGTTATATAAATGTTCATAAATTTACATGTCCTGTCAATTTTTTTGTGTATTTATTCTACCCGATAGATAAAATGGTTTTTCTAAATAATGTTGATGCTAAACATAGAAAAAACTTGGATGGGCTAATGCAAATTTACACTTAATTTTTTGAAAAAAAAACATCTGGTTTTTCAAAAAGTTTTACAGTTTAGATCCACATGTAATCTCAAATAGATTTGACATAAAGTCTTCTAGTATACCAAGATAAATCATGAAAGTTTTATTTTAACAAAATAGTCCAAAAACATAAATTTATATCCTTAATAACACAAACACATTAATTTTACATATTCTTAAATAAATATGTAGCACTGAAGGAAACATGTACAAAAATTATGCTGCAGTCTTGGTTGATTTGAGGTTGAATCCCCCACCAGTAAAGCGAGGCCCATCTCCTCTCTGTGGCTGTATAGCTGGAGCACCTGACTGTCCCAATGCTCGATCTCTCTCCCTGTGTAATAAAATAAAATACAGAATAAATTAAATACATGTAAATAGCTATTACAGCTTATGTGCACCAACAAACTTAAAAACACATAACAAAAAAGTAGCACATTATGTAATATATAAAAAGTCAGCGATTTAATTTGGTATTTGGTACACTTTAGACCAGAGTGTAGAGTGGAGTAATGTTTTTCTGCTTATATTAAGGCAGTCAGCTCTTGGATTGTGGAGTAAACCGAAGTACCTGGAGAAAACCATCAACATTTGGCAAGTAAACTGACAAACTTTCTCACATTAGGAATTGTTGGAGCTCAATGAGATTAGAACCTAGAGGATGAAATTCACTGTGATTCATAAGTGTACACATTAGACAACTTAGCAAAGATGTCCAAGAAAAGAAAAAAATCCTTCTTAAAATACCATGTTTTGATTGCAGGAAGAATGGGGACATAAGAAGGGTACTTCTGTATCTCTGTACCAGTTATATACTTACTTTAGCTGTTGTTCTTTCTTTTTCTGCATGAAGTATTTCTTCTTGACTTCCTGTAATTCTCTGGCTATTCTCTCTATCTCATATTTATACTCGTTGACCTGGGACTCGTACATATTCAGTTCTGATGCCATGGCCTGAAATTATAGATCCCAATATAATATAAGTACAAACCTGTCTTAAAAGCCATCTCTATACAAGGGCCACCTGGTTTTGAAGGCGAGTAAAAATTTCTCCCAACTGAACTTTAATCATGTTATTTGAACCTGTATATAAGGACCATCTGCCTAAAAAGGTCACTTTTACTGTTCCCTTGGGTGGTCTTTATAGACAGGTTTGAAGAAACAGAATCTTGGGAAAATTGTAAAAATTTTATTAAACTTAACAACAATTTTGATGCCATGGTCTGAAATTATAGATGTCATTTTACAAGACAAGTGACTGGAATCTAGAAAAATTGAAGAGATTTCATCAGACTGTTAAAAAAATGATACAATAGCCAAAAGATACTAGTACTCAGTACACAATTTCCAATTAGCAACTGTAAACGTATTACTAGTATTTTTGGGGTGTACTAATTTTCGATTATTTTGCAGTCGTTTGTTTTGCGTGAAAATTAATACTGAGCGAAATTTATATCATGCTTTTTAGTGTTACAGTGCATATTTGAAAAATGCGAAAATTTAACACCCATAATATGCCTAAATTTCCTATAACAAGAAAATAAATACTCATGAAATTAAATATGTTTACAATATTTATTTAAAAAATAATAATAAATACTCAATTTACCTTCATTTGTTTGCCTTTGTCTTTGAGGGTTTGTTGATAAATCTGTAACTGTTCAGCCACTTCAGGACCTGGCTGCCGTGCCAACACATGGTTAAGTTCCAGGTGTAATTTTTTTCTCCTGTATCAGAAGTTCTTTCTCTACGACTTCCTCCGTCTTGGCAATCAGTCGTTTTTGTAGTGTATGGATTTTCTGTATCATCTCATATGTACTTGGATCACTACCCTGTAATGAAATAGAATGTAAACAAAACTCTAAAATTATCAACAGAGAGAGAGAGAGAGAGAGAGAGAGAGAGAGAGAGAGAGAGATGTTGATTAATGGAGTTTTACACCTCAGTCAAGATTCTCTCACTTATACTGAGGCAGTCAGTTTAGAGAAGGTGGAGGGAACAGGAGTGTCTGGAGAAAACCATGAGAAGCTTAACTCATTTTAAAAGTAGTAAAATAAAATTAAAACAATTCATGAAATTTGGAAAATAGTAATAATAATAATGTCAATAGGCTAAACACTTAAATAAAGTAATAAATTCTTTGATTTACTTTTTTACAATAAAGGCTATCCTGAATGAACTCTGTATGTGTGTTCTTTTAGGTGTGTGTGTGTGTGTGTGTGTGTGTGTGTGTGTGTGCATATGTGCCCATGTGTATACATGCATGGTTACATCTGTGTTGTTTTTATTACTTTGTTTGTGCTAAGTCAATCTTTGTCAGTTTAAAAGTATATATAAATCTTGACAGAAATTCAAACTAATCTTGACAGAAATTCAAACTAATTTAAAATACCTCCAATTTTCTCCATCTGTGAATATTCATTGGATTTTCTAACTCTTCCTCCAAAGCTTTACAGCGAGTTCTCTCCCTTAGTAATTCTCTCTCAATGTGATACACCTCTCGTCTACATAGAAAATAAATAAAACAACTGATATATAGGTACTAGAGAGGAGTGGTGCAATGGATTTCTACATCACAGTCAAGATTTTTTTCTCTTGTATCAAGGTGGTCAGTTCTCAGATGGTGTAGTGGAGTAATGGATCAAGATTTTTTCATTTACATCGAGGCAGTCAGATTCAGGATGGTGTGGTGGAGTAATGTAGTTTAACACCTAGTCAAGATTTTTTTCTTACATTGAGTTGGCCAGTTTTGAGATGGTAGAGGAAACTAGAATACTAGGAGAAAACCTTTGACCTTCAGCAAGATTCTCACTATCAAACTTTGGGATTTACATTTCTTTGATGTCACAAACAGGGTAAATGGCATAGAAATAAAAATTCCTGAATTTAAATTATTTGTTGGAGCTGAAGAATGAAAGAAAATTAAAAAAAACTATAACACAATTATATTTACCAATTATAATGGGGTATATGGCCCTCTAAATTTTTTAAATTGAGGTTTTGCTGTATATTTAACATTACCTGAGATCTTCTACATTAGCATTGTTCTTCTGTAATATAGCCTTCTCTCTTCTGAGTTTTCTAATCTCTAGTTTCAGAACTCTGATATCCTCCAGTCTCTGGTTATACTGAGCTTCTCCTTTGTTCAGTGTAGACTGCTGAATCTTGATCTTCTCATATAGCAGAGCTAACTCGTCATTTCTTCTGACCAACTGTGTACCCAAGATGTCTCTCTCACTAATAACCTACAAACAAGAAAGAAAGTGACATTGGCCATTACTGTAAATTGGGAAATTGTCACATTTTTAACTGTTAATTTTCACATTTATTTGTTTTCAGATTAATTTGTTTTTGTATTGTTTGGTGACAGCAAGTGGGATAGATTTACAAGTTCATCATGTGATACCCCCTAACTTTTATGCGGAATGATTAATTTCATTGGATATTGAATTTTTCATTCAACACAAAATAAAATCCTAAAGTTCTAAGAATTTCATAAAGTAACAAAAACGTGTTTTTGAAATGGAAATTTTCCAATTAATGATATTTTTTAAATTTTGAATGAAGAAAATAGATCCAAAGTCAATATTTATCCAGTTTTAGCAACAATACAATATATTACCTGGTCTAACTCCTTCTTCTGTCTGACTCGTTCAGCATCGGCCTCTGCAATAATTTTCAGAAGTTTTCTCTCCTCAGCTTGTTGAGCCTCGATGTACGCCTTACTTTCCTTGGCTTCATTCTTCATAGCTTGTAACTCTTCTTTCAGTGCGTCTTTTTCTTTCTCTACTCTCACATGTTCTGCCTTCTCCTTCACTAAGTTGGCTTCTTTTGCTTGTATTTCTTCTTTATACTGGTCAATCTGATGTGTCATTATTTTTTGTTTACGCTTCATCTCCGTGATTTCATCCTAGATGCAATAATGGAAATTTGATATTTACATTTCTAATGAGGGCTACTCTAAAACATTTTCTTGATTAAAATTTACAAGTGGAAGTTATTGTAGGAAAAGATTCCATATTTTATATATAACTTGTAAAATTTGTTAGTTTTTTATATATTTAAGTAAAATTATTCCATAAAACCACAAAATTTTAACCCCATGAATATTAATAATTTTTTACTAGTTAAAATAAGACTAATGTGGGTAATTTTTGAATATTCTTTTATTTTACAGCCAAACCCTTTATGGGTTAAAGTAAACTTACCTGTGATTCTATCAGATTTTTGCTGTATAAGTTCCTGTCACTCCTGACGGCCTCGTACAGATTTTGTTGTTGTTTGAGTTTAGTCTCAGCTTCTGCTATTTTCTTTTTGTATTCAAATATTTCCATTTCTCTGGTCTTGACTTCTTCCATATGGGCTAGTACCTATATATGTCATAATGAGAAAATCAGTCACAAAATAAATTTTAACCTTTAAATCCTAAAATTTGGTCCAATTTGTAATTAATTATTAATTATTATCATTTTCTTTGATACTGATATAGGCTGGAGCAAAAAGCAGCCTGAATTTTCTGAGTTCTTTGATGTGGGTAAAACTGAATGATATCTCAAAGACTATATGAAAGCATGACTATTCTTTTTCCATTTTGTATATCTATCTTAGACAGAGCTTATAAAGAATTCTACCTTTAAAGAATACTAGTATGTAACTGACTATTATCTTTACATTTTTTTTTATAAATTTTTATATTTTGTGTTAGTATTATTTTGGCTATGTTTATGGTTGCATACTGGGTATTTAAATAAAACTGACACAGTATATAGTCTTCATACTTGAGTAAACCCTTCTTGTTGCTAGACCACAATAATAAAACAATGTGATTACATTGGTTGCAAATAAAATGCAAAAAATTGCCACACAGTTTACACATTGTACATTGGCCATACTCAAACTGCAAAATTTGACGCACATCATACAGTTTACAATGTCTGTCGTCAAACTTTGAAACTTTCTAAAAATAAAATGTATGAATTACGCTATAAAGCATTTTGTGAAAATGTGTCACTATGAAATTAAGCATTACTGTATGAGGTGTTTTACCTTCTGAGTAAGATCACTGGCTTCATTGATGTATCTGTCTCTTTCTTTCTCGAGCTGGTAGATAATTTTACGTTGTTTTTGTGCTTCTTCTTTGTAATTCTGAATGTCCTGTTCCAGACTCCTCTTGGACTGTTCATGAGCTTTTACCATCTTTATTTGTTTCTCTGTATTTTTGGCAGCTTTCATCACAGTCTAAATGAGGATTTTAAAGTTATAATTTATTGTAATCATTTTATTATTCCAAGGATTAACAACAAATTATTTTCTACAAATTCAAAAAAATTACAAATAATTACTATATATTTCATTTTCAATTGATTAAGTTTCACTTACTACATGTTTGAAAAAAGAGTTCTTTATACTGATAAAAGTTTAATTCTTCGTGTAAGGAAGACAAATCCTTATTTTTTCACACATAAACTCGGAGACTTGTTCAACTTTGCTTCCTCTTTCCAAAGCAAACACTTTATGTGCCTATTGAACAGCAGTGAACAATACATGTACCAATTTGTCTGGTCATCCTGCTTTATCAGTTATCTCCCTTAGATTGTACTAATTTGTCTGGTCATCCTGCTTTATCAGTTATCTCCCTTAGATTTGGGTACCATCTTGAATCTAAAGTGAAAATTGTCCATCAATAACTGCAATGTAGGCTTGTTCAAACAATTACTGTTTAATCTTATGTTTGCAAAAGAAAAAGTGTACACATGAACTGTTGAACGGGCCTCAGGATACTTACAAATATAACTATACTAACACTAAAAATAAACGTTGACACCATCTTCAACAACAAATGGTTATAGATTTGGCATAAAGAAAATCTATAAAATTAATTATACAAGATTGTTGAAGAATATTTTTATTGTAAATGCATGGAGGATAGAAAAGTTCATGTTAAAAGCAAACAAAATATGAATAAGATAAAACAATTTATAGGGTGAGCTGTATATGGGAAAAGGAAAGAAATGTGCAAGGGGAAAAATATACACTATATATAAAACGTTGCATATATATATATATATACAGAAAACAGGAAGGAAAAGAAAAATGTGCAAGGGAAAATACACACTACTTAAATGTACACTATAAAATGTTGAAAACATGCAAAGGGAAAGCTAGCACTTTAAACATTTAGCATATAGATAATGGCACTATAATATACTTGTCATATACCGGTACCATGTTTTGAATTTAATCATAAAATACATTCAAAAAATGGTATATGATGTGCTACTTTTGAATGCATTATTTTATAAAAATTCAAAAGTAGCACATGACATACTCATTAAAACCTTGTCTATATTACATAAGCTGACATGTGCCGTTTCATTGCCTACATCACAAATATTACATTGCCAGCCAGAAGTAAGTATTTAAAATTAAATTTCATTCTGCTTCATAAACAGTTCAATTTTCTTCCAGACATTACCATTACAAAGAATGTAAAAATTTGCAAAATATTATCAGGTTGCAAAAACACAGTAGAAAAAGGATAATACTGATTTTATTATAATTACAACTAGAGTAAAACATCAGTTCATTGCCACCACTAATTTATTCAGAATTATAATTGTTAAGGGGTTTGGTGATAAATTGAGGGAGATGAAAAACATAACAGAAATAGGCTTTTGGCCTAGACAATAGTGTAGCAATAGGCATGTTTGTAAATTTTACGATGTACATAAAAACATTTTTTTTACGTGCCAAAATTTTCTGAGAGTTTGTACCTATGGCAATTTATGTGATATAGACAAGGTTAAAATTTGTGAAGGAACTGTAAGCTAAGTGCAGTAACAAGCGGACAGAAAGGGTCATTGCCAAGGAAATAACTATGGTGCAGAAAAATACAAAAAATGGCCGGAGAGTGTGACTACTTACCATTATAATAGAGAAAACGAGCAGATGGATATTGCAGAAAATGAGAAACAGTTTTACATTTTAAGTGACATGTGCAAGGAATGAAAATGCAGGGAATAAGAAACAGTACCAATGTGCAAGGAATGTGGAAAACTACATTTGATTTAAGCAAGTTACAAACCTGATTCTGGACGAGTCATAATAAATCTATAACAATAATAATATATATACAAATAATTAGTAATGACACAAATATTAACAACCACAAAAATACAACATGTACTGTCAGAGTCACTGTGTTTGTGACAGTGATTTATGCATATTTTTTATAGAGAATCCTATAAACCTAATTTTTTATACTAGTCACTTATTTGAGCCTAGTTATAACCAAAATTTGCTATGTATGTCTGTGATTACCAAGAAACATGTCTGTAGGAAGGAAAATGTTGCCACTATGGGGATTTTACATGTTGAAAATGATGTTTTTTTTACATTAGAAGTGATCCTGTGTCTGATGTAAATGTAAGTTGTATGCACAAAAAGATCTATCATCTGCCTTGTTTTTCATCATGTAAAATGTCAATGGCAAAATTTTTTGCTCTGTTCAGAGATGTTTATGGTCATCACAAATGCACATAGCAATTTCTTATTCAAGTAAGTAGAAAATTCCAAACCTTGATTATCAAAGTTAATTGCATTTTCTTTGAAAATTGGGCATAATTCACTGTCACAAGCACAGTGACACAGTGACTCTGACAGTAACAATAAAAGATATGTTAAACACACAAACAAACAAATCAACCTATATTAAATACATGTCATTATAAACATCAGGAGTTAATACTTTCAAATACTTAATCACACAAGTTAGTGTTTTAAGTTTGGCATCACACACTACAACTGGTTAATGCTCATTTAATCACACAAAAGGCATGACATGGTCACAGTGACCTACATTTCTTAAAGTACACAAAAGCCTTCAAAAATCAATTAGTTTATAATACTAGAAGTAAATTACACTTTGAGTATGTGTAAATAACCAGATTATTTTTTAGTTTAAAGTATCAGCACATCATCTCAAGCCCCCTAGGTTTGAATCACACTTGGGCAGATCCTAGTGTGAGAAAGTTTGTCAATTTGCTTTAAAAAGGTTGTTGTTATTTCTAGACACTCCAGTTTTCTTCACCATTCCAGAACTGAATGCTTTCATTTTAGTGAAAGAATCTTGACTGGAGTGTAAAACACCATTACTCAACTTTACTCCCTAGTTAATCGATGTCACTGTGACCTACTTTCAAAATCCGGGATTGAAGTTCTTATAATACATGTACATTGATGCATTGTAGATCCATGTGGATTATATTGGATTTTTTACAAGTGACCATTCTGACAGATTTAACCAAAATGTATATGTTTAAAAACTCCCACCAACCAAGAGGGAATATTTGTACCTAACACTCTCAAGTTAAAGACTTCATGATTATCCCCTACCATCCCAAAACCCAACCCAACCCTATATCTGTACAAGTGCTGGAGCAATTTGAATTAATGTCAATTAACACAATTAAGTCTACAAATAAATTAAAATTATTGGATTTTAATTCAAAACACTAATAAACATTTAAATTGAAACAAGAAAAACTTTACAAACTGAGAGGTTTGGAGGTAAAAGGGGAGACAACCCATCTTCTTTATTAAGTTTACGAGATCTGTCCTATCATGTGACTAGCATGATTTTGTATTTTCTGGGCTCGTACAGAAAGAATCAGTGTCAATTTTTAACTACATTAAATGATGTCACACAACAACTTATCTTTGGACATGACCAAGAGCAGTGTCTGTTCTCTGACATGAAATTTTGAAGAGAAAATTGTTCAAATCTGGGCACAAAATTAAAGAATATGGTAAGACTAGACTTATAGATCTCCTGTTAAAACACCCTTTACCTCTCATCCCTTAATTAACCGTCGGAAATCCATGGCAGATATTCACTCTGTAAACTACACTCATCAAGTTAACAGAGTGAATCTCAGCCATGGGTTTCAGATGATGACCTCATTTTAAAAAAGCTTTTATTAACTTTCATATGCTTCAAATAACTGAATAACAAATAACTTCAAAATTTTTTTTTAGACAGTGTTATGATATAAAACTTTTAAAATCAGATTAAAGTAAATTGGGATCTCCTGTGTACGATATGATAACTGTTATCCTTCATGTGTAACTTTGGTATCTAATTTTAATTCTGTCAATGACAATGTTAACATCAGTCATTGAGAGCAAATAATCCAAGATAGTCTGCATATATGGATGCATTACTATAAGGTTGCCTCATAACATTGCATGCTGCTGCAGATGCTGGAGGTTTAAAAATAGTTCTTTTATATTTTTTGCGGAAAAGATGAAAATTTAATTTTTGTAATACAGTCGACTCTCGTTAATTCGAAATTGAAGGGATCGGATGAAAAATTTCGATTTATCCGAATTTCGAATTAACCGTTTTGATCGCCGACGGACACTTCAGAACGATGATAAAGGGAGATAACTCTTAATAGTAAATCACTCCTCCATTGATGTCACGTGTATGCTGTTACATATTATGGTGTATCGCTTACGATTAAAAATCATTTTGAATTTTTCTATGTTAATGTAAAGCTTAACAAACTAAAGTTTGACCACGTTCTGTAAGCACTAAATAAGTAAGTTGGTAAATGCACTGTAACTTACAAAATTCCATTGAGATTTTCCGTTAAACACGGATTATGGCGAGGCAAAAAAAAGTCTTGAAAAAACTTCACCGTAACTTACAAGGTTCCATTGAAGTTTCCCCAGCTCTAGCGATTCTCCATTGAAGAATTGTTTTATCAAGATTTTTTAACAATTTACACCTTTTCCCTACTACCGATATACATCTAGCTATACTAGTAACTCCTTTCAAAATTCATTAAATTTTGTGCATCATCGTAATTTCTTCATCCCTAATCCTAAGCGTCTGACTTTGGTGATTTTCAAAATCACAGTTTGTCATGTCACACACCTGTAATTAACACCTTCCAGACAGTAGCTGAATGGTGTAAACAATTGGCCTCGATAGATCAAAGAAGTTTCGGCGTGTCGATTAGCTTTGGGTATTCTGTGGAATAGAAGAACGCCACTCTTTAAGTTTAAACCAATGAAATTTCTCTTCTTACTGACTGACATTTTACTAATGACCGGTATGTCAAGTACAAATTGAAAATCGTGAAAATAGCACGAGATGCCGACTTTCTTTTTATGGGTATTTTTAGTCGGAAATGAATCTTCCGAGTAAGCCATCATTCTGTTACTGTAAACACATTTTAAATAAGAGATGGAGTAATTATTTCAGGTATTGTTCAAGTTTAAGATAGAATATTTTTGTGTATTTTGGAAAGTATATTTCGATTAAAACTTTAGATTTTCATTATATTTCGTATTAGATTGGACTGAAAATTGATTTTGATTTAAACGTTGGAATTTTCGTTATATTTCGTAATTTGGACTGAAAATTCACTTCGAATTAAGCAAAATTTCGAATTTCGGTATTTCGAATTAAACGTACAAATTTACATAGAAATACATAGCGGTCTGACGGGACCATTTGTATCACTTCGATTTAAGCGAAATTTCGATTCAACCGATTTCGAATTAACGAGAGTCGACTGTATTTTAAGAAAGATATTTTGTTATAAAATTCCTTATCCAAAGGTAATGATATTTCTGCACAAACATGTGTATCATGTGATCAACAGTGTGTACCATGTGATACACAGGTGTCCCCATTATGAGTAAAGTTGTAATTCTGACATACCTTGTGTAAAATATCACGCTCTCTGATTAGGTCATCATTCTTTTTCTTTTCTAATTCTGCATTCTTTTTTGTTTGATCAAGTTCTGAAAGAAGTATATAGTGCACTTTCTATAGTAACCACCTCTATATAAAGACTACCTGTCTATTAAGACCAGTGTTTTAATGTCCCCTTGCTTAATATTTTAACCAAAACGAACGTTTATTAAAATGAAGTTTATTAAAATATGCCGTAAAAAGAGGAAGAAAAGGATTCTGAAAAATGACCTTAGCAGGCCAGGCCAAAAAAAAAAAATATGTTCAAAAGCTTTATCATCTCTAGTTTGATTGGAGATGTTCATCTGTTCAGTCATATAAATGGTAGAATACAAATAGTATGTTGTTGGAAGACTCTCTCTGATTCACTTATTTATAGCTTGTATTCTAAAATTTATATGATGCAAAGTGCATAAAAAATACTGTGTCAGGCTATATATTCAAAAACAAAACAATGTTTGGCTACTTTTGGGGTTTTATTTAGGGTGTACTATTATGATACTTGAGAAGAAGATAAAGAGAGACCTGGAAAAGAACAACAGAGAAGGAAAGAAATGATATGGGCTGGCCAAGTAGGAGAACCACAGAGAGTGATGCTTTAAATAGGATGAAGTGGAGAGATCTGTGCCTCGCCTTATGCTCCACTAGGAGTGAAGAGGATAGGTAGGTAGGTACCATGATACTTACCTCTGTCTAAAGCATTAATCTGACTTTTTAATGTTTCTCTCTGCATTTCAATATCACCCTTAGTCTCCTCAACAGATCGAAGTTTACGTTGGACCATTTCTCGGGTTTTATTTAATCGTGTGGCTTCCTGTTTTAACTGATTTACTTCATCTTCTCTTTGCTAAAAGTTACAACAGCAAAACATTACATCAAAAGATTTCCATTACAAATACAATGTTAATAAATGTCTGACAGAAAGAAATTTATTGGAAAGTTGTATTTATTAAAAAGATTTCCATTAAAGACAAGCTTACAGCCAGTCAGTGTTGCATACACTACTCATGCTCTGTCGTCATTAGTTTGATTGAAACCAATATCTATTTTTATCAACAGTGACCTACATAATTGACATTTTGACCCCAAACACAAACCAACACAAAAACTTTTCATATACTACCATTGTATGAAGTTTCATTACGACAAAATTGGCCATCCCTAATCCAGAAACCATCTGGACAGATAATGACAAACACTATAGACCTTTTGTGCTGAACCAGCATTTTACAATGGTTAAGTTTGGATTTGTTTTTACATTTCCTAACTAATATCTTTTGTTTTGACTGGACTAAATATTCCAAAAAAGAGAATTTCATTCATATACATGAAAGTAAAGGAAACACTGTTTTTAAAATACAGATATGTTACATCAAAATTGAGTGTCGGATAATTTCATCAGTATATTTTACAAAATGTCATACCTTGAGTTCATTGACCCTGGACTGATTTTCTGAGGTCATCTGGTCCGTAATGACACACTGAGACTCGTACTCCTGTTGTAGTTTTGAGAATCTGGTATTTAAGATATCAGCGTCCTTCATGGCCCTCTCATTAAGTATCTGGAAATCAATAATATAAACATTTAAATTACAAATGCATTGCTGCAATACACATGACATTTTAAAAATCTTTCAGATGCAGAAGAACAAAAATATAAACAATATGTCTAGTAATTACTGAGAATTATTTCAAAATCATATTTTTGCAATAACCTGTAATCAACAAAAAAGGGAAACAATCAAAAGGGGGAAATCCAACAAATATACCACCATTAGCCTTAAATAAAAGTTACCTTCCTGTTTATCACATGTTCTATAACCTACTGTTCTTTCAGAGATTGGTCTCAAGTCTAGCGATTTCATCTTTAAGCTTTCCTATCGTTTTGACTTCTGTTGTTTATAATCAAAGGGAGATCAATGCTACAATTAGACCACCATTTGTCTTTAAGAGTTACCTCCCTGTATATGTATAACGTACCCTTTGTTCTTTCAGAGATTGGTCAAGTCTAGCGATTTCATCTTTAAATTTTCCTATCTGTGTCTGTAAGGTTTTGATTTCGGTTTTTTTTTATAATCAAAAGGGGATAAATCTTACAGCTATATCACTAGTTGTCTTAAGTAAGAGTTATCTCCCTGTATATGTGTATCACATGATCTATGACCTACCCTTTGCTCCTTCAGAGATTGGTCAAGTCTAGTGATTTCATCTTTAAACTTCCCTATCTGTGTCTGTAATGTCTTGATTTCTGTTGTTTTGGTCTCTAGCTCACTTTTAGATTGTTTTAATTCTCTCTCTGTCTTGTCTTTCTTCCTTGTTTCACGCTGAGCTTCACTGTTTCTCATCTGAATACTCGTGTTAAGCTGCAAGTAAAAAATATAAACAGCTGATATTTGTAGCTTCAGTGTGAAAGATGAATAGATGTATCAGTATGTGAAAATGGTGTCCTTGTCTAATAAATATTTTGTAAAGATGTTGAAAAAAATAATAATAAAAAAAGATATTAATCGTAATTAAAAATTTTATAAGGAAATAATTACAACTATTGCATATTATTAATTGAGCACGATTTGTGAAAAGTGTTGCAAAAACGAGTTCAATCTATTCCCGCAGAATCTAAGTAAATCAACTCCACTAGAAGATACATAGTTTTTACCTCTTGAATTTTTTCCTCGGCATCAGCTTTGTCTTGTTCTAATTTTTGTTGTCTCTGATTAGCTTCTGCTAACTGTTCTCTAAGCCGTACTATCTCATTAAGATGGTCATCTCTCTCCTTTGTTATCTCTTCTTTGTTTTTTAACAACTCATTTACACTTAAAGAAAACAAGTTATACAGTAAAACCTGTTATAGTGATTATCTCTATTATATATAAAGGCAACATGCCCATAAAGACCAGTGTTTTCATAATTTACTTACACATTAAAGAAAATAATGTTGCAATAGCTGTTATAGTGAGCACCTATATACATGTATATAAAGACCACCTGTTTATTAATATGACTTTAAAGAAAGCAATACAGGAAAACCTGTTTTAGTGACCATCTCTATATAAAAGTCACCTGTCCTTTAAGACCAGTGATATTATAATTTATTTTAAAAGAAAAAAATTAATTAAGTTTCAGATGGCATAGAAATGGTTTGATTGGTTGATTGAATGGGGTTTTATGTCCCATTATATTTCACTTATTTTAAGACATCACAAGCTATATTTGAAGGGGTAGAAATTTACCAGGACAATATGCAGGGAGGGTTTGTAACGTGCCACCCCTGCCGTGACATAGACATCGCTTTAAAGTCCTCTTACAAAAGAACTCCAGAACAGTAACAGGTCATTTGTATTGGCAAAGTAAGAGTCATGCAAGGTTTTATAAATTAATGGGCCATTTCTATTGGCAATGTGTTAAATGGCTTGGGACCCCGTCTTTTCCTTGTCACTGTAAAACTTACAATTATTTACATTTTATCTTTGAGCTACACAAAACAGCTCACCATATTACCTCTGCTCTTGACCCATGGTCAGCCCTGCTCCTTGTTCTACTAGCTTGGTTAGATTGGAAATTTCCATCTTTAGAGATCCAATTGTCTCCCTTGCTTTACTTTCCTTTTCATGTGCAACGTCAACCATTTTCCATGCCTTTTCTATTTCCTAAAATAATGACAATTATTTTGACTTGTTAGTAACAATATCTTAAATAAAGAAGGCCTAGAAGTTACATGTATATCAATTTTGTTTCCACTTTCAAGGTGGCAGTAGATAGGAATTAATAAAAAAAAACAACTTTTTTTTAACATCATGACTCTAACAGTATTTAACAGATAACTTTTCATGTTGATCTTGTGTATATTTACATAAAATAAAATCTAACTCATTTCTGAGCAAAAAATATACATTCTGGCTTTTGGAAATTATTAAAGTCAAATTGACAGCCCTATTATACCGTTGTCTACTTGTTTATCCCCCCCCCCCCCCCTCCAACCTGAGGTCACCAAAATGAAATTACTTTAAAAAATGAAACACTGTTGATAAATCTATTACTTACTTTTCGGAGTGATGCTATGGTTGCTGAATCTTCTTGTGTCAGTTTTAGAGCCGTCTGGACTCTTGCTGAATTTGCTACAATTTCTGCATTCAATTCTCGACATTTTTGCATCAATCTGATTTCACTTTCATGTGATTTTTTCAAAGCTTTATGGAGTTTCTCGTATTCATTCCTGAATTTGTCCAGACTTTTGTCACCAGCCAGCTGTTGTAAAACCTATCAATGACAACAAGACACACATGTATAGTAAAACATTGTTATAATATCCCTTGATAACTCGGCCACCTCAATTAACACCACTGTGTTTTTTTTTCTTTATCACAAAACCCCTCTTTCATACACATGTAATGCCACACATTGCACTAAATGAATGCTGGCAATAAATAAAGGTTTAACTGTATACTTTAACATTTAAACAGTCATACATTAAAACAAGACCACATTTAAATCATAAATTCAAATGAGTTGTGCATAAAAATATCTAATGTTTTAAATTCAAACAAATTTTTCTGGAGAATCTTGATTGAGTGAGGTGACATCAAGTAATGGTGTATTAAGCCCCAGTGTTCACAGGTGGATGAAACTAGAGTACCCCAAGTCCAACAAACATCAGCATGTGAGCTGATAAACTTTCTCAAAATAGGATCTGAACAGAGTGGGATTTGGATCTAGGCAGTGACAGTCACTGTGATTTGTGAGGCAGTGACAGTTACCGATTTGTGAGGCAGTGATAGTCACTGTGATTTGTGAGGCAGTGACAGTCACTGATTTGTGAGGCAGTGACAGTCACTGTGATTTGTGAGGCAGTGACAGTCACTGTGATTTGTGAGGTACTGACATTCACTGTGATTTGTGAGGCAGTGACAGTCACTGTGATTTGTGAGGTACTGACATTCACTGATTTGTGAGGCAGTGACAGTCACTGTGATTTGTGAGGCAGTGACAGCCACTGTGATTTGTGAGGCAGTGACAGTCACTGTGATTTGTGAGGCAGTGACAGCCACTGTGATTTGTGAGGCAGTGACAGTCACTGTGACTTGTGAGGCAGTGAAAGTCACTGTGATTTGTGAGGCAGCAACAGTCACTGTGATTTGTGAGGCAGTGACAGTCACTGTGATTTGTGAGGCAGTGACAGTCACTGTGATTTGTGAGACAGTGACAGTCACTGATTTGTGGGGCAGTGACAGCCACTGTGATTTGTGAGGCAGTGACAGTTACTGTGATTTGTGAGGCAGTGACAGTCACTGTGATTTGTGAGGCAGCATCAGTCACTGTGATTTGTGAGGCAGCGACAGTCACTGTGATTTGTGAGGCAGCAACAGTCTCTGTGATTTGTGAGGCAGGGACAGTCACTGTGATTTGTGATGCAGTGACAGTCACTGTGATTTGTGAGGCAGCGACAATCACTGTGATTTGTGAGGCAGTGACAGCCACTGTGATTTGTGAGGCATGACAGTCACTGTGATTTGTGAGGCAGTGACAGTCACTGTGATTTGTGAGGCAGTGACAGTCACTGTGATTTGTGAGGCAGTGACAGTCACTGTGATTTGTGAGTAGCACTTTATACCACTCAGTCATAGAGCCCCCTCCTTCAACTTAAGAAATGAAAAAAATGTCTACTGTATTTTCATAAATTGAGTGCACATGGTTTTTATTATTTATTTCTTTTAATTGAAAATGTTTCCATTAAAGTATCGATAAAATGCATTTAAAATGCACTGACCTAACAAAATTATATTTTTAATTAAAAACTTTATTGTCAAGTTCTCCTGTACATAGAGAAATTTTGCGAAAATTTTGGAAATTTGATCAAGTTTATGCTCCAATTGGGCCTCATTCAAATTTACATCAGGGCATTTAGGGTCAGGTAGGTCATTGTTGCTCTGGTTTTTTTCCAGGTGTGATCATCATGAATATTCCAATTATGACATAATGTTTGTAGTTGTTCCAAATAAGAAGGTACAGAAGGGGTAATTCTGACATAGTCATATTTGTTGTTTTGTTAAAAAGTTAAAAAATTACTCTATATACAGAATTAAGTTCACTTTTTCATGAATGAAAAATATTTTTTCCTATTAGGTCAGTATATTTTGTGTTAAGTTTTGACATTTTTTTGTGATATTGTTGGAAAATATGACTTGCATTTTCCATGTGCACGGAATTTGTGGAAATACAGTAAATCACATGATCAAATTATGTATGTGTTTGCACTCACATATAATTGTTGACTTAGAATGCAAGTGACAGATGAAAAATTTTCTGAAATGTTTTTGTTTGGAATTTAGATGATTTAATGTTTAATACTATACAGGAACATTTTATCCTGTGAAAACATGAAGATATAACTTCATAGTAAAATCTATCTGGTGGTATAAACATCATGTCATTCCATAAAATATTATCCATGGAACATATTTGTCACAAAAAATATTATTATTACATTTATGGAGGATAAATAAACTGTTACAATATTGACTTACATCTTGAAAGTCTTTCTCCAGCGACTCAAAAGCACTGTCTTCTATAACTGACTTCTCTTTATCCTTCTTTTCCTGTAGCAAAACAAACAAGTTTGTAGTTAAAGCAAAATCATATTTTTTTTATTTTATTTTATCGATTGATTGAATGAATGGGGTTTTACATTCCAGTCAAGAATCTTTCACATATTTAGAGATAGCTATGAATAGCTGTAATAATGCTGATGCGGCTTTAAACAATAATTCACTCACCCACTCATTTAATAATATATCAAGATGTCACCAGCTATAGGTGAATAGACAGACTGTAATTTTCACCTCTGACTTTGTATTGTGCTCATGGTAATGTGCAGGGAGGGATCTTTAACATGCCACACCTACTTTGACACAGGGCATTGGTATTAAGGTCTCTTCTAAAGTGCTTGACAAAAGAACAGTCATTTTCATGTACTGGTCAGACTCCCACAGGGATAATTTTTCTTTGAATGGAATAAAATATGATCTGCCATGCACAGCTGAAATTAGTGAAAAATATAGAACTTTATTGAAATTTACTGGATTTTCTATGAAAATTAAGCATGTTTCTCTGTCACAAACACAGCAACACTGAAAGTAAACTTACTAATGATGGAAAGAAAAGTCAGATGTTGTGTTGAACATTATGATCAAATTATAAAAATAAAATTCCAATAGATTCTATGATGTGTGGTGGGTTGGATTCAGTTGGTGGCCGGGTCAATGTAAGTAGGTAGAGTGTCTTGCTAGTCAGCTAGTATGGGGATGGACCCAGGTTCAAGTACCAGTTTGATCTCTGCATTTTTCCCTTTCTGTTACATTTCCGGTTTAGTTCGACCCTGGGAAGAGGCCTACCAACAGATTGGTCCCAGGGTGGAACCTGACCAAGTGGTTTTGATTCAAGGGAGTTGAATTAAAAAAAGGAAGGGAGGAATGTAGCTGACAAGGCTCAACATATGATCAGGTAGCTTAGTGGGTAGAGCGTCTCTCTAGTCAGCTAGTATCGGTAAGGTCTTGTGGCGAGTCATGGTTTGACAGCTGCGTTTTTTCCCTTTCCTGGAGTGAGTGTTACAGATGAATTGGTAGCCTGCAGTTCTATATATATGGTGCTGTGCAAGTTAATAAATTAGTGGAAATAAATCCAAAGAGATAAGTACCCAGTAAAAATTATTACATTTTTATTCATCAATGTATCCCAAAAATGGTCTTGGTAGGTCCAAAAAATTAATAGTGTCACTACTAGGCATTGTGTACCTAAAATTCTTAATTACTGTGCAGTTCTGTCAAATTAAAAATGTTGACATTTAAAGCATAACTTTTGTTAGCGTAGCAAATTAATTAAATCACCTAAACAAAATTTTTTAAAGCATAAAAATGTTAACTTTAATAAACACCCGACTTTGAACTCCATGATCAGTTGAACCTTCAAAACCTCGACAACTACGTCACAAAATTTATAAAAAGTAACTGAAAACGTCACCGGGATTCCACGTTCACTATTTAAGTTTATATTTACCTCAGTCATTTTCACTTAATCGCCTTTAAACCGATAATGGGAAAGCAAGTACCTGCACTTAATCTCTGTATGTCTATTTACCCAGGTTGCTATGGGGGTGACACATCCGGTGTATAGGTATTCGTCACCCTTGAAAAATAGATCCGGATACCGGTTAGACCTTCACAGAAGCAAAAACTAAAGCGTATTTTATTATATTATTTATTTATTTATTTACTTATTTGTTTATTTAATCATTATTATTTAAATTATATAAAGTGAAAAAACGTGTCTTATTTATTTATTTATTTATTTAAATAATTATTATTATTATTTAAATTTTATGAAAGTGTAAAAATTGGTGATGTCGGTAGTTTTCTCCGGACACTCAGGTTTCCTCCATCATTCAGAATTGACTGTCTCGATATGAGTGAAAGAATCTTAAGCGGGTGTAAAACACCAATACTCCGCTCTACTCCAAAGGAAAATCTATGACACTTTTCTCCATTAAAATGACACTATTGCAGTGGTGCTGAGCTAGTCGTGGTATTGTTGTGTTATATATAGTAGATATATAATAGAGTGATTTACTACTAAACTTTCTGATCCGGATCTTTTAGCCTCGTGGTAGAACGCTCGCTTTTCACCCGGGAGGACAGGGTTCGATCCTCAGCCGGGGCACTCGGCAAAGAAGTGGTTTTCTGGTGCTTCCTCCCTCCTGATTCATGACACAGTGGCATTTTAAGTGAGATGACGATGATCGTCCACGTTGTCGACAACTGAAGTTCCTTCGAAACAACGACTGTCATTAGATTTCAACTAAAACTACTGTCTCTTGTGAGCCTAAATACCCCCCTCCCGATTGACTTCCCGACCTTAAACTTTGACTTATGCACATAAATCTGGCAAGCAACACATCGCCTCATGTTGGTTTACATTTGTGCCAAGTTTGATCAAAATCCATCCATAGACATGGAAGATATGGAGCGGACACGATATTGGGACGGACACTGACCAGACGGACAGACAGGGTGGTTCCTATATAAACCCCCTAACTTCGTTTGCGGGGGTATAATTACATCGATGACCCATAGTTAAGAAATGAATGATCTCAATATATAGTTCGAGTCCCGCTCGGACCACATGTGGGAAAGTGAATTTTCCTTACTGTTGGCCTTTACTGATTCACCTGGTATCAGTATAATGGACTGGGGGAGTGGTACGCTTGTCTGCGGCGTACTGACTCTGTGAGCTAGCACGGTAAAGTCGCCCTGAGTGCGCGCTAGTACAAGGCAGACCATACAACACACTCGCACTTCACATGCATACACAAAATTGTTCATAGATTAATCCATAGAGATTAATTAAATAGTTCTCGTCGCGAATAGCTGAAAAATAGCTGATGCGACGTTAAGCAACATTCAACCAACCAGCCATCAATATATATGCGTTTGTTTCTCAGCGATTACTGGACGACAATACCCGATTGTTTTACAGAATCTCCCTCGTTGTCGTGGCTATTGCTATCTTCATGCTTGTTTTAGCCGCAGTTTTGTGTCATGTATTTTCTATTTTTGTGATGTGATGTTGGTTCAACTTGGTTGCCATGGTTATTGCCAAGTTCCTGTTTATTATAGCTGATATGTTTTTGTATATTTCATTGTTATAATGTGTTCTTGGTTGCCATGGTCATTGCCTTGCCAAGTTCATGCTTATTTTAGCAATACCTTTGAATGTTTTGTCTTTCTGATGTGTTGTTGATTGTCATAGTTATTGTCAAGTTGGTGCTTATTTTAGCTGTGGCTTTACATGTATCATTGGTGCGATGCGGTCTTGGTTGCCATGTTTGTTGCCAAAATCATGCTCATTTTAGCTGAAACTTTTTGTCTCATGTTTTGATATGTTCTTGGATGCCATGGTTTTTGCCAAAATCATTCTTATTTTAGCCGTAACTTTTTAGGTTTTGTCATTGTGTTCTTCGTTGCCATGGTTATTGGCAAGTTCATGCTTATCTTAGCTGTAACTATATTGGCTTATTTTAGTTGTGTCTTTGTATGGTTAATAATTATGACTTGTTTCGGCTGTCATGGTTATTGCCAAGTTTATGCTTATTTTAACTTCGTTGTTGCATATAATAGTGTTTTGTCGTGTTCTTGGTTGCCATGGTTATTGTCAAGTTAATGCTTATTCTAACTTTGTCGTTGCATATATACATGCAATTATTTTGCCGTGTTCTTGGTTGTCATGGTTATTGCCAAGTTAATGCTTATTTTAACTTTGTCGTTGCATATATAATTATTTTGTCGTGTTCTTGGTTGTCATGGTTATTGCCAAGTTAATGATATACAGCTGTACATTTCATTGAATAATTTCTGTGGTCTCGGTGACTAAGTGATCTAAATTTTACAGAAAGTCCCAATGCCTAGCTTCAGAGGCCGAGGTGACCTATTGGATAAGACACCAGTCTTCAAATCCAGGGTCTCTCACCGCTATGAGTTCAGAGTCCCGCTCAGACCACATGTGGAAAGTGAATTTTCCTTGTCGTTGGCCTTTACTGGTTCATCCGGTGTCAGTATAATGTGACTGGGGGAATGGTACGCTTGTCTGCGGCAAACTGAGTCAGTGAGCTAGCACATTAAAGTCGCCCTGAGTGCGCGCTAGTACAAGGCAGACCATAAAACACACTAGCACTTCACATGCATACACGAAATTGTTCATAGATTAATCCATATAGATTAATAAAATAGTTCTCGTCGCGAATAGCTTAAAAAATGCCGATGCGACGTTAAGCAACATTTAACCAACCAACCAACCATTGCCTAGGTTCGAATCCATTACGGGTAGATCAAAGCGTGGTAGAGTTTGCCAATTCGGTTGCAGTAGATCGGTTGTTTTCTCGATCATCCCATACCTGACCGCCTCTATATAAAAGCTAAAAATCGTAACTATTACACCACTCAATAAATATTTTTCAAATTTTAAACGCCTTTAAATGATAAATAACAAACTCAGTATTAACATAGGACCATAGATATATTTATTACTTAAATACAGATAAATGCTTCAGAGTGTATAAAAATAAAACTTGCATAAAATATAATATATAAAGAAAAAATCATTTGGTACGAAATAAAGCTGCTCTATGGATAACTAAATATCTATAGGCCGAATAATCTGCCTAAACGATGGTTAGTTACTTTTGTTATATAATGATAACAATACCAGAACGTACAGTACAGGATTGTCAAAAGTTAAGAAATAAGTGCCGAAATATTCAACAGACAGCCAATCTCGAATCCTCTATTTCTCAACACCTTTAATTTTTGGCAGCTGCTGTCTATTTTTCAACAATTTTCTGTCATTAGCTCTCCATATCTCGGCTACTCGGCAGCCAAACTGCGACTCATTCTGGTTTGATCAGTGTTAAACTTTTGACAGGCCTGTGTTGTAATTTACCATTGTTAGGACAGATATTTCGGCCTGAATTCTCCCAATACTCCTTTTGTTTGTAAATATCAGCTGAGATACGATAATGCCTTGTTTATAAAGATGGTTTTGCAATGCTTACAAACATACATATAAAAGTGATTTATACTGTCGAAGTAACTGAATTCAATAAATCACGGTTGTAGCCAGTGCATTATTTGAAAGTCTGATCACGTGCAATTTTGTAAAAAGTAAAAAAAATCCAAAATCAAAACACGAGACTTTTAAAACAGTAAAATGTCAATATTCTGAAAAATAAATCCCATAGATCGAAGGAACATAAATACCATGAGGTCATATCTATCTACTCAAGGGTTATAACTCTAAAGAGACACCATAAAAATGCGAAGTAGTTTTGTCTTGGCCCACAAAACAAAACAAAAACATGATGAAAATGATAAATAAATATAGGTTATGATATGAGTCTTTTCATAACATACTCCATATCAGCCCGAGACCACATATCAGCCAGATGGCCGATAGACCCGAGGGCTGATATGTGGGTCGAGGGCTAATACCGGGTTTGGTATGAAAAGAGCCATATCATACCCCATATCAGCCCCAGACCCACATATCAGCCAGAGGGCCGATAGGCTTGTCTAAAAAGTTCCGAAAGATCGTGATATGGGAAATCGGCAGATATTGATATGGCTTTTTAGCCCTAGGACTGACATAATTGATGATATGGATCAATTGTCAATTTCAATATCGCATATGCAGAAACGCACATATAAATTGAATGTATATGATAAATAAATATATTGATGGATGAACTTGGTGGTAGTTTTGGTAAGATGTAATCAGATATATGTATAAATTTTTGATATCAACTTAGAGAAAGTGTAAAAAAATTATCAAAAAACAAAAGTTTATAAAAAAACACCTGCCACCAAAGAATTGTTGTGGCTTTGAAAACTACCCCAGTGGATTTCACAACAATGACTATATTATAATATATGATATGACAACAAAAGTTTACAATATTAACTGTAATTGATTCAATAAATTAAAGTAAAACTTCCACCAGGGAAGTGAGGTAAGGTGCTCCGGTAGAGCAACCATCTCTTGTTTATCAAGCATATGTGAAATCAAAATTAAAAAAGGGACATTTATATTGCTGACAGGTCAATGCAGTGAAGGACTTTGTTCAGATACTATTATGCGACTACCAGTAAAAATATCTTGACACGCAATACAAAATTAATATCATATATCCTAATATCCTAAATCTATCAACATCAGGTTATATACTCATAATAAACTAATATATTCACACATGTAACACTTTCTGATTATCTGACGCTTTTCTCTAGACTACCTTACAGATCATACAATGCAAAAGTCAACATGTATTCCCTGTAAAAAATCGCAGTGAACCACAATTTAGGAGTTGGTCATACAAACTATTACGGGCGTAAGACACTGCAACATAATGCGTCCCGTTTCTAGAAAAATGGGAATAATGAAACATCAATACTATAACAGAAACACTTTGTGATTATGATAATGATCCGCAATAATAAACTTAATAAATAATAATAATAATAAAAATAATGCCAGAAGTAAAAACATTTATAAATTAACAAATCTCTGTGTCTTCGCTAACCTAACAATACCGGCTACATGGTCTGTACCGATACCTAATGCTACCAGATAGCTGACGTGTATGAATGCTTCGTGTCGCTATAACCAGAGGGTGGGTTGAATGCTTTGCATCGAGTCTATAAACAGGGCGCAAAATAATTTTACACAGTTGTACAAATTGTTAAAGGAATTATATTAAAAAGATAGTTGGGTCATTTTATGACTTTTGGACTTAATTAAGTAACAGTGTCCATTAGCGTTCATCTCACTGGTTACTCCGATTGACCATTTATATATGGTTTCCATTAACAATAGCAATTAAGCTAATGAGAATAAAGTTCCTTGTGTCTCATAAGTCTTTTAGTTACTTTTTTTCATCGTCGTCTGATTGACCATTTTCATATGTTCTTCGTTTCTCAGGTAACCAACGGTTCTGGCATGTGGTCCCAAATTCTTATCAAACACAAAATCCCATAATACTTTGCACCAGGAAGTATGGTATGGCAAATGGTCGTAAAATTCCCCGGCAATTTTCTTGACTTCCGGTAACTTGTTATATGGGATATATGGAAAATCGTGGTGCTCGATATGATACCCCACGTTAAATAAAATGAAATTAAGTGGCCCATAATATGAATGTGTAGCTTGGCCGCCACTGAATAAATAATGCTCTGAGATAAAATGTCCAGCTAAGGGGTGGAACCCAAGTCCAAACAGGGTACCAGCAATAAGGTATACTAAGGGTTTAATTCCAAAACAATACAGGATAATTCCATCAAACGTGAGTTGACATGCTGTGTTGATAAGCTCCCAACCAGTGATTGGTTTAGGGCTCTTGTAGAAAGGCCGGATAGCGTGGAGCAGGGGATGTAAAATCAACCAGATAATCTTAGTAATTGGATGGCGGAACAGGTAACTCTCTAGCCTGGTGGGGATATCCACATCTTGATTTTCCTCCCCTAAGTAACGATGGTGATCCGCATGGTACTTCCGGTAACTGATTGCCATGGGAACGGCAATTGGAAGATTACACCAAACACTTAGAAGTCTATTTAATTTTGGTTTACCATGTCCAAAGGCAAGATTGT
Source organism: Anadara kagoshimensis (assembly GCA_021292105.1). Taxonomy (NCBI): domain Eukaryota; kingdom Metazoa; phylum Mollusca; class Bivalvia; order Arcoida; family Arcidae; genus Anadara; species Anadara kagoshimensis. The sequence goes on along the minus strand of CM037857.1, from coordinate 1,134,343 downwards.
GTCCAATTTCGTGAATGGCACTTCCAAGGGAATGGTTCAATACTCCTCCTAACACATATGCAAGAATTAAAATGGTGGCCCAGTTGGCGTCTTGAATCAACCAACAGATGAAAATCTGAGCAAACACTTCCGCTGTGACGATCAGTGCAATGGATGGGTCGTATCCCATTAATTTCTTTATTTCCGGGTATTTCCGTAGAATTTGTTGTCTCCGTGATACGTGTGGTTCTTCATTGTATTCCCAATCATCCTCTTTTGATGCTATTTTTAGATCCAGGCTACCACACTGGTGGAAAAACGTCATCGTAAACGCTGTCTATATCTGAAGTTAAAGGAAAAAAAGAAGACATTATTATTGATATAGCCTACATTTATTGTGGATTATATTATTGAAGAGTTTACATTTATAATATACATCCATGGCCTCCTGTCCTCCCCTCCAGCAATTCTCTTTCCTCCTTTTACTAACAATCATAAAATATTGGCAACTGCAATGTACATTTACTGCTTTAGAAATACATAAATGTTAGTCTTGCTTCAGATATGTACTAAATGCGCGGAAAATGTCCCCAAACTGAATTCCTGAAACTACCAGCAACAAAACCCCTGTACTAATGGCTGAATGAACCTCTTTGTTTTCTCTTTCCTTGACTGATAACGCGGGGGGGGGGGGTGTCAATGAGTTCTATGACTGTGGATGAACTATCCCCGATTAACTACCAACTACCCAACTAACAACATTTCACAACTAGCTTGATTTTAAGGTTTTTTTTCTTGTTGTTGACCTTTGTTGGTGGTCTGTGGTGTTAATTTTGGACATTGCATACAAGCACTTTAAAGTTCACCGTTAGTTCAAACTAGTGCAATGCAGAAAATAAAGCCTTGCATAAACCCATGCCATAGGCGTAGGAGGGTTTTTAATATTGGGGAGGGGGGGCCAAACCGAAGCTATGTCTATGTCGTGCCGCAGGTACGACCTTGTGCCTATGGCACGAGGCGGGGAGAGTATGAGAGGGGTGCCAAACCCCTCGCATAGGTGTGGGTCCAGGGGGCTTCCCCCGGAAAATTTTCAAAACTAAGTCCTGTCTAGACGCATATTCAATGTATTGTGCATCGTTTTGATATGTTAAAATACTGTGATATCAAGGCAAGATTATATAAAATAACCGTATGACAAAAGTTCCATAATCACCCCACTCATTGGAGATGGATATCAGAGACTGGTCCAGCATTTCAAAAAGGGGGGTGTATAATGTGAGAGCCGAAAATTTTTGAAAAAGTGGTGCAAAAATCCTGCATTCTGGTGCAATCTGAGCTGAACAATATGTATTATTAGCGACATAAAGGGGGGGGGTTACGCCCCCGCTGAATCCGCCACTGGATATGGGGGTACCCCGTTAAATTTTGACGCCCTTTAACAAGTATAATGATGAAATTGATAATTGATTGGGTACCAGATGGACATTACCCGTTAAAGCTCTTGTTTTTTTTCTTTTTTTTAGCACTTACACTATAAACGTAAACTATGATACAAAATTTCACACAATTTATTGCGGGGGCCTGGCCCCCCTTCTCTGACATTGGGGGGGGCGGCCCCTGCTGCCCCCCCCCCTCCTACGCCTATGCATGCACCATACAAACTATTATTTTGATTAAGTCAAGAGGGTAATTATTGTTAAGTTGCTAATACAATGTAGCTGAAAAAAATTACTGATGCTGTGTAACACAACATTCAACTAATCAAACAGATCCTCAAATATTGCAGGCAAATTTTAGCGCTAACGCCAAGCTAGATGTGAAGTATAGTAGTCATTCCACATATATAGCAAGTGACATCTCGATATAAGTGAAATATTCTTAATTTGGACATAAACCCCATCCAATCAATCACTTTTAAAAGTTTGTTAATATAATTTTGATGTGCTCTGTGGATTTTCTATGTAACATGTGGTTAGTTGGAAACTCGCATGTTTATGTACAAAAATCAAATCAGTATAACATCGCCATCTCCGTAAAACATAAACGATACAGGTAGTTAATTCCAGTCATCTAATTAATATGTAAGCCGAATTATCTGCCTTTAACGATGTTATGCTATTTTTATGTTGGCAATATAAGACAAAACATACCGATCGTTAAGGCAGACAATTCTACCTAATTAATAGGTGGTACCAGTCGATACCTGTCAGTGTCCTGATTAACAATGGTAAACAATTAACTGATCAAGTCATTTTCAATAAACCCACAGGTCAATAATTGGTAATTTAATCCAGAGATTAAGGGTTAAAATTCCCATTACACCGTTTTACAGGTACCCCATACAGGTATCATGCTTATATAAAGCTATGAACAAGCTATACGATACTGCGTATCTTGTTTACGATATGACACACCCACTTGGTTTAAAAACCACATTCTTTTTTAAAAACAAAATTTAATTAAAACGTTCGTTCTCGAAAGTTTTTCTCAACAATAAGAATACCTGGCGCGGATTCCATGGGGTCAGTGACCTGACTGACCCATGCGTTAACTACCGGTCATTACCTGTCCGCCCAGACACTTGTTTCAGATATTAAAAAATAACACTCTACACTTAAACATGCACCTGTTAATATTTAACACTCTATACATAAACATGTTATGTTGATGTTATGTTTAAGTATAGCCTATACAGTGTTAATTTTTAATATCGGAAACGATTGTCTGTAGTCCTGCTTCAGTAATTTGTAATAGAAAACTTAAAACTCGATAAATTAACACTTACAATTTTTCACCAGTTGTTGTAATTTAAAATATAGACTTCGTACTCTAAAATCGGATTTATAAAAGAACTTACTTACTGCGACTTTTCCTAATACAAGTTGCCGATCCACCCGGCGTTCGTATCCTATACAATGTGTCAAGGTAAATCTGTTAGAGAAAGCTAAAACGACGTGACGTCACAAATCATGTGATACCAGGATATACCCATCTTTTGACCCTTTATGTGATAAAAACAAGCGATTTAAATAGTTAAAATAAGAAATGACTTTATTATCATGCGGGGATATAAAATGATTCAATTAAAGTTATATATATTTATATACGTAGTTTTAATAGCATCAGTCCACGATATATTTTGAAATACCTGTATGCAGATTTTAATTAAGGTGTTTCGTAATTGGTTTGTTTATTGTTTATCGTTCCGTTACTATGCAGAGTGGAGTTAGTTGGTATGTCACCAATTGATTATAAAACTAGTGAATGAATATAAATAAGTACATGGGACGGTTTTATAATTAGAAAATACTAACAAAAGTACAACAGTACTATATATATATATGAAGATTTGTTATATATTGAATTTATTAATTAAAATATTTATTTCAGTATTTATTAAATAAATAAATAAATAAATAAATAAATAAATAAATAAATAAATTAATTAATTAATCAATTTATATATTTCACGTAATATAAAGCCTTTGTCCTATTAAAATATGATTTTTTTTCTAAACATGCATGTAATAGATTTTAAAAACAGCACATAACAGTCACACTGGAGTTGATGTAAATTCTAAAATTAACACATGACACTGACTTAAGAAAATATTTAAAGAAATAAATAAATTAATATCTATATTTTACCGGATACAATGATTTCCCGAGTGTTCTCATGATAATCACCGGTTTATTAAAGTGCATCAGAACATTTTTTAACTGTAGATTTAGTTGCTAACTATATATATATATGTTATTGTTGTTGTTGTTGTGGAATGTTTCTTAACGAAACATCAGCAATTTTTCAGCTGTTCGCGACGAGAACTGCTTTATTAGTCTCTTGATTAATCTATGAACAAGTTTGTGTATGCATGTGAAGTGCGAGTGTGTTTTATGGTCTGCTTGTACCAACGCGCACTCAGGGTAACTTTAAGGTGCTAACTCACCGAGTCGGTACGCCGCACACAAGCGTGTAATACTACTCCACCAGTCCCATTATAATGACACCGGGTAAACCAGTAAAGGCCAAAGGCAAGGAAAATACATTTCTCACATGTGGTCTGAGCAGGACTCAAAACTGCGGTGAGAGACCCAGATTTGTAGACTGACGTCTAATCCATAGGCCACCGTGAACTCTAAATATATGCAATATTGTTAATTACTTCGGATTTTACCAAACAAAATATTTGGAAGAGCGATATCGAACTACAAGAGTCGGAAACTAGAACTGTGTAAACTAGCACCTGTTTGCCGTCATGTACGTGCTACCAGTCAGATAGATAGATTTGTAGGATTTGTAGACTGACGTACTATCCATTAGGCCATCAAAGCATGTATATAAATTACTTCGGATTTTACCAGACAAAATATTTGGGATAGCGATATCGAACTACAAGAGTCGGAAAAACTAGAACTGTGCAAAGTAGCGCCTGTTTGCCGTCATGTACGTGCTACCAGTCAGATAGATAGGTTAATCCTGGTCGACAAAGCAAACCCAGATCACAGTTAAAGCTGACTTACTTGCAATTGAAAGTTTCAATGTTTATATATACAATGTTTGGTCGATCCGACCAGTGCCAGGCATTTTTCAGAGACAAATTTATATTTACTTAATTTATGAGTCCAGCACAAAAACAATAAATGTTAATTATTATTGTAATGGGACCCCTTTACTATGTCCCACGAAACAAAAACATTTTCGCATGCCCAAATTTGGCCAAAAGGGGGACAACTACACCTATTCATTATTATTTCTGTGAAGTTTCAGAAATATCAGTCGAGCCATCGTGGAGAAATGCCCTGGACAACGGTTGAAGCGGAAGAAACGCGACGAGACAAACATGTTCCCAATTTTTGGGAAACATAATCAACTGTTAATAATAATAACTTTATTGCTCAAACACAGTACAGGTTATGGCAAATGACAAATAGACATACAACAGTAACATACATACAAATACAGATGCATAAAAAATGTAATAAATTTCATATACTTGAAATTTTGAGTTTTTAAGCAACATCCCTGGGTTCAATTACTTATATATTTACAAAGCAATCATGTTAAAAGAGAATTTCTTATATCATAACAGGTACTAATATATTGCACAATATTGTGAAGCAAATCAAAATTATTATTATTAAGAACAAGTTTTAATTTAGTGAAATCTGAGCATTTGTCAAAGTATAAATATTTCTCTTTCATCTTTGAGAATAAGATTTGTCTTTGTGGGTCATATTTTTTACAGGTGACAAGGAAGTGGAGTTCATCATCAATTGAGTCTGAATAACAACAAGGACAAATTCTGTCAGCAATTTTAATATTTGTGTATCTGCCTGTTTCTATTAAGAGTTTATGAGCACTTAGCCTAAGCTTAGCAAGAGCAGACCTTTCTCTAGTGTTTTTTAATTGGTCAATATATGCAGGACGAGAATATGGTGATATTAGTCTTTGAGATAAAATTAACTTTTTGAATGATTTAATATTACTGAGTTGATTTTGACTGATTATGTCATTAAATTTGTTCAATTATAGGAAAGTAGTTACTAATTAAAGATTCTGGTTATGTCCATCTATGTCTGTATCATTGTTGATATGATTTTATATGGATGTACGAGAAATTCATTAAAATGTAAAAGAAGTTTCGAACAACCGGCAGTTTATCCCCGAGAAACGCTCCGGACAAGGGTCGAAGCGGAAGTATATTAACGGAAGCGGAAATAGAAGAAATGCGACAAAACCAATATGTCCCCACTTTTTTTGGGAACATAATATGTCCACGGTGCGGATATTGTCTAATCATTAGACAATTACCTGGTCCATAATATTGGTTTTTGAAGGTACTTCGACGGAATTATTTTTATCGTCAACGGCACTTTTTATTGATGATAGGGTCTCACTGTCCCCTAGATCATGTTCGTTGACGACGGACAAGTTTTGCGTAGCGGTATAGTGCGTATGTCCGTTTGACCTTTAATTTGAATATTACATTGGGCCTATTAGATTTTTGCGATCTACTAGGTAAGACAGCATATATCATTACCATAAACACCAGGGCTGGGTAACTCGAAGCTCTCTTAGCAGTTACGAAACTTAATGCCTATATAACACAAAGGAGTTATTTAAGTGTTCGTAACTGCTAAGAAAGCTTCGAGTTATTCAGCCCTGGTACCCAGTATTATTATCATCTATACTTATATATCAGGTTTATATAGACCCTAAATTACACAATGAATACGACTGTTTGAATACTCAAATTAAAGGTCAAGCAGTCAGGTTAAATTTGGCGCATTACACGAAAGGACATGCTTTACGTAGAAGGTATGAGAAACAATGTTTTGTAATTGGTTTCTTGTTATACACAGTATATAGTAATAAAATACATACAATACCTGTGTGGATATACTTGTAACAACACCACAAAATCCACAAACATAAAATTTGTCATTAATGGCAGCTTCAGTATAAAATCTGTAGAACGGGTAAAATTCTAGACCGTCACGTTCTTTGCGTTTTGTTATGTTGAAATTCCAGACCTAGGCGTGCTAAATTGAATACCTGTCACCTGTCTTTGAAACCATTATTTTTAGACATAGATCATTATTTTTAGCAATAAAATTTGAATTCTTAATTAAATTTCCACTGTTGATATTGTTAAGTGTCTGTAATAGGAACTACAAGTAGTTTTTTCTTCTGGAAATAGACCTGCAAGTGTGAAGTCACCAGTCACGTTATAGGAACCAGGAACTTCATATATATATTTAATATAATTAACTAACATGTTACAAAATGTTTGGACTGTTCTATAATGCAAAACTTTACAGGTAAGAGTAGCTCCCAGCCTGCATAAGTACAGTCCAACCTGCCTTAAAGACCACCTCTATATAAGGGCCACCTCCTTATAAAGGCCAGTAGAATATTATATCCCGATTGTTCTTTATTCATATTATTTGAACCTGTATATAAAGGTCACTTGTCCATAAAGGCCACTGTTACTGGTTCCCTTGGGTTGCCTTTATAGACAGGTTATACTGTAATTAGTATTTGTAACAAGAGCTATTTTTTCTACATTTTTGCAATTTCTACCACTTCGCCTATAGCTGGTGACGTCTTGGTATAATAGAATTGTTCTTGCCTGGGACGTAAAACCCCAATCAACCCATCAATTAATCAATCAATACATTTCAGCAATGGAATACAAGTATATTGTATACATATATTGACATGTATCCTTTTGATATGACTTGCTGAACGGCTTCAAGGCATCAAGGCATTTATTTTATGTAAAAAAAACTTGCAAGGCTAAAGAACATCTAGTCGCTTGGTTTAGATTGCACTTGTATGTGTATTGAAGATTGCATATTGACCGACTAGATGAATAACTCCGAATAAACGGGGGATGGTAAGCTACCATTAACTTGTGTCGTTTTGTTGGTTGCAATGGCTTTTTCCATCACTGACTTGTGTTGTGTCGTGAAGGCTGTGTTGGCTGTCTATTGTGGGCTATTTTATCATATATTTGTATTGTGTCGGTCGTTCCGCCGTGTTCTTGGTTACGTTTGCTGTTTCTATCATTGTCTCGTATATATATTCAGCTGTGTTTAAGTTTTTGGTTACATTGGCCGTTTCTATAATTAACTTTTATTGTGATGTGTTTTTGGTTATCTTTAAGCACATGTTTATGGTTGCAATTTCAATTTCTGTGATTTCAAGTTGCATTATTCTTCGTTCCATTGTCCAATATATTCCTTGGTGTAGGTACTGCTACAGTAATATTTTATTGAGTTATAACGAGATACACCGAGTCGTTATCTCAATAGATCTGAAATATTAATTAATTATTTATTACAAAATTTTGCTATGGAGAGATGTCTGTATCGACGTCATGAAATTATTTTACATAGCCAAGGCTAGCTACTACTGCAGAATTTATCAAACTTTACATCAACCAGGGAAAAAATCAATATCGAAAAACTCAGGTGAGCGAGCCCAGGTGTATGTATGTAGTGACAAGTAAACAATTTACCTAATGGGTTGTTGAGAGTATAGGAGAAACATAATAATGATTATATCGGAAAATTAAGATTAAAAACTGAAAAATCAGCGATGATGATAAGATGGTGAATTTGCTGTGTTTGTGATCTTGATGGAGGGGTTTTGTGTGACGATGATGGGGATTTACCTGGCGGGTTCGTCTGTTTAATCAGCTGTCTGGATCATCATTATCTGCTAATATAGGTGAGTTAACATACGTTATTGATGAATGTGCTTACAGCAATGATTAAAATGGATTTTATGGTTTTATACATGGGGGCTAGCTGCTGAAACAGATTTTTTGTGTCTAGTGTTGTACCGATCGATGGGTTCTGAGCCCGCTGTGACAGATTTTCTGTGAACCGATGGTTTCTGAATTCTGTGTACTGATGAATTCTGAACCCGCTGTGACAGATTTTCTGGATGAATTCCGAACTTGCCGTTACGTTAAAAATTATTTTTGTCTGGTGTTGTACCGATGGGTTCTGAGTCCGCTGTGACAGATTTAATGTCTACCGATGGATTCTGAATTCTGTGTACGATGGATTCTGAACCCGCCTGTGACAGATTTCTGGATGAAAATTCCGAATTGCCGTTACTTAAAAATTATTTTTGTCTGGCGTTGTACCGATGGGTTCTGAGCCCGCTGTGACAGATTTAATGTCTACCGATGGATTCTGAATTCTGTGTACCGATGGATTCTGAACCCGCTGTGACAGATTTTCTGGATGAATTCCGAACTTGCCGTTACGTTAAAAATTATTTTTGTCTGGTGTTGTACCGATGGGTTCTGAGCCCGCTGTGACAGATTTAATGTCTACCGATGGTTTCTGAATTCTGTGTACCGATGAATTCTTAGCCCGCTGTGACAGATTTTCTGTCTATTGATGGATTCTGAATTCTGTGTACTGATGAATTCTGAGCCCGCTGTGACAGATTTTCTGGACGAATTCCGAACTTGCCGTTACGTTAAAAATTATTTTTGTCTGGTGATGTTCCGATGATTCCGGAAAGCTTGTCGTTGTAGAAGTAATATTCATGCTAGAATCCAGATTCTAACAACTATTTCCAAATGCTTGTATTTCATTTGAATACTATTCGGTTCGTACAGTGGTAAACGTATTAATATTTCGAAAATAAAAAAAATGTATTTCAATTATTGATCGAATTATTATTATTTTTTAATGACAGTTTTTAAAAATGGTAGGTACTGTGTATGGCTGATTCAGTATTCGTCGAACCTTTTCTCGGCGAAAAGCGTGTGGGGTTTCTTCTTCGTAGACGCTTGTTGTTGAGTATTTGTTCTTAAACATTACAGTATAGAATTGTCATACCGTTCTTTGAATGTATTTATTGACAAATAAAAATAGTATATGGCGAATCTAACATTAATAAATATGCAGTTTTTTGAATATTAAATAAAATTTATTTCTGGTATCGTTAAGGTTGTTTTCAATATACAATAATGAATAAATGAATTAATTTAAACTGAATCTACATGTATTTGAAATGCAAAATATATCAGTCAGTCGACCGAAGCCTTATTGCTTCCAAGGAAGTTTGGAATGGGGTTTCGCCGCTGTACCACGCGATACCCCTAACGTTTGTGCGGAACCTTACATGTATTTCAATTGAATACGGAACCTACCGTTTCACGGTTTTTCCGTAAAACGACGTTACCGGGAATTGGTGGCGTAAACGTTTTCGAAGACGCTAAGGTGTGCTAATCACGTGATACAGCGGCGACTTGTAATTCTCTTTTAAATGGTACCATTATAGCCAGATACGTTGTGGGTAGTTGGGGGGGGGGGGTTTGAATGATCTTATGAGGACGCAAATATTGTATTTAGATGGGGGTTTCATAAACTTTTTGCAGCTTTTCTGTCATTAGTATTCGGAAATTTAAATGAGAAAAATAAAAGGACCGAAAAATTTATTTTACCTAATCCACTTATGACAATACTTTGAACGGTTAAGTGTAGCTTAGGTTTTTTTGTGTGAATTTTAAAATTTAAGAAGCAAAAAATTAAATAAATAAATAAATAAATAAATAAAAATAAAATAAAAATAAAATAAAAAAAATGAAAAAATAAAAATGAATAAATAAATTAATTAATCAAAAGATAAAAAATTGATGAATGTATTGTCTCCTAGATAAACGATGTTTGTCCATCAGTAGAGATACCACGTATCCTGTATATATGCAGTCGTTGAAGTTTGGTATATAGGTTGTTGGAAAAATCTGCTTTGTTTCAAATGCTCATATTTATCTTCGTGTCAAGGCTTTCTATTGATATGGATTGTTGACCATTGACCATACCAAACATTGATTTAGCCATTGTTACAAGTCTATAGAAAAGAAACCGTGAAATCTTTTGAGGTATATATTGTTATTGTGATGTAAACAAATACCGGTAAAGCTGAACTGTAAATATAACGTATTTGGATTAAACATTGGATGAAAGATTTATAAAAATTCAAAGATTTTAGGGTTGACACATAATCGATATCCGGTACACAAGGTTTTCACAAAGTATCGGGCTTATATATCTTTGTACAATTTGTTACAAATCCGGTCGATTGTTTTTGTAAAAAATACGACATTATGAGTATCTTTATATGGTACCAATTAACTAAGATTAATAATGACCTCAAAAAATATTTTGACTGCGTTTCCAAATCATCATCATCATCATCATCATCATCATCATCATCATCATCATCATCATCATCATCTTCTTCTTCTTCTTCTTATGAGGCCGCGATGGCTTAATGGATTAGACGTCAGTCTTCAAATCCAAGGTCTTTCACCGCTGTGAGTTCGAGTCCCGCTAACACCACATGTGGGAAAGTGAATTTTCCTTGCCCTTGGCCTTTACTGATTCACCTGGTATCAGTATAATGGACTGGGGGAGTGGTACGCTTGTTTGCGGCGTACAGACTCTCTGAGCTAGCACGGTAAAGTCGCCCTGAGTGCGCGCTAGTACAAGGCAGACAATATACAACACACTCGCACTTCACATGCACACACACAATTGTTCATAGATTAATTCATAGATATTAATAAAATAGTTCTCGTCGCGAATAGCTGAAAATTGCTGATACGACGTTACGCAACATTCAACCAACCAATCTTCTTAATAAGCGATGAATGTTGTCGTGCCGTTTGTTACTTCGTTAAGAATCATTTTAGGCTCATTTTTGATACAAATGGATTTCGTGTCGGGGCTCAGTACACTGGATGTGGAATCATTTAATTATTATTATTTTTTGTCTTTTGAATATTTCATTGGTTTGCAAGTAAAAATAGCACACCGTCATGGCTCATTATCTGTAACAAAATAATTCCGTATGACTGCGTGTATTTACTAGATAGAGCGATTGATTTTCTGCATACTGGTCTGCGTTGGTTAAATTCCAGTAATACATGTATTCATATGCTAAACTATCTTATTTAAGAAATACAGCTTGAATGAATGAATAAATAAATGGATGGATCAATGGATGAATGAAAGTTAAAACTTTATAGTCTATAAAGGCCACTCAACCAGTAAAACCAGTAAAATTGGCCTTTATGGACTAACAACCCTTATATATAGGTTTAAGTAATATAAATAAAGAACATTCGGGATAAAATTTTACTGATCTGTCATGTGCTGTTTTTGAATTTCTATTAAAATAATGCATTCAAAAACAGCACATGGCAGATTTTTAAAAGCAGGTAGCTCTTATTAGAGATGACTTTTTTTGGAGGTTTTGCGGTACCTTAATTTTTACCACGACACACTAGGTGTTTTATACCAATGTAGATTGGGTTCGGATTGGATAATTGGTGTTGTAAGCCCCAGTCAAGATTCTTTAACGTACTAGTATATCAAGGCGTTCATTTCTGGATTTGTGAAAGAACTCAGAGTGTCCGTGAAAACGTATCGACAAGCGAACTGAAAAAAATCCCCCACTAGGATCTGCCCGGGTGGGATTCAGACTTAAGTGGTAAGAGACACCGTGGTATGTGATCGCTTGCTTTAGACACCCCCAGCCACCAATTTAGTTATTGACTATTCATAAGGTAGACACAAGGAGTTATCAACCTCAAAAATATGGAATTAGTCGATGGCGTTAGCCGTTTATAAAGAACCATGGGTCTTCTTCGCCTAAGAACTCTATTTACCATTGAGTTAAGCCCCGAAATTTGTAACACTGAAGAAATCGATACAAATTGTATTAAATGCTATTTGGTCATCGCTCGAAGAACCATGGGCCATTGGGTAATCCCCCAAAATCTGAAATACTAAAGGAATCAAGAAATTTACAATCTAAATAAGACTAGAGGGATTAAAGTACATCTGAACCACCACATTACCCACCGTGTTTAATAATGTTTGTATAATGACAAAAATGCATACAAGAAATAAATTCAACTAACTAGTCTCTTGATTGAGGGAACCAAAGCCTAAAACATGACAAATATATATATATATATATACTATTTAAAGTTAAAACAAGTCACGGAATCCTAATACCAAAACCAGTCGTTATTAATAGGAACAAAACACCCACGTGTCTTTAAATTTAAAAATGACGAATACATTGATTTTGTTTTGCCGCGAAATGGTGTCATTGCCACTGCACCGTAATTAATAACCGACCTTATTATAATTAAATACATGTATATTAAGTACGTTCTATATTTTGATCTCCAAATAACTAATATTACAAATGTTTGACAGCAACAATAATAGTGTTGTGCTTATGCTGATAACAAACTCGTGACTCAGTATGATTTGTAAACAAATAAATGTATGATGGCAACAGTTGTGCTACAATTACTCCATTTGATATCCCGCCATCAATTACTTCATTCCGACTCAAGACCACAAGAGGTGGCACATGAGGCAAATCTATACAAATCTTAATATAAAGCGCATGTCTACAACATTATAGACAAATAATACAAAAGTCATTACATTTGAATATATGTAAATAATATACATACAGAAACAAAATAATACTAATGAAATTGATTTTTCTTTTTTAAGGAAAAATGAAAGGATTGGTCATTTTGAACACCGCAACACGAACAAAAAGAAAAAATCGTTTCATTTCTTATAATTCAATTTACAGTTTATTTTGAAAATATCAAATTTAAGACATTTTCAACTTTACTAGCATTGAATGAGAAACAATACATTGGCTAGCCTAAGAATACTATAAAGGTTATTATAATTTAGACAGGTAGTTCCGGTACTGGAGCCAATCCATTCATGCAAATGTAACAGAAAAGATTTGACCAATCAAAATGCTTGATACAAAGAAGGATTATTATCAATTGAAACAGAATGAAACTGTTAACCTTAATCATCTCCAGTTTGATTGGAGATGTTTATCTATATATGACACAGCATGTCTTTCTCCACAAACAACTAGAAGTCCCTAAGATCAGCAATGGCCAAGGATGTGACAAAGAATGAGCTAGACCTAAAACGTAAAAGATCTGATACCGATCTGATTTGCTAGCAAAAACTATTTAAGGGGACCAAAACAACTAAAATCTAATGTACCGTAAAAGATCCGAAACTGATCTGATCTTACCAGCAAAAAAGTCTTGGGGGACAAAACAAATAATAAAGTCTAATGTACTCACTGTCAGCCAACTTATATTCCCGTGCTATTAACCTTCGAGTGTTTTGCGAGAACAAGATAATTGCGAATGTTAGTCAACGAGAACGTACTTTTGAAAATGATATTATTTTTACAAATGTTTTGGTCGGGGATATGTTGCACGGGAGCATTTTGGCACTTATGATTTCGAATCCAACTATATAAAAACTACAACCTTTATCTGTGCACTTACTGATGGAAATTTGAACTACCTGACAAAGCACTTTATTTTTAAGTGTTTGAAATATTGTTGCCCCATCCAAGGTTTGGAGTTTTATAACCAGTACTCTTAATATTTGTTTTACATTCCTTTGTCTTGTCTTGTTGTTTTATCATTTACTTGTATTGTGGCGTGTTATTGGTTGCGATGACTGTTGCCAAGTACATGTTTTTTAGTTGTAAATTTCTATTTTGACGATATTATCGTTATATGTATATGTTGCCTCAGTGTTCTTATTGAAGCTTTGACATTAATCGACAGTGCTGATTGAATATCAGTTACATTTGTCAAAGATATCAATAGAACTATTCCATTAGTGCGTTGCTTTTAAATATTAAAGAAACAAATTTGTAACTGAAAAACCGCGCACACGTGCAATAAAAAGGTCAAACAAGATAAAATAAGCAACCAAACAAGTCGAGAAAGGCCGCGTATACATTCTTGGACCTCTGATTATAAAATTACTTTTGAGGTGCTTTCCCTTCCGGAGCACCCGGTCTCACTTCCCTTGTGGAAGTTCACGTGTCTAACCTAACTTGTTATAGGTTCCAAAGTTTTTACTTTGCTTCTGGATTATGATTCGGACATGGATTAGTATGTTTGTTGTTACTTTGCTTCTGGATTGTGATTTGGACATGAATTAGTATGTTTGTTGTTACTTTGCTTCTGGATTGTGATTTGGACATGAATTAGTATGTTTGTTGTTACTTTGCTTCTGGATTGTGATTCGGACATGGATTAGTATGTTTATTGTTACTTTGCTTCTGGGTTGTGATTTGGACATGAATTAGTATGTTTGTTGTTACTTTGCTTCTGGATTGTGATTCGGACATGGATTAGCATGTTTGTTGTTACTTTGCTTCTGGGTTGTGATTCGGACATGGATTAGTATGTTTATTGTTACTTTGCTTCTGGATTGTGATTCGGACATGGAATAGTATGTTTGTTGTTACTTTGCTTCTGGATTGTGATTCGGACATGGATTAGCATGTTTGTTTTTACTTTGGTACTGGATTGTGATTCAGACATGGATTAGTATGTTTGTTGTTACTTTGCTTCTGGATTGTGATGCGGACATGGATTAGTATGTTTATTGTTACTTTGCTTCTGGGTTGTGATTCAGACATGGATTAGTATGCTTGTTTTTATTTGGACGGACACAGAAGTAAATGTTCATCGATGTAGTTAAGGTTCCCATCCCACTTATTGTACAGCCAGTGATTTTACTGGCTTTGACTTAGCTGACTTACAACACATCACCTGACCCAATTAGAATAGTTAAGAACTTTAATTAGTTACCATTCTTTGTTTGTAGTAACTATCATTGACAAAGTGAAAGAAGAAAATAGCCCACTATTGAAAAGTACTATAGAAAACCAGAAGCTCCTAGATGGATGGAATGGACAAATGAAAGTAGTTTTATCAAACGAAAACTCCTCAATAAAGGCTCTAGATGAAGGTATGACTCTCTCTCTCTCTCTCTCTCTCTCTCTCTCTCTCTCTCTCTCTCTCTCATATGTATCCAAGGTTTCTTCTTCCTTTCAACAATATCTATCTGTATAAGGTGTGGTGAAATTCTATCAGAACGGACTTAAGTTATTGTGTGGAAACCATTTTATCACACCGATAGACAGACAAAACACTTTACATGCTCGTCTCTTACAATATTTTGAGGTAATGGATATAACTCTTACAAAACTTAAAGATGGTTGTCTAAGGCAAACTGGTGGTTGTTTAGTCACCTTTCTTAAGAAATTGAGACCGACTATTCCTCACTTACTCACAAAGCAGCATTGACAGTTCTGTCATTTTCTATTTAAAATGAGATGTTCCAAACTGGCACATGACAGCAATTATGTTTTTTACTATTGCTTTCAGACAACTGAAAAAATTTCAACATGACACTACACTTTCATTTTCAGTATGTACATTCACAGAGGAGGGTACCATTGCCATGGTAGATATGTCGTCTCCGTCAGTTGGTCAGTTATTACGATCATTTGCACGTGCAGCTGGTATGGCGTACGTAACAATAATGGACCAATCAACATTGCTGCCTGTAGATGTGAACCCTGACCTCCACCTGTCCGTGGAACCACCGGGTTCAGCCATGCTTAAGATAATAAGTGATATTGTCAAGTACCAAAAACTTACAAAAATAGCAATTCTCTACGATACTTCATTCGGTAAGTTCCAATGTTGTTACTTTTTTTATTGCAATGTGTTTAGGATAAAGATGTCCAAATAAACGGCAAAAGTAACACAGGACATATATGTTTTTAAAAATAAAAAAGCAACATACCGTAAATAAATAAAGTAACACAAATGTCGTTTGTGAACAGGACCAATCGTAAGATAATTGAGGACCCACGGAAGAATTTAGCCCATATTGTTTAGTTTTTTTTAACCCTCGATTTGTTTCTTTGAAATACTCTTAAAAAGTACAAAGGTATACAGGCACCACTGTGTCATAATGCTCATTGCTTATCCAAAGTAGCTGACCTTAGGGTTAATTAGACACATTTTTTATTTTTTTTATTGTAATGGTCTGTACATTGGCAGACAGGACACATTTAGACGTTAGTTGAACTCCAACGATCATCATTTTCTTTTTTCCAAAACGTTCAACCACTTGTAAGATTAGTGAATTTATATAATGTTATGTTGAGTTCATGTTTGTATGGCATCATTACAAGATAATTTTCAAGTGTCTTACATTGTTTGATTAAGACATGCAGTGTTTTGTCGTCAAGGAATCAGAAAATTAATAGAGAAATAGATTCTGTTTCCATAGCAACACAACGCTATGATATAATCATTATATCATGTATATGTTATATGAGACGTTTACATAACGGAGATACATTTTCTATTTGATCAGAGTTAATTAAGAAGATAAGTGACGCAGATTGGTAATCTTAATCATAATTATGTTTGTGAAATCAGCTTTAAAATTTTCGAGATTGTTACGGTTTTTTTAATTCCCATTTTTAAATTTTACAATAATGTATGTTGTTATAAAGGAATTCATAAATTTGAAACTGAATATCGTATATTTAGTTACCTAAATTACCGAGAACACACCACAACGAGGCCAAGATTCATAAATATTAAGACCACTGGGTATAAGATTCCCGACTTTGGACGTACACTGGATATCATGACTTAGGTGGTTAATCGTTTGATAGACATGGTGATATACTTGGTCTGTCACGCTTTATGTGTGTGTGTTTCCCAATTTTTCTTGTTCGGATTAATTTTTTGTACATATCTAATTCGTCTTGTCAAAAATGTCATACAACATTAAGGAGTTTGTCAATAATTTGGCAACATTTCGATGACCACGGTCACTCCCATTTTCATTATTAGGCAAAAAATAATTAAGCCAAATCATGGATTTTATTTTTAATACAATAATTGGAGTTTATATAAAGTTTGTTATAGTTTGGCGAATGTATACACATTAAGAATGCTATACAACTTCTGTAAAACAGCCTTGCTTGTTCAAACAATTTCAATCTTTCTAGAGATGGCTGACAAGATTATTTCTCCAATATTGGACAAATCTCGCGTTTTAACAGGGTGAGAAATTTTTTGCCCCATCCTAGAGCCGGCTGACACAGTTTTTATTTTTTTATCAGATCTTCATGTTATACCAAAGCGGATTCTAACTGGAATACCGGCACAGCATTTGTATCAGGAAATAGCTAAGTCCAACTCGACACGATGGTCACAGCTGACCAAGCTGAAAAACATAGAGATAAAGAACTTCTTTGTGGTCAGTTCTATAAATAACGCTGACCCTTTACTTGGCGTGGTACGTATACAATAATAATCACGTGGTAGAAAAATGAACTATACCAATCCATGTCCAAACCATAATCCAAAAGCAAAGTAAAAACTTTGAAGAAGGAAATTAGGTTAAATACTTGAAGTTCAAACAGGGAAGTGAGACCGGGTGCTCCGGAAGGAGGGTTAGCACTTCCTGTTTAGCTAACTTAATTGTGTGCAAAAATTAATCGAAATAGTCAAACCAAAATGTTAATAGTGGATGGCGTGGAGTAATGATGTTTATTCCACATTCGAACTATATTTCAGGTATTACGATGGTTGAGGAAACTGGAGTGCCTGGAGAAAACCAATGACCATTAAAAGCGAATTGGCAAACTTTTTCACACTATTATTTGGCCCGAGTTGGATACTATTTTAGGCATTTAGAAGCACTGTGATTTCGTAAGCTCACACCCTAGACCACTCGAGCACCAATGTCACCATGTTTTTCTGGTGGTGTTTATCTAACAGATCATGACAAAACGATAAAGATGTCACCTGCTACCGCACTGAATCTTTTAATCGTCCGATAATTGCTTCTTTTTTATCCTTAACTTTGACTAAGAGTGTCTAGTCGCATAGCGAATGGTTAGATGGACATATCTAAATCTAACCAATGTTCGATAGCTATTTGGTTTACCTTGTTAGCCGTGACTGTGATCCACCAAAAGTTTTAATACAACATTCATAACTTGTTTATTATCATTATTCTTTATTAAATTCTAGGCTAATCAGCTTCACTTGTTGGGTGAACGGTATAACTGGTTTGTTTTTAGTAAGGTAAGTGTTATGACGTAGGGTTCAGAAAATATTTGAAATCTTTAATAACTAATTTGAGGCGGTAAAATATAGAAATCACTATGCCTGTCTGTCCGTCTGTCCGTCTGTCCGTGTAAAATCGTGTCCGGGCCATATCTCATAATTGCTTTGAACGACTGCCATAAAACTTCACATGAATAATCTCCATGGTCTGAAGGCGTGAATGACCTTGAACCAAGGTCATATCATACAGTTCAAGGTCGCGGGAAATCATTAAACGTTGGGGGCGAGGGGTATTTAGCTCTCAAGAGAAACAGTTCTAGTTTAAGTTTATCCATAAAATAAGGCCTAAACTGCAGTGATAGGGACGCAAATCACTTTTGCCACAGTGGTAAAGTGTGTTTTGTGTCGTATTGAAGACTTCATCGTGACTGACTAGATGAACATCTCCAATCAAACAGGAGATCATAAAAGGTTTTGCGTGATATTTTTTGTCGGCACGTTCGTATAACCTTAATTTTCAAAATACAGTCCAACCTGCCTTGAAGCCCACCTCATATTCAAGGGCCACATGCTTATAAAGGCTAGTAAAATTGTGTCCCAATTTTGTTCTTTATTTATATTATTTGAACATGTCTATAAAGGACACCTGTCCATAAAGGCAACTTTTACTGGTTCCCTTGGGCGGCCTTTATAGACAGGTTTGACTTTATTGTACTCTTATTCTTTACAGTCTTCGGTAAATATTTACGCAATGTGTCCCTTGTAAAGTCCAACAATTGCACAGAGCATTTACAAGTCTGTAACTTAGTTTATTAAATTCCACACAAACACGGGAACAATATATATTGTACATATCACAACCATCAATGTTATTTTGTCTTTAAAAACATGTGCTTGTTATGACTCAGACTGTCAAGAGATTAATTCATTAAGCTAATGGTCGTTTTTAAAATTAATTAATTATGAATAACAAATTATCGACGTACATGTAATTGTATTGCAATTGTATTTTAAACTCAAAGTTTTCTTTTAAATTAAATGGAGTGCTTTTGTCATTTTTTCATCTTGCCCTGTAACAAAGCTGAAGTTGATTCAATATGCATTAGCACAGTTATGATGCACACAATTATATTGCACTAATTGTCCTGTTTAAAGTTGGTTTTGAGTCAGCAGTGTTTGTTTTGCCATTTATCACAATCGTGTTCAACTGACAAAACAGCTGGCGTTTACGTGGAGATAAATAGAGAAAAAACAAGATACTATAAACAAAAATACTAAATAAATAAACCTATTTAAACAAGTGGACGAAACATGTGTTAAAAGACATATATTTTGACAAGTTATTGTAAAACAATGGACTCGGTCACTGAAAATACTTGCACAAATGGTTTCCCTTGGTATGGTTGAGTAAAATCCAGGGGTCAAATCGTCCTACCTTTTTCAAGCCGGTGATCACAAAGATGTCTTCCCACTTAGTCAACTTTTTAAAATTTCCTATTTCCACTTAGGCAACATTGGTTAACAATCATTTAAGATTTCACATGGAAAGTTTTTGCTATAGTCTTTTCAGCAAAATTGTTTTGTGCGCTAATTTTGATGATTAATGAATTTAAATTAGCGACAGCATAAAAGTGAAAGCGTGATCAACCCGAATATTTAATTTGATCAAAACATTGTCGAAGTGATTGCAGAAACTACGGGGATTTGAATGTTGTCATTTGGTAAGGAAACTTAATGCACATATACATCTTCTGTAGGCTACATTCATGCGATATCATACAAAACTAAGGTCAACTTACCGTCGAAGCGAACGTTTTCAACTAGAAGCGTAATCAACATAAGTCACGTGATTGTCCCCCGTGTAGTCACAAACTATGCAAGTTCAAAAAGTTTCTAAGTAGAAAAAAGGATATATTATATATTAAATAACATGGTATTTAAAATGGCGTTTTCTGTATAAACTAATTATAAGATACAGAAAGGAAACCGGAGTACCGGGAGAAAACAACTGTCTTGAACCGCAAAGAACAAGCAAAACTTTACACACTTAAATTTCTATTTTAGGGAACAAGAATCAGCTGTACTCTTTGTAAAGTAGAGGCTAGTATTATCTCGATAAGTGGAAATCCTTCATTCAAAGCTAAAGCAGAGTATGTGAGATTTATCCAACAAGACAACAGATTCTTCTTAACCTCAGACATAACGGTCAGTATAGTAAACTACTAATATTACTCTTCATTCTCTCCATTTCACTTGGTCTTTGTTTTTTCTCACCTTCACTATTTTCTGTTCCTGCTAATCACCAAAAACTAAGATATACTCCCTTATGCAAAGTATTTCCTTGGTTAAATTTAGTTAAATATATTTTGTTCCTTTTGGATACTGTTTCAATTCCTTGAAGAAATGTTGGTTTCACAATTTTGGCCCAAACAATACTGATGAAGAATTGTCTTCCGAAACTACCGTGTCTAGTGCTGTAACATTAAAACTGGTATAACTATGTCATCCTTTACAACCAATGTAAGCATATTGTCGTTTGTCATGAGGTCTCTGCCTGCTGTATAAGTATTATACAGTAAAGCTTCATTCCAGCTTCTTATTTTTCTCAAAGTTTCAACATGGATTCTTAATTTGCAAAGCTAAAACGGCCAATATAGGAGTTTATTACTGATTTTAAACTGACTATCAGCACTTATTATGCCCAAATGATGTCTGATATATATTTATCTATTTTTGTCTGCACCATCACTTACTAACATATAGCTTAGGAAAAATTTAAGTAAATAAAGTAATGTTTCACATTTTAAAAAATACAAACAGTCATACCTGCCTTAAAAACCACCTCTATACAAGGGCCACCTGCTTATAAAAGCCAGTAGAATTGTATCTCAATTGTTCTTTATTCATATTATTTGAACCTGTATATAAAGGTCACCTGCCTATAAAGGCCAATTTTACTGGTTCCCTGGTGACCTTTATAGACAGGTTTGACTGTATTTGTAATGTGTAACTGTCAATATTTTGACACAGGGAACCAACAATTTAAGAGCAAGCGTTTATAGATAAGTATAGTTATTTTGATGCACCATGTACACTCATGATTCCAGAAGACGACATGCATGCATATAAAATAATTATAATGAGATGGCATTACTTGTTTTAAACAAAATACACCCATTGGTGTCAAGCTTTGGCCCTTATTGACCCCAGTCTAAAAAGTAATATCACAAGGCACAACTACATCACCAAAAATGCAATAACATAACGCACGAAGTAAGAAACACAACCCAATATATAGTGTATTGAAATCACTGAAACTACCGACTTGAATAAGCGCTGTGTCTAATGGCAGAACGGTGCCTATTGGTCTTGTACTGTGTAGGGCTCTAACCATCCCACTTTAATTGCAACAAGAAAAAATTAAATTTTGATTCAAATGGATTTTGTTTTAGATTGACGATGCATTCATTTATGATGTTGTGAAGATGATAAGTCACGTGATACAAACTGTCCAACCAAACAAGCTTATATATGTGAACAACTGTTATGGTGTCACAAATGCCAGCACGGAAATTGTCGAACAGAGCCGAAGGTTTATTCAGACATTCCGAGGTGTAAGTTGATTCTTTGTTGTTATTTTTCAGTACTTACCACTTTGTGTCAATACGGACTGTAAGTCTTGTCACGTGACAAATGTGAATTTTATATTTTAGGGTCAAAGAACAATAGGTGTGATTAGAAAGCGCATTAAATGACATTACGGAACAATTCGCATTTTAACGTAACCGACGTAAACGTCTGTTTTCTGACGTCAGTGGGTCAATTTTATATCCGGGTAAATGAGTAAAAGATCTTTCAACGAGATTTTTTTTACAGATCTTGAATGACAATTTTCTGAAGTTATCATTTCACGCTGATTCTCAAAACGCCGAGCTATCCGCCTATAGGATTCAAAATTTAAAAGTATGTTTTAAACATGTTTATAGTGAAAAAACCTAAAGCTACTATCATTTTGTAAAAGTTTATTTGGTAAAAATCTCAGTAAAATATTGCATTATATGTTTAACACATGAAATCTTTTAGCTTTGTCTCCGTATAACTCTATACAAACATGGAGTAAGTCAGTGAAAATCAACACGTTTTTTAATAAATACATATAGAGCGCATGCCTCTCCATTAAAGATATTTTGAATACAAAAACTACCTTATTTTATTGTTAGGTATGCAAAGTATGGTTAATGGAGAGATATGCGCTGACAGTTAATTTTGCAAAAATCGGTGTTTAGAGAGTTACCCCAATTTAACCTCTTACTATACTGTACTATACTCGTACTTGATATTAATAAACTTTCGTTGTCATCAATTGCCTGCGTGGTGTAGTGGATATATGTAGGGACTATTATGTCTTATGTTGTGGGTTCGTATACCCAAAATGACATTTTATTTTTATCTTAATTCATTTTTAATAAAATGTATATTTTACGGCTTTATTTCTTTCTTTTATCTTACTTTGTGTTAGAATTGAAATATTTATTTCTGCAACAAATAACAAAAACGAAATAAAGACATGCACATACATTTGCTTAATACAAATATAAAATATAACATACAACGATATTACAGACCAGTTTCAGGCCACGTGTCATTTCCCGGATGAACACGTACTAGTAAATAAAATGCCAAAACATTAAACTGTTCAAAGTGCAATCTTCGCACGACAAAATGCTATAAATGAAAAGTCGGGGTGGGTATCATATGTGATAAATGTCCCTAGCTGAGCAAGACTGAAAACCATGAGCCTGTGGTTCCTCCAATAGACTTGAAATCTGCATGTATAGACCTACTCATTTTGAGTTGTGGCAAATCAAATGCCATTTGCTTTATTTTCAAAGAAAATGTTCCCTTACGAAACTTGCACTAATTAAGGCAAGAATAGACATTTTGTCAAATAAGGCACGTCATTATAAAAAGGGAGGAAAAAATGTTATTCATATGCAACGTATATATTTACACATAGATTTATTTATATTTGGCCTCAAGCAATGACGCCTATAGAGGCTCGAAAAAGGTGTAACCTAGTTTCTTGCGTATTTATTCCTATAGGCGGATAGCTCGGCGTTTTGGGAATCATTCTTTCAGATCTCAACAACTGATAACTTGCATTAGTTTTTGCAATGTTGCTAAGTAATGTTGACGGTATGTAATAAAAAGTTCAAAACTCCAACAAATCTGCAATCTATTGCTAGGGATCATCTGTGTTTGTCGACACCTAGTGCCATATTGAAGATTTCATTACGATTGACTAGATAAACATAACCCATCAAACCGGAGATGATAAAGGATTTGAACTTTACTTTTGCAGTACAATCTACCAAGATCATCTTCAGAACCTTTTTCTTTCTCTTTAACTTTATTGGTAATTACAACAAATCTTTATATGTCTGCAGGCTACCAGAGATGGAGTTTTTGGAAATTTAATTTATCGAGATGGAATGTTACGTCAGAATATAACTCTACATCTAAAACGACAAAAGTTCAAACTTGGAGTTAGCCAAGGAGAAGAACTCGTAAGTTGTCTTGTTTACTTTTTCTATCACATTATATAACCCCCCCCCCCGCCACTAATAAGAAGCTATGCTTATCGTCTTGCCTTAGGTAGATTTGGTAAAATTAATTTTGGTCCTTCTAGTTTTTCTCATTTCAACATCTAAAAAATACTTGGATTTCCATACATTTTTAGTAGACTTCAACACAGGTTTACATAGAGAAGGGGAAGCAACTCATCTCTACCAGAGGTTTTTATACAAGTGTCAGTTTTCATGACTTAAGGTTCTTGCAATGAGCTTGATCCAAACACATTTTGAAAATACTTTCATGAGCAGCCATTGGCTGTGCGGAGAATAGTCTATAACTGTTGATTTTTGGTCCATTATGAAAATAAAACCTTTTTTTCTGAAACTCATAATGCAAAACAGTTTCATCCAAAATAACTGATATTTTTTATTTTCATGTTGCCATGGTAATTTATATATCTTGATGTCTTTGTAGATCGGTAACTGGACGGAGGAACAGGGTTTGCAGTTACTAAAGGGGGCATCATTAATAAAATCCCAAGGCCAGAAGAGATATAGAGTTGTTGTGTACCCGGAGGTAAGGCGATGCATAAGAAATATTGTGTTTTACATTATGTACAAAATGAAGATATTCAACCTTTTTATTTCATATTAGTGAAGAAATAATATTACCCCATCCACGAAAATCATCTTGTTAAGTAGGGTATATATGTATATACTAATTATAAAGAAATCTTAAATAATTAAAGCATGAACGGCAAGCAAGGTATGTAAATATGTACAATGTACTATGATTAAACTGCCATTAATATTTGCGTTGTTCCTTTTTTTTGTTGTTTTCATGGACACCATGATACGAATTCACATTCCAACACAATATTATTATTACAAACTTCCCTAAAATGAAAGTCACAAATTTATCAATTCATGATTTTTTTCTCACAACCACGAAAATTTCCCACCACGAAATAAACGATTTCGCAGTAAATTATTCTATATTTGCAATATCCACCGTTTTTATACATACATATGTACTGGCCCCAGTTTCAAACTAAGATTTTCCTTTACTTAACTTTGGCAAATTTTGGCAAGATTGACTGGCACTACAAATAAAAAGTCTCAACAAAATTAAATTATAACTGTAATAAGCTTCAAATGACGGGTCTTCAAAATGACGAAAATGACAAAAATGACAAAAATCCTGAATATCTTAAGCATTAACAAAATCATTAGAGTATCAAATTGCCAGATTTAAATTAAGTAAAATTTTAGTTAATAAATAATTGTAAAACCAGGTTCTGGCATAACAAATTGGTTTATATTTTCAGTATCCGCCGTTTGTTTATAAGAAGTATAATGCTGCAGGCGGTGTGGTTTATATTTTCAGTACCCTCCGTTTGTTTATAAGAAGTATAATGCTGCAGGCGGTGTGGTTTATATTTTCAGTACCCTCCGTTTGTTTATAAGAAGTATAATGCTACAGGCGGTGTGGTTTATATTTTCAGTACCCTCCGTTTGTTTATAAGAAGTATAATGCTGCCGGCGGTGTGGTTTATATTTTCAGTACCCTCCGTTTGTTTATAAGAAGTATAATGCTACAGGTGGTATGGTTTATATTTTCAGTACCCTCCGTTTGTTTATAAGAAGTATAATGCTACAGGTGGTATGGTTTATATTTTCAGTATCCGCCGTTTGTTTATAAGAAGTATAATGCTGCAGGCGGTGTGGTTTATATTTTCAGTACCCTCCGTTTGTTTATAAGAAGTATAATGCTACAGGCGGTGTGGTTTATATTTTCAGTACCCTCCGTTTGTTTATAAGAAGTATAATGCTACAGGTGGTATGGTTTATATTTTCAGTACCCTCCGTTTGTTTATAAGAAGTTTAATGCTACAGGCGGTGTGGTTTATGAAGGATACTGTATAGATCTTTTAGAACAAATAGCAAATATCACCGACTTCACATATGACCTGTATCCCAGTCCTGATAATCTGGCCGGAGCGATGGCAGACGACGGATCATGGAGTGGCGTCATTAATGAACTCATACAGAAGGTCAGTATTGTTAACGAACAGATGCACATTGCAACCTTAGAACTGTGGAATTGAGGCTCCATTTAAAACTTATCGAATTGATACAATGCCTGACGTTCGTCAGACTCTTGTTTCACTGAGGTGAACACACACACACACACACACACACACACACACACACACACACACTGTCGATCTTTGTTAAACGTAATAAAGAAAATAATGATATTTAAAGCGTAATGATGTTCTTTCAAAATTAAAACTTTGAAGTTGGTCAATGTTGGAATTGTGGATAATACAAGAGTGTTCGGAGTGTTCTAAACATGTTTGATGATCTAGAATTATAGCTTATAATATAAAGGAATATCTTAACTCCCCCAAAATAATTGGAAATATCAAACAGTTTGGTTTATACAGTCTATCGCCATGGAATCTTCAATGCACCTCAGCGCAGCGTTTAAAAAGTGAAACGGTTTTTGTAAAAGAAAAATAAATATTATACTCACTTACGCCGTTTTCCATCTTATAATCAGAAAATTTCAATATTAATTAAACTTCGATTTTTGTTCTTTAATTCTTCAATATAGAGAGCAGACATTGCTGTTGGACCGATATCAGTAATGGCGGAACGAGAGAATGTTGTTGATTTTACCGTTCCTTATTACGACCTGGTGGGATTAACTATACTGATGAAGAAACCAAAGTTTGATTACTGGATTTTCAAATTTGTTGATGTCTTAGAGCCAGAAGTCTGGGGAGGAATCATTGCTGCTTATTTCTTATTTAGTGGTCTTCTGTGGATATTTGATCGGTCAAGCCCATTTAGTTACCAAAACAACAGAAGTGCATGGAATGGACAAGGAGCAGAACCACGAATATTTACATTCAAAGAAGGAGTCTGGTTTTGTATGATGTCTCTGACGCCACAAGGTAACTTTATCAAACTAATCACGTATATATTGGCTTCTTACCTATACTAACCAGTTATCTATTCTGACAATCGACATCTAGCTCTTTGTCAGAATTAGTTGACGTTTACCTGTTGAGTTAGTCCAACATTTATCACTTCAGAACTACTAATAAGTGCTTTTGTATTTTTGAAGAATATAAGAATATATTTTTTGACTGTTTTCATTGGGTACAGCAAAATTATTCGGATACCTAGAGGCAAACTAAATAAGCACTATAGAACATGATACAAATATTTTATTCAAGTCTCACCATTTGTTATACAGTTACATGTATATGAAATACAATTGAAAACCATACATAGTAAAACAAACAAATGCCATTCTATATAGAATTATGAGAGACTGTTATTAAAACAACATGTGCAATTATATTAAAACATGTTAAAACACAACAACATTATAATATTAAATAAACTGGTTAAAAATATATTTGATACCCCTTTAGAAATCTCTTTTGTTTTTCTTTCTCAATTGAATAATTTGATATATAATTGTATTTCTGTGATTAGGTGGAGGCGAGGCACCGAGAGCGTTGTCAGGGAGACTTGTTGCTGCCACCTGGTGGTTATTTGGATTCATCATTATAGCGACGTATACGGCTAACCTGGCAGCGTTTCTGACCGTATCACGAATGGAAACCACAATCAAATCCCTGGATGATTTGTCTTCTCAGTATGAAATAGAATATGCTCCAATGAAGGACACATCAGCTCTGATTTATTTTAAAAGAATGGCAGAAATTGAAGAAAGGTTTTACAGGTAATGATGACTTGTTTGCATAAGAAGATTTTACTTTAGTGAGTTTGTGGTAACGGTAGCCTTCAATGTTTTTTAGAAGAACCATGTGGTGTCAAGGAAAGAGACCCACTTATCAACAATATGACTACTGTAGAATTTTAAAACCTTGACAAGCCTGGGATTGCAATATCCATTGGTCAACAATTAAAAGGCTTCGATGTACATGTATAAAGTTTCAGTAGAGAGAAATGACGGCTGAATTGTGAAACAAATACACTATATGCAGAAGCAGGTATATAGGCAGAAAATGGACCGTCGATTGTTGATAAACTTGCGTGCTTTTATTATTTTATTTTCAGCATATGGAAGAAGATGAGTTTAAATGATAGTCTAGATCCGGTAGAACGAGCCAAACTTGCTGTTTGGGATTATCCAGTGAGCAATAGGTACTCCAAACTCTGGGAGACAATGAACAACTCTAAATTCCCGGACAACCTGAGTGAGGCTATAACACGAGTTAGAACAAATGGATTCGCCTACATCGGTAAATAAAATAGAGATTTTGAAACGTAACTACAACTAGAATCCTATAAAAACAGAAAAAGTGAGGCAACAAAAGCATGTACTTAGCCAGCCTATAACAGAAAACAAGACAAGCAATAATAAAACAACAATACAAAACAGATCAGAAGGGACAAATTGATATTGGGACACCGAATATAAACTTTTGACTTTGAACAGGCAATTTATAAATTGAAAAAATGTCACTTGGCGTGACGGCTATAGTATTTTTGTCCAAATCATTGTACTTATTGTTGTCCATTATTACTTACAATTAAAAATCACATTTATTTCAGCAATGAATCATCAAACCTTACATGGAAATATTTTCTTAAAACATTTGTGACGTGTTTTATTTTTATTGTATTGTTTTTATTATAAGAAAAATATAAGATGTATAATAAACCACAGGAAAGTACCTTGTCTCAAAGTAATTAATTAGGGAATATTATTTGAATAAAATTAAAAAAAACCCAAATATTATAACTCATGTCCAAACAACAATTCCAAAGCGGAAAACGACGAATACAAATTAGGGATAGTAGCCAGGACCGACTCAAACCAGTTTTAGCTTAGGCCTTCAGCGTTGTCTGTCATTGTGCAAGGACATAATAATTTTGAAAGATAAATAGGCTCCTTTAACCATACTAGACCATTTTGACTTGTATGTACGCTGATGGTCCATGTTTGATGTTTGATTTACTTTCAGGTGATGCAGAAGAAAACCGATACCAGACATTAACAAAGTGCGACCTTATGGAAGTAGGAGAACAATTCAGCAGAAAACCATTCGCGTTTGCAGTTCAAGATGGATCCCCTCTCAGAGCTCAGCTATCAAACGCGTGAGTAAATAAGCAAAAACTGAAACCCTTTAATAGTGATGTTTTGGCTTTGATTTAATTTTTGGCGATTTTGTGATAAAAAATAGTTTTCAAAAAATTTAAACGTGTACTCCTGTTTTTAAATTTGTGATTCGGAAATGTATGTGTTATATATATTGCGCTTTTTGTTTTCATTATAGAATATTGCAGCTGTTGAATCAAAGAGCACTGGAACAGTTAAAAGCAAAATGGTGGACAAAGAATGTTAACAAAAAAGATTGTCCAAAAGTTGAAAATGAAAGCGAGGGAATAAGTATACAACATATTGGTGGAGTATTTTTGGTAATTGCCTTTGGTACAGTTTTAGCGTTTATTAGTTTAGGGTTTGAGTATTACTGGTACAAGTACAGACCAGTAAAGGAGTCCAAGAATTACAAAGTCGAAAAAAGTATGTCACGTGCTCAGTTAGCAACGTCCAGCACTGCAACATCCTCGTTACAAGATTTGCCTAATGGCGATGTTCCCACGTGGCAAAACGTGACAGTAGAGTTCCCGCGAAAACATCAAAATGGACATACCAATGTTGGGTTTGATCTTGGAGAAAGACTGTAATATATTTTCAGTAAAAGTGAAAATAGGGAAGACTTTTATAATCGACTTAAAAGAGACCATGCTTTACTAGTCTGTGTGGTATGACACTTGATTACCGAGAAAGTGCAATAAGACACAATACAAAACAAAGTGTTTTTCACCTTAATTTATATATGACATTGTTATATTGTTTTCAATACCAGATATGTCAGTTTTGTTTATTTGTTTTTGTTCCTGAATATGAAATTTTTTAATACAAGATATGTCAGTTTCGTTTTATTTGTTTTTGTTCCTGAATATAAAATTGATTTCCGCAATTAGACGTGAAAAAACAAATATTGTTGTGTATGTCAATCATCAGTTGTTTAGTGACGTCATTTGTTGAAGTTAATAACCATGGTATTTGTTACTGAAACCGTAATAAAACAAATAAACGCTGATCACATGGCGAAACTTACAGACCCTTGTACAAATTTACAAATTGTATGTGATATGTAAATTTTATTTTAATTTTTAATGTTTATCAATCAAAATGTATTCTTACTCTTATCATGATTTCATTTATACCCGAGCATGACAATATTTGAAAAAAAACGTGATTATGTATTTATAGTCTGCATTTAAATTTGTTCATCCTAGAACTAACCATATTTGAGCGTCACTCAAATAGTCTAAACAATTAATACGTCGATTTGTTTCTTAAAGGCATACTAGATAAACATCTTCAATCAAAAGGTCAATATTTTTTACTCTTTATTTATTTAGTGTAATTCCAGACATTGTTTATCATTTTTGTTAAAAAATAAATTCAATAGATAAATAAATAAATAGAATAGAATTACGTAACTACAAAAACTACCAAAGTATTGATTAAATAATGACACATTGATTTTTTATAAATGTTTTTAATTTATATTAATAATCAACATGATCGGGGCTAAGTTTTATGTTCATCTTAATATGTATGTACAAACAGACCTTATACAATGTAGAATTTATTTTTTGTCATCTGTCAAGTTTAACGCTTTGTTTTATCTTATTGGAATAAAAAAACTATACATATGTTTAAATTTAACTTTTTGTTAAAATATTAAAACGAAATGTGCTACTGATAAAAATGGCATTATAATTAACACTATGTATAATTTAAAAAAATCACATTTTCGTTCAAGTGGAAGAAAGAAATTTTGCACTTGGTAACAACCGACAAGACCAAGAACACGAAAAGTACAAATACAGGATAATGACATATTATATCATATTATAATTTTATAGCACTAGACGACCGTTTCGGAATACAATTACTATTCAGTAGTGCTGGGACCAACATGATAAAACCAAAATTGTTTTCAAGATGTTTTAAGTATAACCGGACAAAAACACATTTTACCAAATTTAGCTAAGGCAATACTTTGCAAAAAGGTGCATGAGGGAGTTAACCATAGTTTTTGAGGAATTTCAAATTTTAACTAGCAGCAAATTTAGACAATAGTATATTATTTACAATAATACATAATTATTGCCTACTGAGTTTGCAGCCAAACGAGTCAGGAGAGAAAAAACACATATTGAGACAATTGACGATAAAATATAAGATTTTTGGACGAGGACTGGAGCTTATATCTAGTAGTGTGGTTATAGTATTTGGGTACTAGTGCGTCATTATTATACCAGACCCCAGTTTCACAATCATTCCCTAGCTAAGATTTTCCTTAATTTAAATTAAGCAAATTTTTGTTTATCTCTTTTTGGAACTACTGATGCATATTTTTTGTAAAAACTAATGCAAATGTTTTAATCTAGAAGTGATCTTAAAAATGACACATTAAATTCCTGAATATCTCCAAAATTAATAAAATTATAAAGATTTGCAATTTTTACAAAATTTAGGTTAAGAAATATCTTAGCTAAGGAATGCTTCTAAAACCGGTGCCATTCTGACAGTATATATAGACAAGCTTATCTGAACACTCATATAATAATGTAAAATGAACAAAACGGTGAATCAAAAACATACTAACTTATCTTCAAATCACAATCCCAAAGCAAAGTAAAAATAAAAAACAAACATACTAACTTATCTCCAAATCCCAAAGTAAAGTAAAAATTAAAAAACAAACATACTAATCCATGTCCAAATCACAATCTCAAAGCAAAGTAAAAACTATGAAACTGACAAATTAAGTTGAACACATGATCATTCAACAAGGAAGTGAGGCCGTGTGTCCTGGAATCCGCCACGTGTGTAATGTAAATAAAAGGAACATGAAACATATACATGGTAAGTTTACATACAGAGACATTACTTATTAACAATACTGTGATAGAGGTCATGAAACGTTTAAGAGCCTTGATAAGTCTGGGCTTGCAATACCCTTAAGGTCAACAACTTAAGCAGCTTGCTTAGTTGTATAAAGTTTCCGTATTGGAACAAGCTCTACCAAAGTGTTTTAGTTGTGAAATACACCATAAGCAGGTATATTGCTGCATAGAAACGGAAAGTTAACAATAGAAAAAATTAAGTTACCATGTTTGCCATATAGCTTAAAATGAAACTTTTTGTTAGTTTAATAATTGAAGAATAAGTCTGAATAATGTGAAGCAGAAATTGAACAATAGATGAGAGAAGGAACAAAAATACATACAACACAATGGTTATCACATATTTTACAGTACTAGACGGCCGTTCTGGATCACAATCCCTCATCAGTAATGCTTGAAATAAAATGGTGAAACCAAATTTTTTTGAAGATGTTGAAAAGATACCTAAAGGAACAAATATATTTTACCAAATTTAGTTAAGGAAACACTTATTAATCAACATGTATTTACTCTATGTTTTGTTTCCTATTTCGTAAATTGGGTTGTAGTTGGTGACAGGATAAATAAAAAATTGATTTAAAGTTTATCCTCGTTAAAATTTGTTGTACAGTTGTATATTGTGATTATTCTGAGTTTGCAAAACCCTTATGTTAGCAGTTTGTTTAATATGTTATCACTTATATAAAAACAAATATTGAAGCAAAAAAAGGTGAACACAAGACACAAATATGAAAATATTATATTGATTTGCGGTAAGTTGATCGCACTGGAAATGATGTCAAAGCTATGTGCAGCACTTAATTTCCTTATTTACAACCACATTACTAAACATCGATGGAAAAATAAACACGCATCTTTATGTTTATTTAAAACCGCTTCCTTAAAATGATAATTAATGTCAGATTGCGGAGGCTATGTCAGATATCGAAGGCGGATAACGAATTGACATTTTATTTTAAGTACTGTTAATTAAGGGTTAATGATAAACATGAGGTCATGACTTCTAATTAATCTTTAAATATCTAACATAATTTATAACTATCAACTCTAGACACGTTAATGTGAAAAAATAGATAAATAGTTGAGGATTAATTTGTTCCCCTTGTCATACGCCACCTTTATGATAATGAAGTAATTAAACTTACATAAATTTTTTGGATGGTTTGATTTATTAGTATATATCTCAATTACAAGTCATTTTTACATCGTTAACATCAAAATTTGCACAATCATTTGACATTTTTATATCTTTTTTAGGAAAAAACCTGAATGATTTTATAAAACACGTGGGGTTTTTTAAGATTAAAATATTAATCTCATAAAATATACAATTTAACCATATTTGTCAGGAAACTAATTGGAAAACTTTTGCGTTGCTTTTAGCGTATTCATGTTTGATTTTGTGGCGTTGAAAATTAAACTTGTCAAAGTCGATATAAACAAGAGGTGCTTACCCTTCTGAAGCACCCGGTCTCACTGCCCTGGTGGAAGTTCACGTGTCTAACCTTACTTGTCAGTTCCAAAGTTTTTATTTTGCTTCTGGATTGTCAATCAGACATGGAATAGTATGTTTGATTTTGATTGATACAAAGTGGAAACCACTTGAAACCAAATCAAAAAACAAAAATACCAATCCATGTACCAATCACAATCCCAAAGCAAAGCAAAAACTTTAAAACTAGCAATATAAGTTTAACACGTGCATCTTAGCAATAAAGTGAAACCGGATGCGCCGGAAGATTAAGTTATTCCTGTTTCCAATGATTGATTCAAAGGGCAAGGGAAAAAAACAAAATACAAAGCTGGACGTTAAATTAAGTGCACGCAACAATTACACGAAATAGACAAGTATAGATACCTGAAAATCAAATATCTGCCTCATCTATATGGTAAATCTGATATGCATGCTTATGGATTAACAATTGCCATATAGATAGGAAGGTTTAAGACCCTACATATAAAAACATATCAATCCATGTCCAAACACAATATACAATGCAAAGTAATAACTTTGAAAAGTTCCACCAAGGATGTGAGAACGAGTGCTCACGAATGGTAAACACCTTTTGCTTAAATAGCTACGTTTGCCACGTGTAAAATATAAATTGAGAATGAAACAAACATGGAGCTATGGGACAATTAAATATATCAATGGTAATTCTGGATACAGAGACATCATACTTATCAACAATATTGTGATGAAGGAGTGCCTTGATAAGCCTGTGTATATCATAGGAATAAAGCGATCTTCAAAATGACACCTTAAATTGACAAAATTATACAGGTGTGAAATTTGCCAAAATAAAGATAAGTTTTTATATGGTTTGTTTCTATGTCCGGTTTTTTGTTCTATGTTTTTATACGTTTATTAATGACATACAGCTGACAATTGTTAAGCTAATTGGAGTTAAACTGTTGGGCCAAAGAAGAAATCCGGTTTCTAATAATTCAAAGGATTTCGTTGGCCATTTTTTTTAAAACACGCTTTTGGTTCGCATCTCTGTCGTCAAGGGTAGAATCCCACAAAGGAAAGATCCTATTGCGAAAAAGTTTTCCATTTAGCTTGTTGGAAGCCGTTGTTTTTTCCTTCACTATCTCAAATCTTGCCTTTATTAAAGTGAAAACACTTGACAGTTACAACACAATTCTCTATACCACTCAAATAAAAATTACATGCTGAAACCCGCAGCGTTCAAAAACATTAGTTCTGACTATCATTTCCTTACCAATGAGCGGTTTAAACTTGCGAAAAACCAATTTTGAGTAAAACAATGTTAAGTATTGTAAATTGTAACAATTTATTTACAAATTACAAAAATCATAAACAAAACAAAATATAAATTATGTACAGATTGGGAACTATTGAGCATCCTTCTAATTCAAGCTCATATATTCATTTAAATAATAAACGGGACCAACTACATTACATACAAGGTTTTCTGAATCAGCACAAAGCGCCTTCAATCTCTCCAATAGCGCTGGAATAAAACTCTTCTGTCGTTGATGTAATATGTGTGATTGATAAAATAAAACAATTTTGAGCGCAAAAACATATATTTAGTATCATGTTACATAAAAATGTAATTTATCTATATTTGATCAAAATTCGTCTTTTTCCAATTTCGCTGTTGACTAATTTTCTTTTAAAAAGCGGAGAAACATGTTTTAAAATATATTTTGATCCAGGTTCTTAATCATAGTGTCAGTGAAAAAATAGCACCGGTAGCTGTTTCTTGAAATACCGGTATAAAAATGAATGAGACAGTGGATCTCCTTGGCTTACCACTAACAATTGCGTAGTGATGAAACAACGTTATTTATAACAGTTTTGCGCATTATAGTATTAACACCATACCAAATCTTCACAAGAAGTCAGAGTATTGTCTATATATTATATGTAGACTTATTTCTTTTTGTAATCCTTGAAAAATCCTTTCGGCATACATCTGAAGAATTTCAACTGAAATAGAAAAAGAAAATTACAATAGAAATTAAAATAGGAAAAAAATACAAAAGAAATTACAAAAGTAAACAGAGCTTATTACGACTGTTCAATAATAATGACAATAAACAGAATCCTCTTTAAAATATAAAGTTTCTATTTAAACATCATCAATTTTTTTTAAATTCTATGAAATAGAACGTTGAAGATTTCGTTGGTAATTTTAGAATGCGGTTGTTTTATTAAAATATTAAAAAAATAAAGCATGACAAAAGTATTTAAACAAAACAAAGTCTGATGAATCAATATTAACTATTATAATTTTTGTATTATTTTAGAAAATAATAGTAATAATAATAATAATTACCTCATCAAAGTATCCAACGAATCCTTTGCAGCCCTGAGCGGCGCCAACAACCAACGGACTGTTATTTGGAGCTAATCCAGCACCTAAAATGGAAATAAAACCAATTAAAATTTTGATCATTTAGATCCCGGTCTCACAATCATCCCTGAATTAATACTTTCCTAAACTGAAACCTATCAAATTTGAAATTTTAATACAAATGTAATTTTGCTAATTTTTTAAGATATTCAGGAATATTAGGTGTCATTTTGAAGATATTTCAAGCTTACAACACCTGTATTTAGTTTGCGGATCCCTAGTTGTGAAAGAGATTGCAAAAAACTTGCCAAATTTAAGTTAGTTATGGAATAATTGTGAAACTAGGACCTGAATTATTAAAATAATGAATTTTATCTCTAAATCATAACGCATTTTAATAAGAAAACATTAATTATCATTTATGAGTAATAAGTAGAATGGCCTTTGGTTGTAATTCTGAAATGCAATTAGACAATATCGCCCGGAGCATTGTTGTAATGTGTTGTACTGACATGCCTTTTACATATGTTTTGTAATAAAGATACATGGTACATGTATATACACTTAAGGGTCGGTCATTCGGACAAGCTCCAGATGTAACTTTGTACAAGTAGCCAATCGTAAAATGCGGCATACTGACCAAGTTTTATAATCCTGTCAAATGTAGTCCATGGTGATCTTAAGTTGACCTAATGGTAAAATGGTCATCTCCTGGTTAGTTATGATTTTAAAATGACCATCCATTGCAAAAAAAGGCCCCGAGGTAAAACTTTGCAGATTTTCACTTTTGTTATTTTTTTGAAACACCAACATTGGTATATGTTAAACTAATAATGATAAAAGTGAAATCAACCACGTAGTTGTGGAGAAAATGCCATGTATTCGTAACAAGTTCTATTCATTTTCTCCAATTGTCGTTTTCTGAATTATGTTTGGGTTGTCATAAGGACCCTTGTCAATTATGGAATGTCAAATACAAAGTGATTTACATTCAGAAGGAATAGTTTTTGCTTAATAAATGATGTCTTAATAAAAACCCAATACTTAGTTTTTTTAAAATTCTTTGTATTTTGTGACAATTTTCGAAGTTAGTAAGTATGCATCATTGAATGTGTTTATTTGGTAAATTTCATCATTAATTTCTTAATTCTTGAATACATGTATATTTGTGGATGTTGTTAAATCATGCCAGTATTGCTAGGCGGTTACTACACCTTTGTTCTCACTGGCTCCGATCTGGAGGGTTTAGTGGTTGGATTGATCTTTTACTCCCTAGACGTTATTCTATATTGATATTTAGACGGTCAGTTCCGGAATAACGGAGAAAACCGGAATGCCCGTCTACAACTACAAACCCTTGGCATGCGAACTTAATAAATTCGCATAATAAATTCGAACATAGGCGGTGAGTGGCGCTGTGTTCTGTAAACCAGTGCTTTAGACAACTTGGCAACCAATGCCCCCGATCGGGAAGAAATGAGTTATAAAATATCTCAAACATAACAATATACTTACGGGCTTTGACAATGGCAGCTGGCATGTTATCAACACGTAATTTCAATGTTGCTCCAAACTTGGCAAATCTGACAAAATGTGGGACGTTGGGATCCTAAAACAAAATAACGTCAAAATAAGAAAATTTAAAAATCGTTAGAATTCGAATATTGAAAGCTATAACATCAATTTTCATTAAATAGTAATTGCATCAATTAATTTTCTATTTTATCGATTATAAAAACAAAAGGCAATTACCAACGCAACCAAAAACGCGACACAAAACAAAGTTAACGATAAAACAGCCAAACTAAACATTAATGGTCAACCATATTTTAGTACCAGTGACAATAACATTTCCGACTTTGGAAGGACACTGGAGTAAATATATCCAATGGTTTGGTTATGGTACTTTTATGAACCTAAAACATCACTGATTGGTTACAATGTTACAAAGATTCTAAACTGTCAGTCCCGAAAGTTTTCATTCACGTCGTATCTGGGGCCCTCCAAATAATACTATTATCTCATCACTGGACAATTAGTGCAGTATCCGTCCAAAGTCGGGGATTTTATAATCAGTGGTCTTAATGCCGTGTGTCTTTTCTTGCCTTGTCTTGTTCAGCTGTTTTTGTCATTCACTTGTGTTGTGTCATATTCTTGATTGTGTTGGCTATTGTCTAATCTAACTTGTCAGTTCCAAGTTTTTACTTTGCCTCTGGATTGTGATTCGGACATGGATTAGTATGTTTGTTTTTGATTGACAAGTTACAAATATATTTTATTTCAAAATATTTATATAAAATCCGACAAAAGATAAATGATAAAATGGCACTTACCACGCCCACAACGGTAAGATCTGCTACTGAACCATCAGTCAAAGCTACGTATCCCTTGACAACGCCAGTTTCCGGTATAAATGTCAGCTTGTATGTGAATGGTACCTTGTTGTAGTCATTAGATAAGAGAGCAGTTTCACCAAATGGGTTCTTAGCCATGAATTCAAAACAGAAAGAAAAGTCGTTGTTAAGTTCCATATCATTCAATGTCCAGACGATCACTTTTCCGCCTTTAGCAAAGATGGCCGACTTTTGGAAGATGGAAACATGGCTGTTTGGTACTTGCTGTACACGGTTCCACTTTTCGAGGAAATTACCATCGTATGAGAAGTGGAACAATGGTTTGCATTCTGAAATTTAAAAAATACAGCATTTCTGAATATTTGTAATTTATGACTGCAACAAAGTTCTCAATTTTCAAAAAAAAAAATTCCTAAACATTGGGCAGGTTTATTTCTCACCGATATTAGTAGTTCTTGTTATACATTTAGCATGATAAATGTTTTGAATACGAATTCATGCTATATTTATCCAAGTACAGTAGAATGTCTATACTATGATATATATAATATTCTGCATAATCGTTAAAAGGATTTTTTTCCTTTAATAAAAGTTCAGGACACCATTTTATTTCATATTTGCCTTTTTATATGTTTCATATCCTGGTGCTACAATAATTGCCATGTACGTTTTACTTTCCAACGCCTCGTTTGTTCGGAAGGGGTGGAGGCAAACTTTCCTTATTACAAATCTATATATAACATTTTGTCAACGTTTTGATAGCAACACTTACTTCCGTATATTTTCTCTCCAGGAACAACCCAATCACATGTACAAAGTCCGGGGTTATACCAGAGTCCATCCGGGCATTTCATAGGTGTAAATCTGTGATGTCCATCAAACAGGAAGAACATGTCGGATCTTCCCATTACTGGGTATGTTGTACCAAAAGCACAGGCTAAAAAATAACAAGTAAAATGTCATTGCTTGGTAGTTCTCAATTTATTGTTGGTAGAGCGCTCGCTTCGTATTTGGGAGATCGTGAATTCGAACCCTGGGGTCTGAACAAGATTTGAAAATAGGTAGTGACTGTTGTTTCGCCAAACGATCGGCATTTAGAAATGAAAGTCACGACGAACTACGGAAGAGAACTTTAAAACCGTTGCCCCGTGTCACGGACATATATTACTTTATTGTGACCAACTAGATGTACACCTCCAATCTAACCGGAGATGACCAGGGTTTGGAACGATATTTATTGTTATGGCAAATTTATCTGAGCCTTTAAGAACCTTTTCGTTTTCTTTCATTTTGATATTTTTTCTTGACTAAGGTTTTACTAGAGTAAAGCAGTTTTAAAATCTCAGAAACATTTCAAGTTACTGATGAGTGTTTTGTTTTACTTATGATAGACCTTATTGGGGTATGGGTGGGTGGATGGGTAGGTAAATCGCTGTTAAAAGTTTCAGAATACTTACGATGGACGAGGTTGTCCCGTTTACAGGTGTAATCAGGTATACACATCTGTTTATGTGGGTGGAAGGTAAAGCCATTCTTACAAGTTTTGTAGAAGGATTTTCCTTTCTTACACACGTAAAACCCGTAACAAGATTGACCATCGTTATATGCAGCTCCATGAGGGAGATGTCTACACGGATCTGAAATACAACAGTAAATATATTAACACAAATACATACAGATAAACAATATTTTATTTTGTATTTTTGGTCTGACATAATTTCATAAAAACATATTTTTGTATTTTTGGTCTAGCACTCTTTCATAAAAATTTACAGTTTTCTACTTTTGGCGAATCAAGCATTTTTCAATTTTTTTTTTTTTTTTGCAAATTCTTTAGACTTCCTTGAAAGTTGTTTCAAATATAATATACTGTGATTTGCTTTTACGTTGCTCAGAAGTGTAAATAGAGAATTTCTTTTAATTTGTGTAATTCTGCGGTTCATTTGAACCAATTTTAATTATGGACATTTGTAATCTAAAATAATTAACATGCCAATCTATGTCCAAATCATAATAAAATTGAATTAACCACGTGAACTTCCACCAGGGAGTGAGACCGGATGCTCTGGAAGGGCAAGCAATAAACAATGTGACAATGAACACTAACGGCTCTTAAGTACCCAAATCCTATTCAAACCAGACTTTACTGATCACGTGACCTACCGTATGGGCAATCAACTTCCTCTGCTTGGCGACATTTCCTTGTGTTGTAGAATGTACCATGTGAACAAGTCATAAGGAAGGCTTTATTTTGTTCATCACAAGTCAGGTACTGGTTACATGATCCCTCTACGGGTCTGTAGTTCCAACCTCCCTGTGTCTGGTGGACGTCGCATACACCGGGAATAAATTCTACAAAGAAATGAAAATATTAACATGAAGATCAAGAAACGTCTCAGACTAATTTTTTTTTTTTGATATTCAGTGGCGGAATTAGAGAAGTCGTAGACCCCTTCCCCATTTTGTCGCTGATGATGATGGTGTTTTTTTTATATTATTTTGTATTATCCATGCATTCCAAATTTAAGATTTTTTGCATTTAATGCGGCTCAGATATTGTCGAAATGCAAAATTTTGCGTCATTTATTTCGAAAATTTCATTTCATGGTGAACATGAAAAATCCTAGATCCGCTAAATTTCTTGTGTCTTTTGTATTTCTATATTCTTTATGGTTTTTTTTTAATTATTTTATGTATAGGGCTGTAATTACTGGTACGTGTTTAGAAACGGCGTTATTTTTTTTATGCCGTGCTTTTGAAACTAGAAGTCATTAATGAAACAAAAAAATGAAATCGAAATTAATCCGTCATGCTTTTACACTTTAAGGTTATAGGAACAAAATCATTCAATTGATTCCACAAAAAAAAAAACCAACTCTTATGGAATTTTGTAGCCAAAATTTATCTTTAATCCTTAATAAAGACATAACGTCATAACATTAATATTTTTGCATTTTTGTA
The DNA here is from genome assembly GCA_021292105.1 of Anadara kagoshimensis. Classification (NCBI taxonomy): domain Eukaryota; kingdom Metazoa; phylum Mollusca; class Bivalvia; order Arcoida; family Arcidae; genus Anadara; species Anadara kagoshimensis. The sequence continues at coordinate 1,093,106 of CM037857.1, read as the reverse complement.
ATGTTAAAGACCTTAATTAATAATAGGATCGCCTAGTCGCCTAGGATGTGCGCTTTTGATAAAATAACGGATTAATGGCCCCATGCCCCATTCTAGAATGAACACTAAATGTTTTAATCATTTTGGTATCTTTTTATTTTAGTTAGCTCAGACCTTACTTGTTTGCAATGACGAATGGATATACGTTACTCATAACATACAACAAACAATGTAATAGATATACAAGTAAATGGCAATTTAGAGGTGAAAACAAACATGACAGGTGCTTGTACGGCAACAAGCATCAAAGACATCAGTACGTATTTAGGTAAGTAAAAACTAGATGACAACTTGTACACCCCGGGCAATTAATGCTCTTTTGTGATACAATATAATAATCGTCCTTAACTTGCTTTCCCATTAAAACAATACCGTTTTTTCGATGATTTTTATGACAAAAATATAGCGTATATAGCTTCCTTTTTTCTATCGCATTTTAAAAATTTGACGAAAGATGCCAAGAAGATTTAATGTAACATTATGAAATTTTATTTTGTTTGATAAAATAAACATAATAAATAATATCCACGATGTTTGACTTAAGTAATGCTCAATTACCTTTATAAAGTCACATACACTTGGCGCAAATGAAAAAAAAAAAAAAAAAAAACGTTTTTAGCGCAAAAGAGGATTTTTTGCGCAAATGATATGAGATTGTTGCAAATTGAATTCGCCCATCATGATATGATATCCGAGATTTCTTTCGTAGTTATAAAAGACATTGAAGTTTGAAAATATCATTTGTACATGTATTCTGAATGAAAAGTGATAGATAGTTAGGGGTTTCCAAATTACTTAAACCGCACAACTGCTTTAAATTTGGATCCAGTGACCGCCGATAATAATAATAATAATAATAATAATAAATGATAATAATAATAATAATAATAATAATAATAGATAAACAGATAAATAAATAACTTACCACCGTAATTCTTAGCTGCTGAAACATATCCAATACATAAAAACAGGAAACTAGTTACAGCATACATCCTTAACAGTTATTGTGTCCCGGTCTCTGAAGAAACAAATTTTCTCGATTATTAAAAAATTTATTACAATATTTTTCATATACAGATTTTTTTTCTCTTTTTATCTAGTTCTTTTTTAAAAATAATTTTCTTTCAAGAAGTTAAAAAAAAAAAACAAAACAAAAATCAGCGCAAAATAATGATATAGCACAATAATGAAATAACGAATATAAAATATAAAGCTATTTTTCAACATTTTAGTTAAAAAAAACTTTTCAAAAATATGTGTAATTTAAAAAAATATATCCTGAAAATATTAAAAATTAAACTATATTTCTCATTGCAAGTTTTCAAGGATTTTCAAAATGTAAAACGAAAATATTTTAACGAATTGTAGAATTAAGCCATTTTTTTGAATACATGTTTATAATCCAGTTCCAATGTAATAAAAATATCCAGATAAAATAATTTTTGTCCTACCTCCTGTCTCGGTATTTGTGATGTGTAATGATGAGACCCTTTGTACTCACACTTTATATTTATATGCAGATCAGGGAACCTGTCATAACTTCTGGAAATCGGTATACAAGGAAGTAATGTATTGGTTAGATGATGTCACGTGGGTGGGCCAATAATACAGCCTCGTTTGGAAGGTTGGAAAAAGAATCTTGAAGAGTCATTCGTGACGTCTTGTGAATAACTTTTTAAAATTTTCATTATAGACTGTCAATTTTTGATTGAACCACATAAATAAGCTATTTTATATATTTAACCATCTTAATATAATTTTGACTTATTACCACAAGTTATAATCTTGACTGATGCGTGGTCGCTATTTTTATGTTTAGGTGAAGTTTTGAATGACAGTTTATATTTTTTCCTGTGAAAAAAAACCAACATTTTTAAGAAGAATGAAAAACTTCCTTTATATATATTTTCAAACCACATCATTATGACACAGTGATTACGGATATTGAAATCTAAGGAGTTGGGTCGACTGATGGAGTTTCACGCATCAGTCAAGAATTTTCTTTTATATCGAGACGGCCAGTCCCAATGCCCAAAGAAAACCACCGACACTCGGAATGCGTACTGACAAACTTCTCACACTAAGATCTTCCCGAGTGGTCATTTCATAGATGGTGGAGGAAACCGGAGTGTCAGGAGAAAACCACTGACATTCGGCAAGGGAACTTAAAAATTAAAACTGCCATTTTCTCCCACTAGGATCTGTCCTAAACGGGATTTCGAGCCTAGGCGGTGACATAGGTCTGCACGGGCTGTAGTCCAATCCTTGATACTAAGGATGTGTAACCACTGCTGTAGCTCAGTTGGTAGAGTGTTCGCTCCGTAAGTGGGAGGTCGTGGGTTCCAACCCCGGCCGGGTCTTACCCAAGACTTGAAAGTGGGTAGCGCAAAACACTCGGCATTACGAATTGAAAGTCACGGTTCTTTGGAATGGGAACTTAAAATAAACGAGTTCCCGTGTCACGATGGGCTTGGCACGCTAAAGAAACCCTGCTGTATAATTCCATGCCGACGTATCGATAAAAGTGAAATGTTTTTGACAGGGACGTTAAACATTATTACTAAGGATGTATCAGTGAGGAATATGGTGCAATGTAGAATGTATCCGCTTCCTAAATTTTAAATTGAAAAAATTGAGGTTTCAAAATAATTATTTATTATTTCAGTCATAATTTTCCAGGTTAACATGAAAAACAACATGAGAACATCATTGGTTTGCCATGATTTATTTCAATATGCTGCACATATGTTCAATATAGGTTTCAACACAATTTTTAAGTTTCTAAATGACTTTTAGACATTTCAACTGAACAATTGTTCAAAAATTGTCTCTTTTGAATTTAAATGAAGTTTTTTTAAATTCAAAATGTATAATTCAATATAAAGAGGACAGAGCATGGACTGGCTAATATAACATGGTGTCGGGATACGACTGGCTAATATAACATGGTGTCGGGATACGACTGGCTAATATAACTTGGTGTCGGGATACGACTGGCTAATATAACTTGGTGTCGGGATACGACTGGCTAATATAACTTGGTGTCGGGATACGACTGGCTAATATAACATGGTGTCGGGATACGACTGGCTAATATAACTTGGTGTCGGGATACGACTGGCTAATATAACCTGGTGTCAGGTTACCACTGGCTAATATAACATGGTGTCGGGATACGACTGGCTAATATAACATGTTGTCGGGATACGACTGGCTAATATAACTTGGTGTCAGGTTACCACTGGCTAATATAACTTGGTGTCGGGATACGACTGGCTAATATAACCTGGTGTCAGGTTACCACTGGCTAATATAACATGGTGTCGGGATACGACTGGCTAATATAACTTGGTGTCAGGTTACCACTGGCTAATATAACTTGGTGTCGGGATACGACTGGCTAATATAACCTTGTGTCAGGTTACCACTGGCTAATATTACATGGTGTCGGGTTACCACTGGCTAATATAACTTGGTGTCGGGATACGACTGGCTAATATGACTTGGTGTCAGGTTACCACTGGCTAATATAACCTGGTGTCAGGTTACCACTGGCTAATATAACATGGTGTCGGGATACGACTGGCTAATATAACCTGGTGTCAGGTTACCACTGGCTAATATAACCTGGTGTCAGGTTACCACTGGCTAATATAACATGGTGTCGGGATACGACTGGCTAATATAACATGGTGTCGGGATACGACTGACTTATATAACCTGGTGTCGGGATACGACTGGCTAATATAACATGGTGTCGGGATACGACTGGCTAATATAACATGGTGTCGGGATACGACTGGCTAATATAACATGGTGTCGGGATACGACTGGCTAATATAACTTGGTGTCAGGTTACCACTGGCTAATATAACATGGTGTCGGGATACGACTGGCTAATATAACATGGTGTCTGTTTACCACTGGCTAATATAACTTGGTGTCGGGATACGACTGGCTAATATAACCTGGTGTCAGGTTACCACTGGCTAATATAACATGGTGTCGGGATACGACTGGCTAATATAACTTGGTGTCAGGTTACCACTGGCTAATATAACTTGGTGTCGGGATACGACTGGCTAATATAACCTTGTGTCAGGTTACCACTGGCTAATATTACATGGTGTCGGGTTACCACTGGCTAATATAACTTGGTGTCGGGATACGACTGGCTAATATGACTTGGTGTCAGGTTACCACTGGCTAATATAACCTGGTGTCAGGTTACCACTGGCTAATATAACATGGTGTCGGGATACGACTGGCTAATATAACCTGGTGTCAGGTTACCACTGGCTAATATAACCTGGTGTCAGGTTACCACTGGCTAATATAACATGGTGTCTGTTTACCACTGGCTAATATAACTTGGTGTCGGGATACGACTGGCTAATATAACCTGGTGTCAGGTTACCACTGGCTAATATAACATGGTGTCGGGATACGACTGGCTAATATAACATGGTGTCGGGATACGACTGGCTAATATAACTTGGTGTCGGGATACGACTGGCTAATATAACCTGGTGTCAGGATACGACTGGCTAATATAACTTGGTGTCGGGATACGACTGGCTAATATAACATGGTGTCAGGTTACCACTGGGTAATATAACCTGGTGTCGGGATACGACTGGCTAATATAACATGGTGTCAGGTTACCACTGGCTAATATAACTTGGTGTCGGGATACGACTGGCTAATATAACTTGGTGTCAGGTTACCACTGGCTAATATAACATGGTGTCGGGATACGACTGGCTAATATAACATGGTGTCGGGATACGACTGGCTTATATAACCTGGTGTCGGGATACGACTGGCTAATATAACATGGTGTCGGGATACGACTGGCTAATATAACATGGTGTCGGGATACGACTGGCTAATATAACATGGTGTCGGGATACGACTGGCTAATATAACTTGGTGTCGGGATACGACTGGCTAATATAACATGGTGTCGGGATACGACTGGCTAATATAACTTGGTGTCGGGATACGACTGGCTAATATAACATGGTGTCGGGATACGACTGGCTAATATAACATGGTGTCGGGATACGACTGGCTTATATAACCTGGTGTCGGGATACGACTGGCTAATATAACCTGGTGTCGGGATACGACTGGCTAATATAACCTGGTGTCGGGATACGACTGGCTAATATAACTTGGTGTCGGGATACGACTGGCTAATATAACATGGTGTCGGGATACGACTGGCTAATATAACCTGGTGTCGGGATACGACTGGCTAATATAACTTGGTGTCGGGATACGACTGGCTAATATAACTTGGTGTCAGGTTACCACTGGCTAATATAACTTGGTGTCGGGATACGACTGGCTAATATAACTTGGTGTCGGGATACGACTGGCTAATATAACTTGGTGTCAGGTTACCACTGGCTAATATAACTTGGTGTTGGGATACGACTGGCTAATATAACATGGTGTCGGGATACGACTGGCTAATATAACTTGGTGTCGGGATACGACTGGCTAATATAACATGGTGTCGGGATACGACTGGCTAATATAACTTGGTGTCGGGATACGACTGGCTAATATAACTTGGTGTCAGGTTACCACTGGCTAATATAACATGGTGTCGGGATACGACTGGCTAATATAACCTGGTGTCGGGATACGACTGGCTAATATAACATGGTGTCGGGATACGACTGGCTAATATAACCTGGTGTCGGGATACTACTGGCTAATATAACCTGGTGTCGGGATACTACTGGCTAATATAACATGGTGTCGGGATACGACTGGCTAATATAACCTGGTGTCGGGATACGACTGGCTAATATAACTTGGTGTCGGGATACGACTGGCTAATATAACATGGTGTCGGGATACGACTGGCTAATATAACATGGTGTCGGGATACGACTGGCTAATATAACTTGGTGTCAGGTTACCACTGGCTAATATAACCTGATGTTAGGATAATGTGACCGGGGAGTGGTGTGCATCTCTGTGGCGTACTGACTTTGTAAGCTAGTAACCTTACAGTCGCCTAGAGTGTGCGCTAGTACAAGGCAGAACATAAAACACATTCACACATCACACGCATACACGAACTTGTTATTAGATTAATCCTTAGAGATTAAGATATGGGTTTCGGCAGTAATGGTTGAAAACTTGCTGATGCGACGTTAAACAACATTACAGTCAACCAACCTTTATATTCCAAAATCTGACTGGCAATAAATCCAGGAATTATGGAAAAAATAAAATAAAACGAAATTAAAAATAAGAAATCTGTATTAAAAAAAATATATAATGAAATTTAATTTAAAAAACGGGGGGGGGGGGGAATTGTATAAGAGGAATATAAACATATTCTAAGTTGTTTTTATGTTTTTAAAGGGCGATTTGAGAACAACCATCAGTCCAGTAATTAAACTGAACATCAAAGATAATTAGATCATTAATTAATCATTAATTATTAACCTCTGTATACTCAATATTTCAAATCAATGGGTGTGCCATTAATATTAATTTTTTTAAATGTTTTATGTACGCTTAAAATAACTCTGTTATTTAAATATCTAACATTGGGTCATGTTTGTATATACAATGTACTACGAAAGCCCGTTTTGCATTAAAACAGGTACACATTTTAAAGGCCATTTGAACTTATAAAACTCACAGTTGAAACGTGTAACTACCGAAAGAGTGCGCTGATGGTGAGGTCAGGAATTCCGGAAATTTAACCGTTTTCTGTTTCCTTAGTAACCATGATCGAAATCAATTTGCCAAAAATGGACAAAATGGACTCTGGTCTATAAAAAGACACTATAGTTCTACACACAACCGTTATTATTCTTATGAGGTTTTTAAAAATATCTGACAAGCGGAGAAACACTCCAGACAATGTTGACGCGGAAGAAAAAGTTTTTGGGGACATAATTAAGCGATATGAAAAAATAGCAAGACCACACCAGTCTTTATCGATAAGAGCGTGTCAAAGTCTGTGAAGAAAGCCGAAAAACTATTTTAATGTAGAATAAAATTATAAGGAATTGTTAAAACTTAATCGAAAAAATCGTCCATATTTCGCCAATAGGAAGTACCCGGAAAAAACTATTTACGTTCGGTTAACGAACCGACAATTTTTTCCGAGTCGGACTTCGGACCGATCAGTAAGGGGAGCTTTAATTCGCTTAAAAGCCGTCGTCACACTCTCCCTTCTCCCTTCAAACAAAGGGCGGTTATTATCTATTATCTATATTATTTATCGCAATAGAAACTATTGGAAAATAAATCACCGCATGATTATGACTAATAAATAACTAAAAAGAAAATTGTGCTAACTTTAGTTTTAGTATGTCATAAATTTTAGAAAGTCGTGAGCTATGAGCATTACTTCAAGCAGGCCTATTAAACCTTATTGATTACCTGTCGTTCAGTTGTGAGAAAAACTACTGACATTTTTCAGACAAAGAATAAAAAATCGGAGAGAATAATCTTTGTGAAAAAAAATGTCTTTTAATTTTAATGCTCAAATAGAGTTTCCTTGTTGGCATGCACACAAGATCATCATCATCATCATCATCATCATCATCATCATCATGCTCAAATAATGCTTATATGTATTTTGTCATTTTACGCACAGACTTGCTAACAGTCATCATCATTACAAGTCAATGGTATCAATGTACCATGACTGTGCTTGGCTCGATTCTGTTTGTCTTTGTTTCACGAAATAAAAACATGTTTTCACGGAAATTGTTTAATTCTCAAATAACGCTATGTCAACATAAGAACAATAAAACTGATGTCGATGATGATAAAGATGGTGATACCACACGTTCTTATTGTTTTTACAAATTTCACTATTAAAGATAGCACTAAGCATAAATTTGTATAAAATTACGACAACTCACCAGATTGACTTAAACCCTGCTGCCATGTACTAATTTTGGAGGTTCCATTTTATAAAGAAATTACTACCACCCATGACATAAAGTCATAAATTATATACTAAAATAGTACATGTTTGATTTTTAAGGATCTGTTATATTCAGAGTATATATCTTGTCGATGTCAAAACTGACAATTTGAATACTATTCAGTAAAGCAAGTTATTACAATATTCTTTTGTCATTTAAAAGAAATGCCGCGCCGCTAAAATAATTATAAATCGTGCAGTCTGTACCGTTTACCCCTGATTTACAATCATAAATTTAGTTAAAATGTGTTTCTAAATTCATTTCTTAATTTGAGAGTGTCAGAAATGGAAAAGACAATTTTTTTTTGCAAAAACAAAACTGAAACATATCACCCGAAACCCAAATCACAAGACGAAACAAGAATATCAAACGACATCCTAAACGCAACTCAATCAATCAAAAACAAACGCACTAATCTATGTCCGAATCACAATCCAGAAGCAAAGAAAAAACTTTGGAACTGACAAGTTAGGTTAGACGCGTGAACTTCCATAAGGGAAGTGAGGCCGGGTGCACTGGAAGGGTAAGCACCTACCTCAATGTAAAGCCAAGTATTTCAGAAAAGGAATTACTTTGAAATCGCGATTTTCGTGAGATCCAATTTTCGTTGTTTTAATAGACGCACCAATACACGAATTTATATGTCAACGAAACAGTATCCATTTAAAGTTGCCTAAACGATAACCAAAATTCAGGAATTTTTCACTCCACAAATATTTTATCATAGAAACACGAAAATTGGATTCCGCGAAATTAATTGATTTTATAAGGAATTACATAAAAAGTTTTGTTATTTCATAAGCTGTAGGCGAACAACATTGACATAACCGCTTGACCTTTAATTTATGGACAGGCCCCGGTTTTCACAATCATTCCTTAGCTAAGATTTTCCTTAATTTAAATCTTGCAAAATTTCAAATCGATATAATTTTGTTCATTTTCAAGATATTGGGGAATTTAAGGTGAATTTTTAAAGATCATTTCTAGATTAAAACATTAGCATTTAGTTTTGACAAAAATTTTCATTAGTAGTTCCAAAAACAGATTGCCAAATTTTGCTAAATTTAAGGTAAGGAAAATCTTAGTTAAGGAATGATTGTGAAACCGGAGCCTGTACATTTAAGTATAAGGGACACGGAAGTTTATTACATTGTTTATGTATTAACTTCAAATGCCATCACTACCCATGTATTGGATGGAGTTGAGTTGAGTAATGGTGTTTAACGTCCCAGTCAAGAATATTTCACTTATATCGAGACGTCGGCAGATATAGGCGAAGGTGCAGAAATTTTGCCTGTGCGTTGCGCTGATGGCATTATTCAGCAGGGTTCTTTAGCGTGCCAAGCCCACAGTGACAGGGGACCTCGTTTATTTTAAGTTCCCCTCCGAAAGAACCGTGACTTTCATTTTGTAATACCGAGTGCTTGGCGAAAGAACAGTCACTACCCACTTTCAAGTCTTGGGTCAGACCCGGCCGGGGATCGAACCCACGACCTTCCACTTACGGAGCGAGCACTCTACCAACTGAGCTACCGCAGTGGTCATGTATTGGATGGATCATCTTTTATGAATTTTCCTAATGAAAGGTCAAGAGAACAGGTCAATGTTGTTTGCCTATATAATATTCCTAATGAAAGGTCAAGAGAACAGGTCAATGTTGTTTGTCAGTATTTGGGAATCAAAGTTGTCAATATTTGATTATTCAAATGGGAAAATGGAACTCTGTTCATGTGAGCAAAACCTAAAAACACGAATTGTCAAAATTAAATTGTTACTTAATTTTAAAGTTGTCAGTGGAAATATTGAAATCTGTTCACGGGGAGCAAACCTAGACACACGCGTTGTCAATATTTCAGTTATTCATAACCAAAATGGCTGGTTCGTGATCGATCAATGCTAAAATCTAGGTGAAAATTAAAATAGCTTGATGACATTAAAAAGATTTATAATCTATTTCCTGTTGATATATACAGTACAGACCCGTCGAAAGTTTAACACTTAGCTAACGGATTCGTGTCGAATCTTCAACTCATTTCGGCCCCTGTTTAGCTACATCGCGACAGGTTTTGGTAGCTGTTATCTAAATTTATTTCTCGATAGCGTTTTGGCCACTGACTATCCATATTTAGGCAGCAGCTGCCCCCGGTTTCACAATCATTACTTAGCTAAGATTTTCTTTAACTTAAATTCAGAAAAATTCGGTTATCTATTTTTGGAATTACTAATGAATATTTTTGTCAAAACTAAATGCAAATGTTTAAATCAATAAGTGATCTTAAAAATGACATCTTAAATTCCCGAATATCTTAAAAATCAAGAAAATTATAAAGATTTGAAATTTATATAGCCAGATTTAAGTTAAGAAAAATCTTAGCTAAGGAATGATTGTGAAACTGGGGCCAGTACGCGTGTAACCACTTCTTGTCGTCAGCCCAGTGTTAAATTTTCGACTGTTCTTTACTGTACATTTTGTCTGATTTACCTCAATTTACTAATTAACACTTTTAATTAATCATAAATTCACACAAAATTGATAACATTCAGGTACGTCGCTGTTTCATTTTGCCATAAAACACATGAAAAATGACAAGGAAATGGTATTATAATATTTTTAATTGATGTCACTCTAGAAATAAATTAAAAAAATTTCAGGTTAAAATACAATAACAATTATTAATTTATTGACCATCCTATGTTTAACTGGCTGATGATTTAGTATTATTTCTTTCTTCTATTCAAACTTTAACAAGTTTGGCGCTCTTTATTTTCACCCACCGACATTTGCGCCAAAAATCCCTCATTGACGCCAAAAGTAATCCTTCAGTGTATGAAATTAATTTAGGATCTGCCCAAAAGGGACTTGCATCTATAAGTAAGCGATAAATTGAATTGACAGGGGCGGCGTGGAGTTATGGAGGTTTACACCACATTTAATATTCTTTCACTTATACCGTGTAGCCAGTTCTGGGATGGCGGGGAAACCGGGGTGTTCATAGAAAACAACTGACCTTTGGCAAGCCACTCTGTTCGAGTAGGAATCGAACCTAGGTGCAGACGGTGAGAGGCACTGTGGTCCGTGTATGAGGCTTTGGACTACCTGCATACTGACAAGAGGCATAAGTGAACGCGAACTGCTATATAGCACGTCAAAGCAGAGGCATATAAAGAGGTCGCGATATGTTACGGGATTTGCCGAAGCTGACCGCTATCTCGGGTTTTATATGTCGCTGGTATGTTACGGGATTTGCCAAAGCTGCCTATCTCGGGTTTTATATGTCGCTGGTATGTTACGGGATTTGCCGAAGTTGCGTGAGTCATTCTCAAAAAAATGGCTAAATTTGTGTCCCTGGTCATTTTTAGTACAAAATATGCTATAAAACATTTATTTTACCATATTACTAGTGGTATATGATGTCATGCTAGATGCTCATTGGTTTAGTTTGGTTTAAAAATCTGGTAAGTTTGAATATTAGAAATGTTTCCATATCAGATACCCCCTTTTTAATCTGTCCCAGCTTTAGGGGTACATAATTTGTAGCATTAGCAGATAAACAAATAATGAAATAAGTACTACAAAAATGTATCTAAAGTGTAAATAAATGATTGACTAAAGTATATTACACAACAAATAATCTTATTTTGAATGTTTATATAAAAAAATATATGTTTTTATCTGAGTCCCTAAATTTTTATTCCTTGCTGTTACCATTACAAATAGTTTGAAATAATGAAAGCTCTGTTGACCTATTGCTAATGCTGCTACTGCTATCTTGTAACACTACTTCCTATCTATCAATAAAAAACATATAGTGTGGCTTAATCATCACATTAAAAAATTCAGACGTAAATGGTAAGTTTGAATACCATAGTATATTTTATTTATATCCATACTGTTACCACAATTTTATGGTAAATATTAAAGTATTTGAATTATGTTTCACTGTCAGATATGGCTAATGGTTACATTTAAATTTCCCCATAAGAAAACTTCATTATGTGGAGCAGTTATTATTCAAATCATAAATTATGTACCAATATTTCTCTGCTGTTACTTTCCGTCATGTTACTTTCATTTTAGTAACAGAAGAGAAAAGAAATGTAACAGCAAAGAAAAATATCTATAAAAAGTATAATAACTTTGTCTTTTAGACTTTATAAGAAATAAAACAGATGGATTTAAGTTCAAAATTATTTGAAATTGTAACAATTAACAATTTTGTCTGATATAGCAGTATATTTCATAACTATAGTTCTTTTAAACCAATCTAGTAACAGGAAGGAGCAAATGTATAGTAACAGAAAGGAATCTTAATAAATGTTTTTTTTAATACATCCTTCATAGGGACTTCAATGTTTATGATTGTATTGGGATAAATATTATGTTTAATTTTGCACTTAGATATTCAAAAACCTCAATGATAGATTGCTAATTGTATTTATTATGAGGCATGTCATATACAGTAACAGCAGAGAAAATAGAAAGTAACAGAACAGAATAAATATCCTTAATAGGCCATTTGTTTTTATATCATCAAACTAAATAAAAAATTGAATTTGTGATTAGTATCACAAAAACAACTAATAAGTTTTGCATATTATGAATGTTATTAAATTTTGACATTAGTGGTTCATTACTGAATCATATCTGGTAACAGAACAGAAATGATATAGTAACAGGATGGAATGTTCTTGTTAGAAATATAAAAATCTGTATTATTTACACTGTGACTTGAATGTAAACCACAAATAGATATCATTTCTTTTTAAAGTACATTCATCACTTGAACATAGAGTTAATTATTTTATATTTCTAAATATTTTGGGCATGTTATGTAAAGTAACATGATGGAAAAGTCTGTAGCAAAAAAAAGTCTAGAGTTATGAACACCAAGCTACTTTCTATGCAGTCTATGCATGAATTTATTGATGGGATAAAAATAGATGTAGTTATTGGGGTGACGAATAAGGTAGTTGATGGGATGAAGATGGTTATAGTTGATTGGGTCTAGGTGGATGTAGTTGATGGGGTCAAGGTAAAGGATGAGTTAGTTGATGAGGTGAAGGTGAAATCGAGTACAGGATATCAATTCCATATCCAGAGAAAATTAGTGACACTTCACATAATAAGATTTTTTGAGTGGAGTTTAGCATACCAGTCAAGTATATTTCACTTATATCTTGATGCCATCAGCTAGAGGTGAAGTGTTAGAAACTTTTTACATTTACATTTGTATACAAACCAATTGGCAATATATTTTTGTGTTAATGTGAATAACTTGTCAATATTAGCAAATATTACTTTAAATGATGATATATCTACTTTGGAGTAATTTTTATGTATATATCAAATGTTATTATGATTCATTTTAAGAAGATATGTCAGTGACATATTCCGTCCTGTTACTATGTTCAGTCCTGTTACCATGGATTCCATCCTGTTACTGCCCATAATTCTAAACAAACAGAACTTAAGAATCTGAACAACAAATTTGAAATCTATGTTAATGAACAGATTGGTTGTCCCTATTCAAGATGTTATATATAGTTTCCCTAGATGTTTACTTACCTTGATATATTTAATATTTGTGTCTTCTGAAAATTTTGTTTTAGCACATTTCGAGATTTGATCTTTTTACACCCTAACAAGTTGTAAATTTGTTTCAATTATTTTGTATTATCTTTGAAGATTGTGACATTAACTAACAAATTAATCCATAAAATTAAAACTTACAAAACAATTTCTGATTTTTTTATGGGTTTTGTAATGGTAACAGGATGGAAGTTTTTGCAATAAAATTTTTCTTCAGATTTGATTTTCACTGAAAGTAAAGCACGGTAAGCTTTCATGTTTTGTAATTATGTTATTTCATGTCTTAGCTATAGTTTCATTGAACAAAAGCTAAGATTTTTCAATGTCATATTTTGAGTTTTCTTCAAACTGAAATTTAGCCAATTTTTGAGAATGACTCGCCTATCTCGGGTTTTATATGTCGCTGGTATGTTACGGGATTTGCCGAAGCTGCCTATCTCGGGTTTTATATGTCGCTGGTATGTTATGGGATTTGCCGAAGCTGCCTATCTCGGGTTTTATACAAATAAGTAACCATCTTACCCAAACTTTTCAAACAATACACTAAAAAAAATTTTCATCGCATTTTTTGACCGAAATTTTTATTTTTCGGGTAAGTTAAAACACCAAGATATTTGTATTGCTATGTCAAAGGAATATGTGTGTTATATACCAAACCATTTAAATGACAGACACGCATGCCAACACTATGCCATCTGTAATAAATAATTACAACTAAAACAAGAAATATATGCATATAGCGTGTGGTATTTGCTAATGAAATCAAATTATTGAGATTTTTATTTTTTTGGGTACGTAAAACTATCAAGAGACATTTGTGGTGCTATTTCAAAGGAATTATTACCTTTATATATATAAATACCTTGTAGTGTTATATTTGTCACATAAACGACTGACGATCCTTGACTTGTGGTTTAGCAGGAATTTATTTGAAAGTGAAAAGTGTCATTAAAATAAGGTTAACAAGTATGTAGTTAAGAGAAAAGAAAAGATTGCTAATATTAAAAATGTACTTGCACAAAATGTTCAAGGTTTAGGATTTTCTTGTATATGTCTCTTTTGGTTTCATTAATAATTTTATATGTTTGAACCAGAATTCTCAACGTAAGTTCTCATTGATTTATTTTTTCAACTTGAGGAACAGTATAGTAGTACGAAAGCTTGTTCGTGCCACTTTGCTATCTGAATTTTTTTTTCTTAAATCGTATGTACGATTTTTAAAATCGTATGTACGATTTAAAAAATCGTAGGTACAATTTTAAAATCGTAGCTACGATTCTTTTTATAATTCGTAGGTACGATTTTTAAAATCGTATATACGACTTTTAAAATCGTATGTACGATTTTTTTATTTGTATGTACGATTTTTAAATTCGTAGGTACGATTTTTAAAATCGTAGATACGATTAAAAAAAAAATCAGATTACAAAGTGGCACTAACAAGCTTTCGTAGTATAGCACAGCCATGTCGAAAGTTTGACAATATGCTTAAAATAATTTCTATACAACAGTGTACAATTTATGGAAGATACCATGTTAGAGTTTTTGATAGAATGGATAATTTTCCAACAAACAATCGGAACAAACGGTGCACCATTGCTTGCTAATGTGTTTCTCCATTTGAATGAAGCAGATCTTATAGAGAACTTTGTTAATCTAGGGATAATACTTTCGCCAAATCATTTAACTCCACATACAGATATACAGATGACGTTCTATCTCTTAATAATCTTAAATCTAGAGATAATGTGAATGCCATCTATCCCAGTGAGCTCGGCTAAAGTTTCAAGTTCTGCTTCATATTTAGACTTATACCGCAATTATGACAGCAACGAAAGGCTACATTAGCTGTATAACAAAAGCGATGACTTAAAATTTTCTATTGTCAACTTTCCTTTGCTAGCAACAATATACCAGCTTTTCCTGCTTATGGTGTTTTTGTTTCACAAGAGCAAGCTGCTCACAAATAAATTGTTGACGCAAGAATATTGCAAATCTAGGCTGATCAAGGCCAAAAAAGTTTTATTTCTGCCATTACAATATTTAAGTATGATGTCGTGTATATATTTTATGTCTTATAGCCCCATGTTCCTTTCATTCTCAAATTGATTACAAACTAGCTGAACAGTAAACAGGAGGCGTTGCCCTTCCGGAGCACCCTGTCTGAACAGTAAACAGGAGGCGTTGCCCTTCCGGAGCACCCTGTCTGACTGCCCTGTTATGGTGAAGGTTCATAAGTGTTTAACTCAAATTGACAGTTTCAAAGTTTTTACCTTGCTTTACATTGCAATTTGGTATGTTTGTTTTTGATTTAATGTAATCATTGCCGAAATGAGAAGTTAGTTTCTAGAAACGAAAAATCTTCAAAATGGATTTATAATTTTATAGTAACAAAAACTCAAATGAAAGTTGCGTCACAACAATGTATAATTTGTGGTGTTATGTGTTTTTAGAATCAATTTTTGCACTCGATTACACTTTTCCGGTGTTTTCGAAATCTGTCTGTGTTAAACAATGGTTATTGTATCGAATTTTAAGAAAACTTGCGTTACGAAATTACCAGGTAAAATCTAATTAGCTTAAAACATTTAAATCAAAATCAAAAACGTCTAATTTATGCAAATTAGCAGAATATTTAACTGACAATGTGACATCTTAAGTAGTGTTATAATTTGTAAGGTTAATATGAGGTTATTTTTAGTAGTCAATATTTTGTGATATTTATAAAACTTTAACGAGGATAATATGAATTAGAAAGAAATTTATTTGAATTAAAATGAATGTCCTGTGACAAACATAACCTTACAGAGTACAAGGTTCGTCTAAAGTACGATCCGTTTTAGACTTGTTTACAAGTTATTAAAAATGTGTGAGCTGACATGATTATAATTATGAATTATGTCTGTTGCCAGTACAGACCTGTCGAGAGTTTAACGATAAGCTTTCTAACAGGAGTGAAAACTCGAAGTTCGGCTTCAATATGAAAAGCTAGTTAAGTGATACTCACTAACTTGGCGAAAGTTTAACACTAAGCTTTCTTACAGGAGTGAAAACTCGAAGTTCGGCTGCAATATAAATAGTTAGTGGCTGTAAAGTGATACTCACTAACTAGGCGAAAGTTTAACACTGAGCTTTCTATCCCGAGTAAAAACTCGAAGTTCAGCTGCAATATGAATAATTAGTGGCTGAAATGCTGTAAAGTGATACTCACTAACTTGGCGAAAGTTTAACACTGAGCTTACGAAGATGAGTCAGGCGGACGGCTGTTGAGTAGCTGAAATGTGGATAGCCAGTGACCAAAAAACTGCCGAAAGATAGCCTCTATCTAAAAGCTTGTGAGATAAACAGTACTGACTTGTCGAAAGTTTAATATTGAGCCAATGGAAACTCGGCGGCCGAATGGTCGAGATATGGATATCCGGTGCACGAAAAGTTGCCACATAGCAGCTAAAAAGTTGTCAAGCTAAGGATGGTCGTGACCGGCTTCTGGTTCGCCGCTAATTTGTTTACAAGCTTAGTGTTAAACTTTTGACATGTTTTACTGTTCATG
This sequence comes from Anadara kagoshimensis, assembly GCA_021292105.1. Taxonomy (NCBI): domain Eukaryota; kingdom Metazoa; phylum Mollusca; class Bivalvia; order Arcoida; family Arcidae; genus Anadara; species Anadara kagoshimensis. The sequence goes on along the minus strand of CM037857.1, from coordinate 1,075,954 downwards.
TACATCTACATTTGTAATACAATGTGTTTATCACATAGTGAAATACACGAATAAGCACTTTGTATGCTTTATAATGTTCTATAAACTTCAGTTCTAGGAGCATCTAGTTACTTGTTTAAAAATAACACTGTGTCATATTTAAGACTTAAGTAGGACCGACTAAATGAGCAACACCATTTAAACCGATGGTGATAAAAGTTTCGGTATTTTTGTATCACACACCACTGAGATAACTTCTTCTCTTTTAGAGGTGTTGGCTAGGTAAACAGGAGGTGCTTATCCTTCCGGAGCACCCAGCCTCACTTCCCTGGTGGAAGTTCACGTGTCTAACCTAACTTGTCAGTTTCAAAGTTTTTACTTTGATTCTGGATTGTGATTCGGACATGAATTAGTACGTTTATCATACAGTACATGCCTGTCAAAAGGTTAACACTAAGTAACGAATAATGTCGTATCGACGGCTTATCTCGGATACTTCGACAACTTTATGGTCACTGATTAATCCAAAACTCGGCCACCCGGCGGTCGAGTTTGGTCGCCTTTTCGTTAGTTCAGTGCTAAGCTTTCGGCAGGTCTGCAATGTATAAATATAAAAAAATATTTAAACTAGTTTAATTTTTAAATATAAAATATAATTGAAGTAGAAGTTCCGCACAAAAGTTAAGGGCTTTCACGGGGTACGCTGGGGAAACCTATTGGTTACGTTGAAGCGTTAAATGTTGGTTTATCATACATTAATGATTATGTGCCAGACCCTTTATTATTCTGAATTAACAAAGAGAAAAAGTTAGTGGCAACCGAAAAAGACATAAATGACATCAACTGATCTATTGCATTCACCCAACATTACTGGAATGGGTGTTGTTGAATCAAATTGGAACATTATTTTACGAGTACTCTCAAAAATAATCCCATATTGTTTATAAGTACAAAGTACATGTAATCAAAGAATGGCAATGATAACAATAAAAACTAGAAAAAATGTGAGCCACAAGCTCACAAAAATACCCCCCGCTCCCCCACATAAAAAAATCCATCGGATCAATTTTTTAAATTAGAGGTGCACATCTACATTATGTCACAAAGATTGTGTGAAAGTTTCATGAAAATCCATTAAAGGGTTTAAGAGTAGTTGCGGATAAGAGATAGGTACCCTAAGGTGTAACGGAAGGACGGACGGACACACGGACGGACACCCCTTTCACTATATACCGCGGGGTGGGGGGTATAAACTCAGAAAATTAGCCTGTCAACACTTTTAATTTCTAAAAAAGAGGAAAAAACTCACCAAACAAGCCATATGGCTTAAATATTTAATGAATTGACAAGCAATGTTAATTTTTTTTTTTACCGAGGCAGTGACCTCGGTTGCCTAAAACGTAGCTACAGTAATAAGCAAAGTTCATTTTAGTATTTTATCTGTGATTGAAAAAGAAACATGACTTATGATTAATGATTATTCACATTTTAGACATTTTAGTAGCCATGGCAACAAACGTATTAAAACATTTTTTAATATATTAATTTAGGTCATTATTGTGCGTTGTCCTATTGTCATGCGTAGATTTAGCAGATTTTTTCAAGCAGATTTTTCTTTTACCAAAAAGAAAAATTCGATTTTCTGCGCACATATCACTATGGTTACGGTACATGGGTAATTACTCCCACCTGATTTGAGAATTCAGTATTCACGTCACGAGCACCTGTAATGATTGGCAGAGTACAATAAATCAATCAGTTGTTAATTACAGCATCAATATACTGATGTGTTAATCCGACATAAAACGACCAATCCATCAAACAAGTCATAAAGTGTAATATCTGTATAAATATTTATATAATATTAAACTGCTTAAACTTAACTTAGAAACTTTACATGACGTGCAAAATCGTGTACATAAGTAGAATGTACTTTGAAGATGTTAAAGACACAAGACATTACGTACAGTACTACTACGATGAACATTTCCAATCAAACCGGGGATGGTAATAAATTTGAAGGATTCATTTTGGCACATTTTACTAAGCGTTTTCTTTTCTTTAATTTCAAAATTAAATTGAATTGGTATAGATAAGGTCCATGTATATTGTAGATTCTGTCATATGCTGCTTTTGATTAATACATTCAAAATTCTATAGTAGCACATGGCAATTGTAACATGGTCTGTGTTTTCCTCCATATGAAACATGAAGAAAGCCAATTGTGGAAAACACAAACGGTATACTAGCACCCATGGCTTAATTTGAAATATTTCAAAATGACTGTCTATGTATTTTAGAATTCACTGCCTGTACAAACTGATTTGTGGTACTGCCTTATTAAAACCAGCAAATGATTCAATTCTCCGTTGTTTCAAGCATTGTGATTGGTCAAACCATTTCTGTTATTTTTGTATGAAAAGATTGGCTTTCGATGACGTCATAATAAATGAACGATGTACATAGACATTTGAATTTGATTAGAGTGTGCAAAATGCGGTTCAATTAAATTTTTACGTGCAAAAATTAGGAAAATATATTTGGCCAATTAAAACACAATTTATAGCTTAGGTGCACATGGGTCGCATGCACACATGAATTCCAGGGGAGTGTTTTAAACAATCCTATTGGTTGAGACCGTCATTTACAACCAAAAGCAATTACGACAAACTGAAAAAAAAATCTACATAAAATATCTATTTGTGACTGATTAAAACACAAGAAAAAAAATCAATATTCAGTGACATTATCAATAATTTTATGTGATTACCTAACCCGTCTATCGCCTGCGTAAATGTAGACATTTGTTCAAATTTTGAAAAATGTGATTACTTCATTTTTGGCATATTAACTTGATGTAACAAACATGAAAGGCAATATTAAGATAATTTATCACGTGATTTGACCTCTCGTCATTTATATCGATTAATTATTTTATATATGCCAGGTTGATAAGTACTCGAACACTTTTGTTATAAAAAATGTTTTAAGATATACACGTATTTGGTACAAATATCATTTACAATTTTCTTAAATTTTATCAATAAAACTATCAGAAATCGTTTAGTGTCTTACATACTGACCAATTCCTTTTTGACGGATTTGTACCATAAAACGGATAATCGGACGGACAAAATTAAAAAGGTCAAACTAGACAGAAATTCCCATTTTGACGGGGGTCTTTATATTAAAAGTACAAAAATTTGGACTTTTTGTATGAAAATGTACCAAAATCAATCACTTAACAATAAAAAGTACTTTATATAAAAAGTACTAAAATTTTGACTTTTGTATGGAAATGTACCAAAATCAATCACTTAATAATAAAAAGTACTTTATATAAAAAGTACTAAAATTTTGACTTTTTGTATGGAAATGTACCAAAATTAAACAGTTAACAATAAAAAGTACCCGATTGGCAACCTTGCATACTAAAAATGTACAGGTCTGGACAAATAAATTTGATTGATCAGCC